>JAPIVC010000672.1:0-600000 GCA_030586385.1 Camponotus fellah | reverse complement strand
AACATATTGATACAAAATTTATCAATATTAATTTTTACATAATGTATCACACATATAATTTTCTTTTACAATTATTATGATTGATTATCAATATGCTATTTTAAGTTTAAATAGTTGAAAAATTTTGATTAATTTTTATATTTACCCTATTATAATATCAATTTTTTTAACCGTTTAATAATATTATAATTGTTTAGCAATAATATTGACTAAAATCTTTTTCATTAAATTTGATGAAGAAAAAGAATAAAATATATTGATACAAAATTTATTAATGTTAATTTTACAGACCGGCGAAACAGTACATAATGTATCACATATATAATTTTCTTTTACAATTATTATGATTGATTATCAATATGCTATTTTAAGTTTAAATAATTGAACAATTTTGATTAACTTTTATATTTATCCTATTATAATATCAACCTTTTTTAATCGTTTAATAATATTATAATTGTTTAGCAACAATATTGACTAAAATTTTTTTCATTACATTTAATGACAAAAAAAGAATAAAATAACATATTGATACAAAATGTATCAATGTTAATTTTTACATAATGTATCACACATATAATTTTCTTTTACAATTATTATGATTGATTATCAATACGTTATTTTAAGTTTAAATAGTTGAACAATTTTGATTAACTTTTATATTATAATATCAACTTTTTTAATCGTTTAATAATATTATAATTGTTTAGCAACAATATTGACTAAAATTTTTTTCATTAAATTTAATGACGAAAAAAAGAATAAAAAAACATATTGATACAAAATTTATCAATGTTAATTTTTACATAATGTATCACACATATAATTTTCTTTTACAATTATTATGATTGATTATCAATATGCTATTTTAAGTTTAAATAGTTAAACAATTTTGATTAACTTTTATATTCCCTATTATAATATCAATTTTTTTAATCGTTTAATAATATTATAATTGTTTAGCAACAATATTGATTAAAATTTTTTTTATTAAATTTAATGACAAAAAAAAGAATAAAATAACATATTGATACAAAATTGATCAATGTTAATTTTTACATAATGTATCACACATATAATTTTCTTTTACAATTATTATGATTGATTATCAATATGCTATTTTAAGTTTAAATAGTTGAACAATTTTGATTAACTTTTATATTATAATATCAATTTTTTAATCGTTTAATAATATTATAATTGTTTAGCAACAATATTGACTAAAATTTTTTTCATTAAATTTAATGACAAAAAAATGAATAACAATACATATTGATACAAAATTGATCAATGTTAATTTTTACATAATGTATCACACATATAATTTTCTTTTACAATTATTATGATTGATTATCAATATGCTATTTTAAGTTTAAATAGTTGAACAATTTTGATTAACTTTTATATTATAATATCAACTTTTTTAATCGTTTAATAATATTATAATTGTTTAGCAACAATATTGACTAAAATTTTTTTCATTAAATTTGATGAAGAAAAAAGAATAAAATATATTGATACAAAATTTATCAATGTTAATTTTTACATAATGTATCACACATATAATTTTCTTTTACAATTATTATGATTGATTATCAATATGCTATTTTAAGTTTAAATAGTTGAAAAATTTTGATTAACTTTTATATTTACCCTATTATAATATCAACTATATATTATATATATAATGCCGATCTAGATTTCGTTATACGCAATCACTTTCGTGAAAAGTCTCGCTGTAATAAGACGCAAAAAACTTTCATTCTTTCGTCCATTCTCCGCGCTAGTATTGTCCTTGCATTGGCTTGTTTACTTCTTATTGTTAGGTCACAAAAGAACCTGCTGATAAGTTGGAAAGTGGTCTCTTCCCTCAATCACAAGCGCGTTCGATACATTCTGTATCATCTGCAGTCATCACGTCCTGGTTTCCAGGTAAACAGGTACAATACCTATCTCGATTTGTCACGATGTACTCGGAATTTAAGATGTGATACTTATTTTTAAGAAAGAAAAAAAAGGAGAAGAAGAAAGAGACAGAGAAAGAAAGAAAGAGAGAGACTGCATTATATTTTTCTAGTTACAAGCTTTCTAGAAAGAGAAACTTTTTCAAAAGATTAATTATGCTAAAAGCATTATATAATTATACTAACATGTATACATTTCTCTTTCTCTTACAGCATTATTATATAATATAATACAGATGGTCAAAACAATCAATAATTTATTACTATACTTTTCCTATTTGTGACGTAAACAATCGATAGGCAATGTTTCACAATATTGACCGAACAGTTCATAAATGGTAAACATTGCTCTCTCTCTCTCTCTCTCTTTCAATACGTCAGACGTACCATTATTTTAATTACGTAATTAGTGTACGTTGCTGTGCACTGCTACAGTGCGTTTAATAGTAACATTAATGAATAAACGTTTATTTATATCGGTATATAATGAAAGCAACAAAGTAATAAAGTGTTATAATCGTGATAAAGAATATTATCGATTAAACACGCGAGGATAAACGCGCATTATTATCGCTGAAAGTTCCGTATCTTTGGCATTCGGACTATTTAGCGGCTACATCGCGTACAAATAGCGATTCATAAACTATTAGAAAGTTATTTCACTTAAAATATTCCACTCTCATTTTAACGATGTCGACGCGGAACGGAATCGCTTGGACAAAATTAACGAACCAAAGTTTTCGAAATCCACGTTATAAAAGCATAAAGTGCTACGGCATTTATATTTTATCGCGAAAGAATTCGCACGTTTCGTAATTTTTTAGCGAGATTTGAATATAGTCCTCTCAGGAAGTTATTTCTTCGTTAATGAAGCTCTCCTGATCGCGAGGATCTAACGTGCAACATAGCATGTGCATGTAAATGTGACTAAATTAGGATTAATTGTACATTTAATATATAAGTGAAAGTTGGAGATTTAAATAATTATATGTGCCACTTATCGCCATGATTTTTCAAAAAGTAAAAATACAATCTTATTAAATAATTATTTTTATTTAATAATTATTTTTATTATTTTAATAATTTATTAAATAATTATTTTTTAATTATATTGTATAAAAATAATTACTAAATAATTATTTTATGCATATAATTATACATAAATTATACATTATAATTATTATATTTGTATATTTCGATTATTTTACAATAATTATTAAATAATTATTTTTATACATTTATTATTTTAATAATTTATTAAATAATTATTTTTTAATTATATTGTATAAAAATAATTACTAAATAATTATTTTATGCATATTATAATTATATATTATAATTATTTATTATAATTATATATAAATTATACATTATAATTATTATATTTATATATTTCGATTATTTTACAATAATTATTAAATAATTATTTTTATACAATGTAAAATTATGAAATAATCGAAATATACAAATATATATGATCGATTTTGATAAAATTGTATCCGAAATAATTATTTAGTAAGACTATTGCAATTTTAATTCTATTGAAGCGGAAGTTTTCGCAAAAATTGGAGACCGTCATTAATCCGATCTAGGGGGTGAAACTTTTGTACGTACACGACGATTGCGTGAGCGAGACCTCTTTCGAAACGGTGCTAAAATTGATTTACGAAGGCGTATTAGAAAATTGCCTCGAAATCGATCGCGCCAGCTGCGCCGCGCGAGATATCCGACAAAGAGAAAGAAAAAAAAAAAAAACGAGGAGAAAGAGCGACCGGAACAATTTTCATAATCGACCGCGCCGCAAAGTAATCTGTCGCGATTGAGGAAGAGAGGAAATGATAACGCGATATATATTCCACGCGCGGTTTATGAGCGTGGAATCCGTGTCGCGCGCAAATTTCGAGGGAGAAATGGAAAAAAAAAAAAAAAAAAAAGAAGCGAGAGATTTAAATTTAGATTAATTCCTCCTGAAATTAGGAGATCGGCGAATGAGATTTTGAGCGCCTTTTAACTCCCACCGCCGAGACATTATATTCGTATAATGAAAATAATGCCGTTAACATTCATCCGACAAGATTGAGCCTTCGCTTTTGAGCCGCGCTAATGAAATTTCCCCGTTCGCGAAATATCGCCGGCCCGGTCGCGACAACCCGAGACGAGATTAATAGATAAAGAGCGGGGTTTTAATTATTTTTTTTTCCACTCTAACGAGCCCGTCCTCCCGTTAACGCGCGTTACACTAATGTGGGAATTATTTTATTTACTCGTGAAACATCGAGATTAAAGCTCGCCCGGGACAAACGCCGTTTTCGGAATAGAGTTTCGCGTTATCAAAGGCATCCCGCGTGCAGGAACTTAAAGGTTAATAGCTGGGTTCATAAAGAGCGGTTTATCCCAGGAGCGAGCGGATGGCCGTAGGCGATAACCAGGCAAAGTTCACGGCGGCAATTAAATGTGCAAATACCGAAGAAGCCGCGTTAGGGGGGTAAACCCGTTCGTTCGCGAATGTTATTGATTCTCAGACGGTCCCCGCGACGTAAGCGAAACCGCATCGCATCCCCCGTTTCGTCGCCAGGGACACGCATCCCTTCGGTAACGAATCAAGCCGCATGTCGAAGAGATGCTAAACCGGCAAGCGAGGGTATAGGTCAATATTTGTTGGCACTCGTGCTAATAATTTAGCCGGCTCACCTGATCCGAGGCGCCTCCGTAATGATATACGAATTGCTTATTTGCTATCGGCAACGCTCTAACGGGACGATCCGTTACATTCCGTATTTGATTTGCATAATCGAGGATCCTCCATTGATGCGCCGAGACTCTCGTTCGAGTTATGAATAATGTTATCTCGGACGCGGAGACCCTCCACGAGAGGCAGAGACGTTTCCTCCGGGGGCGAATTCAATTGAAATACTTCGAGGAAGGATTACTTGGGCGAAGCTCGAGAAAGGGAGATGGACGGTGCATTATTTTTTATGTTAAAATCGAAGTATCGCTCGTGGTTTAGGCGAGGGAAAGGGGAAGATCGATTTTTTACGCGCTCCTGCGATACCATTTCTAAGTTGAATATCTCATCTAAGTGGAACATCGTGCTACGCCAGCCATTTGCCGGGAGTTTTCCTTTTCCATGACGTCTCAAGCTATCTGACAGGTCGTTCAGCCACCTAAGTTTGTATGAATGGCCAAGGGATTCGCCTCATAATTCGCGACGCGCTATCGTTTCTGATTAAATAATTCAGTACGGCGTGACCTATTTCGGAAAATTCCGTGGAATGAATTCGGATGAAAAATCGCTACAACGCGAATTTTCAAACTTATACATCAAGAATGTCTGAAATTTTAATTAAAGCATCTTTCACTTCACATAATTGTAAGATGTCAATCTCCGGACATGGATTCTGATGAAATTTTATTTGGAGGCGACGAGAGACGGATTTTCCGCTTGCGTTAGTTATAATTAATAATAAAATGTAATTGTAAAACTCGAAGAAATATATCCCCGTAAGAGATATTGGGTATCACTTTGTGCAAAAATCGTAACTGTTAATTCCGAATTATTAATGGCGCAATAACAGAATAGCGTCGCCATGCACTTAGTTTCTAGCATTTACCTCGGTCATATCATGGCTGATTTACGGTGCAAAATACAATGGAACGGCGTATTAGTATTCATGTTTCATACTCGTTCAGTTAATAAATCCAATTTGCCGAAAAACTTTTCCGCACTCTATCTGCATGCCCTCCATTTTGGTCCTTTCGCATACCATACGTATAAATTTATCTCCGCAAAGTTGCCGCAATTGCGCCTATCGCAGTTTTATTAAGGATGTTTTATGTACAATCCCAGCAAAAAGTAGCTGAAAATCAATATTGACGAATATCCACTTTTGGTGTATTTTGAATATGATAAATTGTGGAATATTACAATTGTGGAATATTACAATTGTGGAATATTACAATTTGATCTTAGCTACAGTGCAGAGATGTAAATTTTTAATATTTATTGCGTTTTTATTAATTCGAAAATATTCCGAATTTTGTTAATCGAAATGATTAACTTTTGGCAGAGAATTTCGCCTTGTGACAGATATATGGCTAACTTCATTAAGGATATATTGGACGGACCGTCTGTCTCAAAAGTTAATCCAAAATATCAAAATATTAAAGTTGGGCAGAATACGAATTCTAATCAAAAATTTTTTAAAAATCACGAAATTATTATATTACTTCAAAGTATTCTTTAATATAAATAGGTCTTAATTTCCAAGAAAATATTGCCACGTTTTATCATCAATATTGCGTCAAACCGATAATCACAGTTATTTTTTAATAATAATTTCAAAACGAGCAAATAAATCGTTTGAAAACTTTGTGGGAACATTTTTACAGTATGAAGAATATAATATTATAAAATGAAATTTTTATCATTGCTTTTTTATAGTTTGTGAATAATTTATTACCTGTCTCTTGAGCGTTTACATAAGATCCTATGTTAAAATCGCAAAATTCAAAAATTAATAACTTTCAAAGGAGCAAGTAAAAAAATTTGAAATAATTCATGATGATTTAGAATGTTATTAAGAATGTTAAATTAAAAATTCACGGCGATCTCATTGATTGTAATTTATCTCCAATACATCCTTAAAACTTTGTGAGAACATTTTTACATGTATGAAGAATATAATATTATAAAATGAAATTTTTATCATTGCTTTTTTATAGTTTGTGAATAATTTATTACCTGTCTCTTGAGCGTTTACATAAGATCCTATGTTAAAATCGCAAAATTCAAAAATTAATAACTTTCAAAGGAGCAAGTAAACAAATTTGAAATAATTCATGATGATTTAGAATGTTATTAAGAATGTTAAATTAAAATTCACGGCGATCTCATTGATTGTAATTTATCTCCAATACATCCTTAAAACTTTGTGAGAACATTTTTACATGTATGAAGAATATAATATTATAAAATGAAATTTTTATCATTGCTTTTTTATAGTTTGTGAATAATTTATTACCTGTCTCTTGAACGTTTACATAAGATTCTATGTTAAATCGCAAAATTCAAAAATTAATAACTTTTAAAGGAGCAAGTAAACAAATTTGAAATAATTCATGACGATTTAGAATGTTATTAAGAATGTTAAATTAAAAATTCACGGCGATCTCATTGATTGTAATTTATCTCCAATACATCCTTAAAACTTTGTGAGAACATTTTTACATGTATGAAGAATATAATATTAGAAAATGAAATTTTTATCATTGTTTTTTTATAGTTTGTGAATAATTTATTACCTGTCTCTTGAGCGTTTACATAAGATTCTATGTTAAAATCGCAAAATTCAAAAATTAATAACTTTTAAAGGAGCAAGTAAAAAAATTTGAAATAATTCATGATTTAGAATGTTATTAAGAATGTTAAATTAAAAATTCACGACGATTTCATTGATTGTAATATATCTCCAATACATTCTTAAATCACCGCAGTTGCAATCGCAATAGCTTCATTTTTTATTTATTTTTTTTCCGACGATTAGTTTCATTAAATTATTATTTTTCCATTACTGTTAATATATTTCCGAGTATTCGAGCAATCAACCGTTTATTATGCGAAGTTCTCCGCGAGAAGCAAGGCGCATTAAATAATTATGTATTCATCCTCATTTCCCTTCTACGTGGGGATATTTTCTCCGTCTCCGACGAGTTTTCGAGAGACTGCCGTCCTTCCTGGGTGATTTTACACGGCAGTAAATTAAATTCATTAACCGGTAAATGAGAGCTGAAGACGTCTAAAAATTTGAGCTGAATGTTAATAATTGCGAGTCATTATAAGACGCTCCGTAGCTGCGCTACGTGATACTCAGAACCGATGAAGCTTAGCTTAGGTCGCCCTCAAAGTCCCTCGCGTGTTGTATTAGATTTCACCGGAAGCTCTCGTTACACGTTACTTCCTTTCTCCTTCTCATCCACATTAATATTGTGCACCGTTCCATTATTACATCGTAAGTTCTAGACAGACCGAGAAAATAGGGTAGCAGAAAACGCGCAGACCTAATAAGTCACAGACCTAATAATCACACATTTCATCTTTATGTACATTTGAGAAATTTTTGTTTTCTTTATTAAAACTGTGCGCGATAATTTTTTTTCACATACAATATTAATATTAAAACGAATTTTTTTATTTATATTGTACATATAATAATTCAAATAAATAAATAAATAAAATAGAAATAAAAATAAATATATAATTTTAACGGTGTTAATTTGAAGGCTACAGAAAATAGTTACCTCTTGACGCGAGAGAATTATATATTTACGAATATTCGTGACCTCGCTCAACATTTTTTTGCTGCATGAAAATTCTGTATGGTCAAGAAATCAACGAATGGAAGGCGGCCCACACAGAATCTGGGGGGACACATTTTATACACGGCTCGCTTTTATATTTATAATAAAAGATAAAGTCATGTAAAATAAATGCAAACCGCATATGCGGCGTCCACGTAGTATATGTACAGGCATGTTAAAAAGGGCAAAGTCCCTTCTCCCCCTTTCCTCTTCCACCCCCTCAGTGACAAACGCGTCACGTTGCGGACGGCTGGACTGCATTATTTACACCCACTTACTACCGGCCACTGCTTTCGGCCACTATACGTTCGGTATAGTTATCCAAAATGATATATGCCGGACCTATATGAAACGAATAGATTGTTGAGGCGTTCCTTTCCTCCCTCGCTCTTCTTTCCTGTTCTGAAAAATGGCATAATATATCCGTCCCTTTGTCTCTGTTATATTGTCGCCAACTATATAAATTTGATAACATAATTAACAAGCTTTTGATTGCAATCAACTTCCTAATATATTTTTATAAATATATTTATATAAATAAGAATATGTAAATATATTATATATAAATAAAAATATTATAAACATTTATATAAATATTTAATTTAAATATTATAGAAATATAAAAATTACATATATATGAAACGAATAGATTGTTGAGGCCTTTCTTTTCCTCCCTCGCTCTTCTTTCCTGTTCTGAAAAATGGCATAATATATCCGTCCCTTTGTCTCTGTTATATTGTCGCCAACTATATAAATTTGATAACATAATTAACAAGCTTTTGATTGCAATCAACTTCCCAATATATTTTTATAAATATATTTATATAAATAAGAATATGTAAATATATTATATATAAATAAAAATATTATAAACATTTATATAAATATTTAAATATTATAGAAATATAAAAATTACATATATATGAAACGAATAGATTGTTGAGGCCTTTCTTTTCCTCCCTCGCTCTTCTTTCCTGTTCTGAAAAATGGCATAATATATCCGTTCCTTTGTCAATAGGTCTCTGTTATCGCCAACAGTAAATCCGATAACATAATTAACAAGCTTTTGATTGCAATCAACTTTCCAATATATTTTTATAAATATATAATAAAAATATGTAAATATATTACATATAAATAAAATAGGTGTATAAATAAAAATATTATAAACATTTATATAAATATTTAATTTAAATATTATAGAAATATAAAAATTACATATATATGAAACGAATAGATTGTTGAGGCCTTTCTTTTCCTCCCTAGCTCTTCTTTCCTATTCTGAAAAATGGCATAATATATCCGTTCCTTTGTCAATAGGTCTCTGTCATATCGCCAATTGTATAAATCTGATAACATAATCAACAAGCTTTTGATTGCAATCAACTTCCCAATATATTTTTATAAATATATTTATATAAATAAGAATATGTAAATATATTACATATAAATAAAATAGATGTATAAATAAAAATATTATAAACATTTATATAAATATTTAATTTAAATATTATAGAAATATAAAAATTACATATATATGAAACGAATAGATTGTTGAGGCCTTTCTTTTCCTCCCTAGCTCTTCTTTCCTATTCTGAAAAATGGCATAATATATCCGTTCCTTTGTCAATAGGTCTCTGTCATATCGCCAACTGTATAAATCTGATAACATAATCAACAAGCTTTTGATTGCAATCAACTTCCCAATATATTTTTATAAATATATATATAAATAAGAATATGTAAATATATTACATATAAATAAAGTAGTTGTATAAATAAAAATATTATAAACATTTATATAAATATTTAATTTAATTATTATAGAAATATAAAAATTACATATAAATAAAAATAGAACTATATTTTATATTAATATAATTGTTATTTTACATTCATATAACGTCATACATTGAATAAAACGCTAGGAATAATTATTGCAAAAAATTACAAAATTTATTAACACTCTATTGGTCAGAAATAATTATATTTGGTTTGGTAAAATAACATTTGTATAAATAAATATAAAAATAGAATCCCATTTTATATTAATACACAATTGCTTTCGTCGATATGTTATGCGACGTCATAGATTCGATACAATGCTAAATATAATTATCGCTTTCGAAATTGCATTTACATTGCGCCTCCGCTTTTTATGAATATTTTAATTACACTCTTTATTAAAAATTAAATACTTGGAGGTTTATAATAATTTCCATTTAATAAACGAAGACTGCGTAACTCGACGTCCTGCGTTTATTTGCCACTTTAGACGGAAACAAGCCGCAATAATACCACAAACTACCGCACCATTGAAGGATGTTAGAAGCATAGCTTAGAGAAACATTGTTCTAAATGAGAGTTACCATACGCAAGCACGGCGCGGCGCTTGTACGAAAGATAAACGTTCACCTAACGTATGCGTTGCGGTACGACAATCTGCGGTCCACACACAAACGGGCCTTATCGACATACAGATAAATCGAGAAACATTAAATTCCCCGAGCCCTGTATTTCCCTGCTGCGCGGGATCGAGGAAAATATATCCGCGATTACCGAAGGGGTAAATATCCTCCGCGATTATGGTGCGCCGTCTGACAAATTACGGGCTTTTCCACTGACAAAGGGAAATAACTCTGTTAAATGGAATAAATGAATCTCGAGTTGAATAGAACCGGCGAAAGAGAGAGAAAGAGAGAGAGAGAGAGAGAGAACGAGCGACAGAGATGCGGAAAGAAGCTCTTGATAAGCTTTTAAAATATGGAGATTTAAACTGTGTTCTTTCAGTGGATTCGCTGATTTCACTTAGCGTCGAGTGCACGTATGTCCGCCGCCGCTTTTGAGGAGGAAACTAACGGTGAGGTCGGATTTGGCCGCGAACCACGTTCTTTATCATCCGCCATAGTAACGCTCACATATTTTTGCTGCGGGAGCACGTTGATAGCCGGCTGCCATAATTTAAGTACGCGCCCCTGGTCGCCTCGTGCTCCGCACTGCGACGGATTACACGGGTACACGCTACGGAGATTGCAGCAACATTCCCGTAACGGGCATTTCGACTTGGCGAAGTCACTTTAATCCCGCAACTTCTGTAGAGATTATCGCGCTTGCGAAGATTCCTCCGCATGCTGCTCATATTTTATTTAACCGCGTCCAGCGCGCTTTATTTCTCACAAGAATAAATATAAAATGCGGACATGTTATATAAATTCATGTATAGCATACATATCTTACATTTGCAATACGTTCTCTTTTATTAATTTTTCCTTCGTTTAATATTTTGCTTCTTTTTCCTTCTTTCTCGGCAAATAACAAATAATGTATTTTTTTTATTTTTTAAAGGAAGGACGAGAATTTTTATTAAAATTAAAATTTTTAACAAGCTCTTAAAATAGAAAATTAAGAAAGAATGTAATCCGTCTTTCTTTTGTATTCATTATTTTTATAGTTTAATAGGCAAATTTTGCGTTAGCAATATATATTTTCTTCCTCTTTCTGTAATTTAATATTAATTTTATTAATTTTTTTGCACGTTCGTTTACAGTATGCATTTTGTCTTTCTCTTTTTCTCCGTAATAAATTAGTTTTTTATTTATTAGTTTTTTTTTAGAAGGGCGAGAATACATTAAAATTTTTAATAAGCCCCTAAAATGGAAAGAAAAATTAAGAGAGAATATATTTAATTTTTTTTGTATTCATTATTTTTATATCCTATAAATTATATATACATTTTGTGTTAGGAATATATTCTTTTTCCATTAATTTATATTCTTTTTTTATTAATTAATTTCTTTTATAAATTTTTTACGCATTATTATTTATATTATACATTTTATCTCTCTTTCTCTCAGTAATATATTAGATTTTTATTTATTAATTTTTTGAGAGAAGGACGAGAATACATTAGAATTGTTAATAAGCTCTTTATAACCGAGATATTCATCTCTGTCGAGTTTATCGGTCAGATTAAAATACAGATGTCTGCGATTGACGGAGATACTTTCACGATCAAGATCCGGTGGTATTACCTTTTCGTCATTATACCGGATTGCAATATCCATATCGGGTTCTGCCTTCAAATAGAAGAAATATGGGATATTTTCTTCGGCTCGTGCCATATCTCTTAGCAATTTCTCGGCTGCTTTACGTTTCGCTACTGCCTCTTGCTGTAATTAAACACACTGTTAGTTTCGCGTATGATTAGAAAAATACATATAACCTTAACCTTATGTTATTTATGATGTGAAAGGAAGGATTTTAAAATTTTAAATTAAGATTTAGGCTCTCGATATATCGCACGAAATTTTTCTGATACGTATTCAATATATTATAAATGTAAATTTGAATAAATTTATTACACACAGAAAAAAAAGTGTCAAATCAAAACTTATATATTTAAACTAATGCGTTCATTATTTCATATATACGCAATAATTTATAATGTTCTTGGAAGAATTTAATAATTTTAAATTTCAACAATATTATAGTCTTATTTTAATATTGTCATCTCAAGAATATATAATTATTTAATTCTACTTTAAGAAAATTATAATCTTTGATTTAAAAATGTTATTTTCTACACTGAGAAAAAATCTGATTGCATTAATTAGAATTCTGGTAGATTCAACCAGGATGTCTTGGAATCAGAATTTTTTGTAGGAATTATCAGATGAATCTAATTAATTCTTCCTATTAAATTTACTAAATTTTCTGGTAAATAATACTAAACTCTCTAGCACCAAGTCGTCTAAAATTTTTCCATCCAATCTCAAAAGTCTGTTTAATATTCTGAAATAATCTGTTTAATAGTCTGTTTAATATTTTGAATTTTAACAAGAGATTATTGGATAAATTCAGTCCAGATTATTGAATAAATTATTTTAAATTCATTTTTTTGTTAGAAATTAAACTGATAAATAATGATACAAGAAGAGGATGCAGCTCAAATACACACAATTAGAGAACTAGCATTCTCTTTCTGGCACTACTACTCGTAAGAGAAAAAAAATATACTTTGGATTTAACGTTAGCAAAAATAGTGATTTGTTTTTAATTATTTTCGAATTATAGGTTTCTAAAATATTAGTAATGAATTTCCTAAAGTTTAATAATATAAAAATAAGCAATATAAGAAGATAGAAAAAAAGAACAGTATAGAAAGGAGAATTAATGTTAATACTAGTTCTTTATATACATTTCATGGCAAATATTGAATATGAATTAAATTAAGAGTAGCTGGCAGCAAGCAAAGAAATTAATGTAACAAGAAATTTTATGGATCCAACCAGAAAATACTAACCAAATCTTTAGTAAAATCTATTAAACGTTCTAGTTATAGAAAATCGAGTCTTATCATGATAACTAGAAATTCTTGTTTCTTGTTTGATTTAACCTTCAATCATATGCGTCTTGTTGATATAATTAAACAATTTTTTTCAGTGTATCTAACATTGTTTCTTTTCCATTTAAGAAAATTAAATCTTAAATCATAAGAATATATTTTTTTCTTGATTGAACTATAAAATGGCTTCATTCAAGTAAGCAATTATTCAAGCAATTATATTTCTCTTCAGTTAACGCAATATAATCTCATTTCAAAATTTCCATGTTAAAACTAAATATTCTAAACAAAACTAAATTTTCAAAACAAAAATGGCTTTTTTTCTGTACAGACTATGATACATATCAATATATTTGTTATGTATCATAGTTTTCGGGATATTACGGGGCTTTTCCCGATAAGGGCAGATTGTCCATGCAGATAATATAGATTCCCAGTAATTTTGTGAGCTGATCGTATATTGTTGAGTGTGTTACAAACAAATCATTAATCTCTTAAACTCGATATCGGTCCAACGTTTCACTGATGGAATGTGGATACTAAATAAACACGTTACACTCACTGTTACACTAACGTAAGCGGAGACGATGATAAATTGACATTGTCTATCATCTTCCAACTCGCGGCTGGGAACAATTTGCCATGCATTGTATTTACAAATATCAAAGGATGGACAGCGCGTTATCCAATCATCAGCATAAAATTTCCATCTCGATACATATTCCTCGAAAATCATGGCGATAACATGACTAACAATACAATCTATGATATGACAATTTAAAATTTAAATCAAGTACACGTGTAAGCTTGCGTATTCATTCTCTCCTTCTTTCTCTCTCTCCCTGTTTTTTCGCAAAAAAAAAAAAATGTAAAATATAATGTAAGATTCGCACAATGTGCTATTCCGGGCTATTTAAAGGGGACGTTCTCAAATATTCCTCCGCGAATGTTCGCTCAACGCGAAAAGCAGCTCGTGCGATCGTCGCCTCGTTACGCAATTAGTGCAAGCCACGTCATTGACATTTAAACAGCCGATAGATGGATTGCGGCAGCAGAAACTTAGTTTTACTTCTGCATAGCGAGTAAAGTGGTGCTATCAAACGTAACGATTGATTGCAGCGAACTAATAGCGGTCTGATTGATTGCCGTAATGCTATTCGAATGTTCGCCGTCGCTTTCGAACGTTGACCAGTGTCTGCGTCACTGTCAACATCAATTTCGTATGTATCTCGAATCGCATGCGGGACTCCAAATTTCAAGATATTTTCGATCCTCGATATCATTCATGCGACCTCATTTCTGGCTCGATATCTAATATTAATTCTCAACTTTCATCGTGGTGAATGATTGTTCCACACCATTGATCCCCCATCGCTGTCATAAATCTGCATACATTTCGCATAATTCGTCATAGAATTATTTTAGAGAGATTTTTTTTTAGATATTAGATTTTTAGATATTGTATTAGATTTTAGAGATATTTTTTTCTTTCTTGACTTATTTTTTGAAAATTTTTTTTTTGCGGAACAATATGTCGATATTTTCGATCCTCGATATCATTCATTCGACCTCATTTCCGACTCGATATCTAATATTAATTCTCAACTTTCATCGTGGTGAATGATTGTTCCACACCATTGATCCCCCATCGCTGTCATAAATCTGCATACATTTTGCATAATTCGTCATAGAATTATTTTAGAGAGATTTTTTTTAGATATTAGATTTTTAGATATTATATTAGATTTTAGAGATATTTTTTTTTCTTTCTCTCTGACTTATTTTTTGAAAAATTTTTTTTTTTTGCGGAACAATATGTCGATATTTTCGATCCTCGATATCATTCATGCGACCTCATTTCCGGCTCGATATCTAATATTAATTCTCAACTTTCATCATGGTGGATGATTGTTCCACACCATTGATCCCCCATCGCTGTCATAAATCTGCATACATTTTGCATAATTCGTCATAGAATTATTTTAGAGAGATTTTTTTTAGATATTAGATTTTTAGATATTATATTAGATTTTAGAGATATTTTTTTTCTTTCTCTCTGACTTATTTTTTGAAAAATTTTTTTTTTTTTCGGAACAATATGTTGATATTTTCGATCCTCGATATCATTCATGCGACCTCATTTCCAGCTCGATATCTAATATTAATTCTCAACTTTCATCGTGGTGAATGATTGTTCCACATCATTGATCCCCCATCGCTGTCATAAATCTGCATACATTTCGCATAATTCATCATAGAATTATTTTAGAGAGATTTTTTTAGATATTAGATTTTTAGATATTATATTAGATTTTAGAGATATCTTTTTTTCTTTCTCTCTGACTTATTTTTTGAAATTTTTTTTTTTTTTTTTTGCGGAACAATATGTCGATATTTTCGATCCTCGATATCATTCATGCGACCTCATTTCCGGCTCGATATCTAATATTAATTCTCAACTTTCATCGTGGTGAATGATTGTTCCACACCATTGATCCCCCATTGCTGTCATAAATCTGCATACATTTCGCATAATTCGTCATAGAATTATTTTAGAGAGATTTTTTTTAGATATTAGATTTTTAGATATTATATTAGATTTTAGAGATATTTTTTTTTCTTTCTCTCTGATTTATTTTTTGAAATTTTTTTTTTTTTTTCGGAACAATATGTCGATATTTTCGATCCTCGATATCATTCATTCGACCTCATTTCCGGCTCGATATCTAATATTAATTCTCAACTTTCATCATGGTGGATGATTGTTCCACACTATTGATCCCCCATCGCTGTCATAAATCTGCATACATTTCGCATAATTCGTCATAGAATTATTTTAGAGAGATTTTCTTTTTAGATATTAGATTTTTAGATATTATATTAGATTTTAGAGATATTTTTTTTTCTTTCTCTCTGACTTATTTTTTGAAAAAAATTTTTTTTTTGCGGAACAATATATCAATTACTCTTGTATTTCCCTAACTCTCTTTTTATGGAAAAAGTTTCGGGAAAAATAAATCTTTTTTTCATATCGCGATAACATGTGACATTAAATAGAGTTAGAACGAAAAACACGTTAGACATATTTACATCGTTCCCTATGTGCATAGCTGGCAAGTTTCATCAAAGGTTTCTACGTGGACTGCGGTTTGCAAACACTTCGTGCAACATTTCGCCGGCTACACGCAACGCCACACTGAGAAAAATCGTTTGATTGTACCAACAAGACGTATATGGTTGAAGGCATTTTGGTTAAATCAAACAAGAATTTCTTGTTATCATGATAAGACTCGATTTTTTATAACTAGAACGTTTGATAGATTTTACTATAAGATTTTACTATTTTAGTATTTTCTGGTTGGATCTATAAAATTTCTTGTTACATTAATTTCTTTGCTTGCCGCTAGCTACTCTTAATTTAACTCATATTCAATATTTACCATAAAATGTATATAAAGAATTAGTATTAACATTAAATTCAAAGTATATTTTTTTCTTTTACGAGCAGTAGTGCCAGAAAGAGAACGCTATCTTTATTTATTGTTTTCTCTCTTCTTTACTGATCCTTATTCTTTTCCCAGTTTAATCTTTCTAGACTAATTCTTACTTTAGGTCTAACTCTTAAATTAGGAATTCCTTCTTTCCACTTATGGATAATTTCAATTTTAATATTCTTAAATTAAAGTATCTTATTTCTTTTCTTATCAATTCAAAAATTATTTCTATATATATATATATATATATATATATATTTATTCCTTATAGAAATAAAACTATTAATTTTATATTTACTTATTCTGTCTTATTCTTATGTCTCTACATTTAAAATAATAATTTTAAATTTTAAAATTATTTTAACTTATTCATCAATTAATCAAACAAGATGAATATTACTTTTAATTATATTTAAAAACATTCTTTGACTCCTATATTTTATTATTTATTCCATCATTCTATTAATAATCAATTTAATATTTTGATTTTTAATTATCATATAATTTTTTCTATAACATTCAATCTCTAAATTTTCAACTAATCTATATATTTTTATTTTTTAATATAACAAGATTATCGCCTTTATCTTTTTTTTATAAAATGATTTAGAGTATTTACATTTATATTTAATTCTAATTGAGTGTGTTTGCATCCTCTTCTTCTACTATTTATCAGTTTAATTTCTAACAAACTGAATTTAAAATAATTTATTTAATAATCTGAATTGAATTTATCCAATAATCTTGTTGAAATTCAGAATATTAAACAGACTTTGAGATTAGATGGAAAAAATTTTAGACTTGGTGCTGGAGAATTTAATATTAACCAGAAAAATTTGGTAAAATTTAACAGAAAGAAATTAATCAGATTCATCTGATAAATTCCTACGAATTCTAAGAATTCTGATTCGTCCATTTTCCAACAGATATACTGGTTGAATCTATCAAAATTCTAATTAATGCAACCAGATTTTTTTCTCAGTGTATTTTTTTCTCTTACGAGAGTAGTGCCAGAAAAAGGACGCTAGCTCTGATTGTGTGTGTTTGAGCATCCCTTTTTTGCATCACTGTTTATCAGTTAATTTCTAACAAACTGAATTTAAAATAATTTATTTAATAATTTGGATTGAATTTATCCAATAATCTTGTTGAAATTCAAAATATTAAACAGACTTTTGAGATTAGATGGAAAAAATTTTAGACTTGATGCTGGAGAATTTAATATTAACCAGAAAAATTTGGTAAATTTAACAGAAAGAAATTAATCAGATTCATCTGATAATTCCTACGAATTCTAAGAATTCTGATTCGTCCATTTTCCAACAGATATACTGGTTGAATCTATCAAAATTCTAATTAATGCAACCAGATTTTTTTCTCAGTGTATTTTTTTCTCTTACGAGCAGTAGTGCCAGAAAAAGGACGCTAGCTCTCTGATTGTGTGTGTTTGAGCATCCCTTTCTTGCATCACTGTTTATCAGTTTAATTTCTAACAAACTGAATTTAAAATAATTTATTTAATAATTTGGATTGAATTTATCCAATAATCTTGTTGAAATTCAAAATATTAAACAGACTTTTGAGATTAGATGGAAAAAATTTTAGACTTGATGCTGGAGAATTTAATATTAACCAGAAAATTTGGTAAATTTAACAGAAAGAAATTAATCAGATTCATCTGATAATTCCTACGAATTCCTAAGAATTCTGATTCGTCCATTTTCCAACAGATATACTGGTTGAATCTATCAAAATTCTAATTAATGCAACCAGATTTTTTTCTCTAGTATTTTTTCTCTTACGAGCAGTAGTGCCAGAAAAAGGACGCTAGCTCTCTGATTGTGTGTGTTTGAGGCATCCCTTTCTTGCATCACTGTTTATCAGTTTAATTTCTAACAAACTGAATTTAAAATAATTTATTTAATAATTTGGATTGAATTTATCCAATAATCTTGTTGAAATTCAAAATATTAAACAGACTTTTGGGGATTAGATGGAAAAAATTTTAGACTTGATGCTGGAGAATTTAATATTAACCAGAAAATTTGGTAAATTTAACAGAAAGAAATTAATCAGATTCATCTGATAATTCCTACGAATTCCTAAGAATTCTGATTCGTCCATTTTCCAACAGACATACTGATTAAATCTACCAGAATTCTAATGAATGCAACCAGATTTTTTCTCAGTGCACGTATACGGAATTTTCGGAGCAATATTATTTTTGTCAACGAGGGGGGGTCACAGGGGGATGTTTGCATACCGCGAGTAATGTCGCGGGGACCTCGGACGGCGATATCGAAACGATTGGCTCCATTGTCGGCCGTATCTTGGGCGTCGTTTCCGGTTGCGATGTCGCCTCCGGTTCCACAGACGGGGACACGGCGTCGGATTTCGCAGAGGGAAATTCAAGCTCCATTCCGGCCGTCTCCTTCTTCGTGGACGGCTCAACTACTTTGGATTGATCATCCGATAACGCTATCGACACCTCGACGGTGTCCCGCCCAAGTGCATCCGTCGTCGGGGGATCAATCCGGCTCGACATCGGCGTTTCCGCCGTTGCAGCCGTCGATTCTCCTATCGCTTGAGCGACGGCGCTTTCAGGTTGCTTCATTGAATATTGAGCAGCCTGCGAAGCTGCTACGTCCAACGTCGATCCGCTGTCACCCGTTCCTCGAAATTTTGCCGTGGTCATCACCGTCCTGCCGGCAATTTCCTTTACGGCCTGTCGCGAGGGTATTAAGGATCACGTGAGATCGGGACGTGCACCAAACGTTATAATTTATCTGAATTGTAAGAGCTAATAAATACATCGGCAACATTGCATCAACATTGAAATAATATATTTTAAATTGGATATAATCATTTTAATTATATATTTTAATAAATATATTTTAAATATATATTTTAAAAAATATATTTTAAATTTATATTTTAATAAATATATTTTAAATATATATTTTAATAAATATATTTTAAATATATATTTTAATAAATATATTTTAAATATAATATATATTTTAA
This sequence comes from Camponotus fellah, assembly GCA_030586385.1. Lineage (NCBI taxonomy): Eukaryota > Metazoa > Arthropoda > Insecta > Hymenoptera > Formicidae > Camponotus > Camponotus fellah. The sequence goes on along the minus strand of JAPIVC010000672.1, from coordinate 579,817 downwards.
TAAATATATTTTAAATATATATTTTAGTAAATATATTTCTTAATAATTAACGGAATTAATAATTGACAATGTTTGTTGTAATTAATATTTTTGTATTAGACCTCTAGAAGATGTTCTTGTATTTAGAAGTTTATTGATCATTTATAAAATGTTTAAAAAATGTCTATTAATATTTTTTATTAAATGTGTAACTTGATAATCTATATCGATTATCATATATATCTACACTCAATTCAAAATTCAATAAATGGACTTTCTTATTTATCCGCCCAATCTATTTAATAGTCTAAAATTCAAATAAGGAATCCAGCTTATTAAATAAATGATAAATAAATTATTTATGAAATAAATTATTAAATAAATTATTTATTAAACAAATTTATTAAATAAATTATTAAATAAATTCTTACATATATTATTTATTAAATAAATTATTAAATAAATTCTTATATTAAATAAATTATTTATTAAATAAATAAATAAGTAAATAAATTATTTTTAAATTAAATCAATTTATTAAAAATTAAATAGTAACCGAGCCACATATTATTATATATTTTAAAATGTTGTTGCAACATTGCTGATAACATTATGTTATATCCTTTCAACATTACACTATAATATGCAATATTGCAGCAATGATATTGCAAATTTCTGTGCTGTATGGAAATGACGCAATTATGCGAGACTGAGATTACAGCGACAAAATTGACTTGGAAAATTATTATAAGATCGATAAAATAATTATTCGTAATTAAATACCGATTGGTACAAAATAGTTAATTTTTCAAATTATTATTCAACATTATGCAATATTGTATCTTTTTGAAAAGGATCCTCGAGAAAATATAATATTAAAAAAAATTCAAATTCTTTTTGCGTCGGCGAGGAAATATATAATTCGATATCTCTTGGAGAAAATCCTTGTATTCCTATAATGAGATTCGCGAGCGCGCCGTGATCAATAAGGAGTCGGAATTAACAGGACGCCCCTTATATCGCGAGATTAAAAGAAAATATTTTATGAGCTACTTGATCAGCGGTTTCCATCCAATGCTTGTAATAAGATCCGTATAAGGTAGCTTGATGCGTGAAATTCTTCAGGAATTCGATCCTTTCCGTCTCGTCCTGCGGTAGCTTAAGCCTCTGCGCAAATGAAACAACCGTCTTTCGATTAAATCGAATAGCCCTTGAGGTAAACAAATTTAACAAAAGCGAGCAAATTTAGCGGAAATAAATGAAATCTCGATAAAGTCACACAGATCGTTGTGCCATATCACGGAACAAGGAAAAGCTGAGCGATTCACGTCATTTGGGGGAGATTCTCTCGATCATCTTCCGTAAAGAAGTCGAGAAATCGACGATTGCACGGGAATTACACGAGATCCTCTCTTCTCTCCCCTAGATAAGGATAAAGTTACCTGAATCGTTTCCATCTGATCCGCTTTCTTCTCGATCGGACAACGAGTCAAAGGCTGCCACCTCGTTCCTATCGGCCAAACCGTCGCGGTTCTCTTTGCCGTCTCCCTTGCATCCGCCATCGCCGTCGTCGCGAGGCTCTCCTCTTCTCCGCCCCCGCCTGTCCTCCTTCCTTCAACCAAAAGCCAATATTCCTGCAGACAATACTGAAGATCCTATTGTACAGACAGCGCCAGCCGTGTACATCGGACTCGCAGGTGAAATGAAATACGCCGCGAAACGTCACGTGCAATCCGTACGTCAGGTGGTGCGCCAGATTAAGCGCGACAGCCACCCTGACGGATTTGTAGGGAAACAACTGATGAATATGAAGTCACGGGGGCGCCGACTGTGTCAAGCTCCGCGCAATAATTCTTCATTCAAGAGGGAAATGTGTATGTAAATATTTCAAGTTATATCCCGCGGGACAGAGAGTACCACGCGAAGATTGTTTAACTTCAAGAGCGGGTAATTTGAAATTTGTGGCAACAGAAATCAGTACTTTTTACGATTCATCGCGCTTTACAGTTTTTTTCAGATTAGATTCCCTCTTACTCTCTAAATTTCTTAGAGTGAAAATGCACTCGAAAAATTGAGTGACAGGCCGAGTCACTCTAGTTAGAGTGATTTTTCACTCATAGGAGTGAATTCTTCTCACTTTTTGTTGTAGAGTAAAAAATTCACTCTGCAAAATAGAGTAAATATGTATACTTTACTTGTAGAGTGAATATTTTCACTCTATGTAGCATTTTCACTCTATATAGAGTGAAAATTTTTACTCATGAAGAGTAAGTAAAGCGCATGTGAAGTGCGCATGAGTCTGCCATTAGCAACACTGTCTTATCGTTGTCTCGCGACGTTACCAACTCGTTGCATGTGTATGGGACTTAGATACGGGACATATAATATTAAAGTAACTTTTTGTATCTTTTTATTTTAACATATTTTGAAAAAGTATAAACATATTTTTTGTGTGTAACGTTAAATATATTTATATAGTTGTAACAAGAAAAAAAAAGGTTAATCGGCTTTACATCGACAATGAGATAACATGCTGTGTGCGATGTTCAGCTTCGATTAATTCAAGTAAAAAGCAATGATTGCTTCTCATTTCAACTAATCGAAGCTTTATGTCATATACGTAACATGTTATCTTATTATTATAAAACGGAAAGAAGAATGAAAAACAGCTAGAATCTCACTTCCTAAAAGTGAATCTGTTCACTCATAGTTGAGTGAAAAATAACTTGACGAAAGTGATGACTCCACTCTGATCAAGTGAATTATTCACTTTGAACCGAGTAACGCATTCACTTTAGTTCAGAGTTAAACAATTCACTTTTGTGAATAGTGAATTTTCACTAATTACGAGTGGCAGTATTTTCACTATCACTTGGAGTGAATATTCACTCGTTTAGAGTTAACTTTCACTCTAAGAAATTTAGAGAGTAAATTGTTTATATTCGCTTCACTTTTCGACCGAAACGAATAAAATTTGCCCGCGAAAGCGGAAAGTCGGATGTACTTTGGCCCTTTTCAGGGACCCTCCTTTCATTTACGAAGGGTCATCGTCTATTCCCAACTGCCTCTCTACGTGTGTTCGAAATAATTTCGCGATATCGCACGCTCGCGAAGAGATTACCAGAGGTCGTCGGATTGTTGCGAGTTCGTGACGAGCCTTCATTCGCGCTCGATTCGCCTGGAGCCGTTGCTTCCGGTGATTCAGCGACTCGTTTCCTCGATGATGCCTTCGCGGCGGATAAAGTGTCGTTGGTGGCTGCATCATTGATAATTCCGGCCTCATCTGAAGCAGTAACGAAAGAGTTCTCTTTTCCTGAAATTATTATTGCAACACATTTGGCAGCGATCGAAGAGAATTTTCCTTTTCGCAACAAGACATCCCTCGAATCGGACTCTTCAAAGATCGAGACGTGAAAATTTCACGAATGAACGAATTCATTTTTTATGATTTTTATTTTTTATTAGGATCTTTATTAAAGGAGGATGTCTCGTGTCTTGAAAATAAGCTCTTTTTTTTAATAACGATCGCAATTTGGGCTAAATGCATGTAAGCATTTGTGTCGGCTATATTTTAGTTGGCTTCACATGAAGTTTATATAATGCGAAACTTTGATATTATGTTAAATACATAAAATCCCACCCGGGATATTAACCGGCTAATATCTCGCTTGAAAATCTCCACTGCAAAGCCATGTAAAATCTGTTTGGGATAACGTAAAAGCCTTGAGTGACTCAAAACATGGGAAACAATGCATGCGGCTTTAGAGATTAAGTTTGTACATTAAAAATATTACTGTTTTTTTCATTTAATAATTTCATTATACTATTTATATTTTAAAGAATTTAACCTGAAATTTCGTTTCGTTACTTCTTTAGCGATTTATATAGTGTGAAAAATTTGAAATAAAAGTTACATATAATGTGAAAAGTTTTAATTAAAAAATTAAAAGATTAATCTAAATTTAAGAGATAAATTTGTGTTTAATTAAAAGTTTCGTTCCAGTCTTATGTTTACGGTGATTTTAACATACAAAGATGCGCAGGTATCTCCGCGTACCGTTAAAGGATACATCTCTCTCCTCTTCCTTTCTTGGCATCGCGTTATCGAGGATTCCCTCCGACTTAGCGTTTGTCTATGAAACGAAAGATAAACACTCTTGCATTAAGATCATGAAATCTCGTGTAACGAAATTGAAAAGAAACGAGGCGAATAAATAGTTGCCGAGGTACTCTTGAAAATTTTCCGCCGCTCGCGTTTCTCTTTTTGGTCGCGTATTATTTCTCTCAAAACATATTTTAGCCTGAGGAGAGAAATTTATAAAAAAAATAAACGAAATATTTCTAAAGTTTCTGCGCTGTTGTAGCTCGAAGGAATGGACGTTAAATCACAAAATACGGCTCGGTAAATATTAAGACGTAACATATTGCAATTTTGTGGAAAATGCATGATATCGTACTGTTTGCGAAAATGTCGTCTCCAAATATTGGTAGCAAATATCGTTCTTCTTTCTGACCCAAAATTTTCAAGCGAACCCTCCCTTCTCCCCTCGTAATTTTATTGCGATTCGTTCGTGTTGATAATTGTTTTTATTGCTATAACACGCACACGGATATTCGAAATATATATTTGCTGTAATTTTTCATCATAACAGGTCTTTAATGAAGAGATCAATCATCTGGTAAATTATCAAATCCCGTCACTTCGATCAGCGACAAACGATCGAAGAAACGCGTATAAGATAAAGATATAATGCTTTCGATTAAAGCGACCTATACATGATTCGCGAAATGACAACTGTAAGAGAAACTTTGACAGGTCATTACGCGAAAGAGATTAATCGAGGTGAAGCTCGATCTTTTATTATGAGCACGCTGTACGTTCAAGATAAAATCTATGATTTAGTATCGTGTTGAGATATATATTGCCGTTCTTTCGCGAATCCTAATAACAATGGTCAGCGTTATCGAAATGATAACGGAAACTCTGGATGATTCAACGCTCAAACCCTTGTTCCGCAACTCAAATAGAAAATGTGAAATTATAGAAGATAACGATTACATGATGTCAGTTCTATTAAAATTACTCGAGAAGGTTAGATTTAAAAATTGCACGTTTTATTAATTAAATATTAATTTTAATTAAATATTAATTAATTAAATATTAATTTTATTTAAATATTTTAATTAAATATTAATTAATTAAATTATCTATGACAAAATAATTAAATTATCTATGACAAAATAATTAAATTATCTATGACAAAATTGTTGATTTATGAATTATTTATATTACATTTTTCGTATAAGATTAATTAATAAAAAATAGGCATAGCAAACATATATATATATATGAATAAAAATAAAAAATATATAATAATTTTTACTTCTCGATTCAAGTATTGATTCATTCCAACTGTAATTGAAGCTGAAAAAGCAACAATATCGGTAGAAATCATTATTCTTCAAGATTTGTATGACATAAATGATTAAAACGCATTGTGCGTTATAATCGGCATTGCATGCATGCGGCCTCTCCTCTCTTCCTATTAAAACAATACATCCGATACGATCAACTTCCACATATTGTTGCATGACGTCGACTTTCTCATTACACGGCTGTCTGGCTGTATCAACATTGCAACAATATTCTAGAAACATTCGAAATCAGATGTGTAATATATCGAGGAAAAGAAAAATGCATGAGGAAACATTATTCTGATAATCTCATAAAATTCCTCCAAAAAACAATTTGTAAGTAATTAATAAATCTTTAATACCGAGAATTAAAGTTTCGACGTTTTTTAAATTCCTCAGATATAAATGATATAAAGAAGGATTATCCGATTAATTTTTTTCTGCTCTAAACTCTTTTCCAACTAAACTCTTTGTCAGAAAATTTACATAATTAAATCACACCAATCTCCCCATTAGTGAGATTTAAAGATATTAACTTAAAATTGTGTGTGTGTGTGTGTGTGTGTATGTGTGCCCATTCTAAGAATTTATTGCAAGAAAAATTGAGTTAAATATATATACCGGGTATTTCGGTGGATAATCTCTCGTGGTGTAGAACAGGTAAAAATTACCCCATAAGTTTCAATGAAACTTTTTTCTACAATAGCATTTGTTATCATCTACTTGCTATCGATCGTGTTTTTCTCGAAAACAGTTTTGACAAAATGAAACAAGAGTACCCTTTTCAAGAAAAAAAATTTTAAAGCATACTTAAAAATATATAAAAGGAATTTACTGGCTTCAAAGGATAAGAGATCACTTTAAATATCCTTACTTAACAAAAAAATAATTATTAATAATTATTCAAATCAATATTTCATATCATCTATTTTCTATCAATCGTGTTTTTCTCGAAAACAATTTTGACAAAATGAAACAAGAGTACCCTTTTCAAGAAAAAAAAATTTTTAAACATACCTAAAAATATATAAAAGGAATTTACTGGCTTCAAATGCTTAGAGATCATTTTAAATATCCTTAACAAAAAGACAATTATTAATAATTATTCAAATCAATATTTCATATCATCTATTTTCTATCAATCGTGTTTTTCTCGAAAACAATTTTGACAAAATGAAACAAGAGTACCCTTTTCAAGAAAAAAAATTTTAAAGCATACTTAAAAATATATAAAAGGAATTTACTGGCTTCAAAGGCTTAGAGATTATTTTAAATATCCTTACTTAACAAAAAAATAATTATTAATAATTATTCAAATCAATATTTCATATCATCTATTTTCTATCGATCGTGTTTTTCTCGAAAACAATTTTGATAAAATGAACCAATAGAGCTCTTTTCAAGAAAAAAAATTTCAAGGCTAAGAGATCATTTTAAATATCCTTACTTAAGAAAAAAATAATTATTAATAATTATTCAAATCAATATTTCATCTATTTTCTATCGATCGTATTTTTCTCGAAAACAGTTTTGACAAAATAAAACAAGAGTACCCTTTTCAAGAAAAAAAATTTTAAAAATACTTAAAAATATATAAAAGGAATTTACTGGCTTCAAAGGTTAAGAGATCATTTTAAATATCCTTACTTAACAAGAAAATTTTAAAACATACTTGAAAATATATAAAAGGAATTTACTGGCTTCAAACGCTAAGAGATCATTTTAAATATTCTTACTTAACAAAAAAATAATTATTAATAATTATTCAAATCAATATTTCATATCATCTATTTTCTATTGATCGTGTTCTTCTCGAAAACAGTTTTGACAAAATGAAATAAGAGTACCTTTTTCAAGAAAAAAAATTTTAAAACATATTTAAAAATATATAAAAGGAATTTACTGGTTCAAGAGAGATCTTAATCCAAAAAACACAAAAAACAAAAAAATATATAAAAGGAATTTACTGGCTTCAAAGGCTTAGAGATCATTTTAAATATCCTTAACAAAAAAATAATTATTCAAATCAATATTTCATATCATCTATTTTCTATCGATCGTGTTTTTCTCGAAAACAGTTTTGACAAAATGAAAGAAGAGTACTATTTTCAAGAAAAAAAAATTTTAAAACATACTTAAAAATATATAAAAAGAATTTACTGGCTTTTTGAAATGAAACAAGAGTACACTTTTCAAAAAAAAAATTTTTAAAACATACAATACTTAAAAATATATAAAAGGAATTTACTGGCTTCAAAGAGATCATTTTAAATATCTTATACTTAACAAAAAAATAATTATTAATAATTATTCAAATCAATATTTCATATCATCTATTTTCTATCGATCGTGTTTTTCTCGAAAACAGTTTTGAAAATGAAACAAAATGAAACAAGAGTACCCTTTTCAAGAAAAAAAAATTTTAAAAATACTTAAAAATATATAAAAGGAATTTACTGGCTTCAAAAGCTTAGAGATCATTTTAAATATTCTTACTTAACAAAAAAACAATTATTAATAATTATTCAAATTTGCAGAGTGATATAAAAATGCTTCTCAGATTTTAGAGACAAATATCTCGATGGAGACATTATGGCTAAGAATTTTACAGTAACCAGACTACTTTTACCTGTTCTGCATCCCCGCGAGACATTGCTCGTCTCTAAACACCCGAAATACCTTATATAAAACGCAACCTTGATTCGACAAGCCGGTGCCTCTCGCGAGTATCGAGGTTTAGCGAAATAGCGTCGATACTTACAACGGATTCAATCTCCTTGGTGCCTCCCGGGACGTTGTTCGCGACCGTTTGAAGACGCTGCTCGGCTATCCGCGCGATCAGATCAATGTGCGCTCGTAGCCATTGGTGCCACTCGTCGGCTATCTCGCCGACGCCGGTAAGCCAAACCATCCAAACCCGCAGCTTTTCCGATGGCACGGCGTAGAGACGTTCCATCGACCGCACGACTTCCCTGTCTCATTACTTTTGTATCAGATAAAGTCAAAGTTTCGATCCACAATCGAGTGGAAACAATAAACGTGCGGGGGCGGATGATATTGACACTCGCGTGAACAGGAAATGCGCTATTGTCGTGGATATTAGATAGCCTTTTCTCTCTCTCTCTTTCTCTCTCTCTTCCCCACTTTGATCACTTTCGCGTTGCGTTAACCGCGATTATGCAAATGTATGCACATACCTATTATCTGATATTAATAGTCGAGTTTCCATAGATTCGAATATTCTTGCCTCCCCTCGTGATTTTGTAATATTATTTCCGTTTGGATAGTTGATCGATCCGTTTAATTATAAGAGGATTCGAGGTATTTATGTTTTTTAAATTTATATTTAAATTTATATTTTTATATTTATATTTTAAATATTTTATTTATATTTTAATTTAAATTTATATTTTTATATTTTTACTCTCTAAAAGTGAATCAGTGAAAATATCGCTAATTTAAACAGTAAAATAAGATTTCACTGAGAATCAGTGAGTATTTTTCTGATCTTCAGTGGAAACGCTTATTTTTTTGTTATTTTATCTTATATCTCATTGATTGTGGTCAGTTAAAATAAAATTCACTGTAAAATCAGTAAATTTTACTGTAAAATCAGTAAGTTCGTTTATTACCGCCACAATCGCTATCTCTCTCGCATTTAATTTTAGTTATAAGAATTATATAAAGTTTGCAAAGAGCGACATTTAAAATTAGAAGTATTATTTCGATTTAATTTCTGACACAATCTCAATAGAAAGGCTTCAGATATTAAATCGATCTTTATAAGTCGGACAATAAATATCTGACGACTTAATGAAAATTATTTGTTCGTCATCTATTTAAAAATCACAAGTTCAATATGCATGTAATATAAATAAAATAAAATTTTTAATATAATAAATATTTAGTAAATATAAATAAAATTTTTAATTTTTATTTATATATATTTATATTTTATTTGTAAATATAAATAAAATTTTTAATTATATGAAATAGATAGAGAGATGAATTATAGTTTAATATTACTGACAATAACGAAAAAAATATTACTGATATTGAGAAATATTACTGATTGAAACGGTCAAAATTATTAACTGATTTTTTCAATAAAATATCACTGATTTACTGCTGTACTTATAACTGCTGTGACTATTTACTGTTTTTCAGTGATAATACACTTCAGTGATGATTCACTTTTTAGAGAGTATAATTTATATTTGTTTTCTAAAATGAGATTATTTTTTGGTTGCCCCGAAAAAACACTCCGACAAGTTACAATCGAACTTTTAACGATCTGCAACGATTATTTACCAGGTCCATTTATAATTCTCCGCTTTCAACGAGAGGACTTGTTGCGTTAACCCATTAAAAAAAAAAAAAAAAAAAAAAAAAATTTAGGCGAGCATATTCGCGACCGCCGCAAATATCAGGCCATGTTTCGCCGATGGGTTTCATTGTATCGCGATATTCGAAAAATGACGTAAAGCGAAACGAGCGAGGGGAAAATAACAACGGGACCTGATTTTCTCCATAGTGCAAATTTATATTACAAATCCCGCGGAATCGCAATCGGAGATTTCTCGGCGCTCGCATTTTTTTCGCTGTCACGCGCTGGCGGAAATAAACAATGATCCCACGTAGAGCGAGCGCGTCGGACAGGAAATTGGATCGCGGTACATACATGATAGCGGGAAAAAGGAACGGCTTTTGCCGGACACGAGTGCAACTTTACGCACGATTCGATTTTTACAAAATACATATCAAGGGTTTGATGTTTGCAACCCGTGTTGCGCAATCCGCGGGGAAAAAAAGGTCTCGCGGAGCAGACAAGAGACGGAAAGTCCGACACACGGTGGCTTTCCTGTTTTTCGACCGTTTCTCGACTTGCGTCATTCAACCTACACTTCGGACTAAAATTATCATGATCGGCAATCATCAAACTATTTTTGAGGTAGGATTCGAGGAGATTTATATGCGTATATGAGGAAATAGAATCTTTCTCCTATGTCAAGGTCTTGATCAATTTGCGAGTCAGCGGATTAAGAATATTTATTAAAGAAAAAAAATTCCTTTCTCACGATATAAATCTCTTTTTTTACTTTGATTTATCGCGCGCCAAGATTAGTATCTTTTCCTCCTGTTTTTCTTAGAAAGATGTGATTATTTTTATTAATAAAAATAAAAAAAATATTGATTTATATTTTTAGAAATAATAATTACTTTCGAAGCGAGCGAGCGTTAATTTTTTTATGCTTTCCTTTGTGTTGTATAATAAAGAGATAAAAGGGAGAATCAACATTGCGAAAAATTGCTACATCGTCGGTGCATCGCGAGATAGTTAAATCGAATTAGAGAAAAGTATGAAACAGATAGTAATTAAGTGTATTCCGGAGAAATAATGAGAGAGAAAGAGAAAGAGGAAGAGAGAGAGAGATATAGACTCGTATTATCAGTCGGAAAAATTGTCTCTTACTCGTTAGGCTCTTCAAATTCCACTTCCGGCTCTTCTAACAATGACACTGGAACGTCTTTCTGTCAAATAAAATAGGCCAACAATAATGCAACAATATAAAATGCAAAGATATAATAGAAGTATGACTTAAAAATACATATATTATCAGTTTTATTTCAATCATATGCGTGATTTGTTATTCTCGTATAAAATTTTAATTTAAAAAATTGTTGAAACTTACAATTATTTATTTATTCAATTATATATTATTAATTTATAGCTCGGAATTGTTATTTCGCCGCATATTACATTCCGCACAATTCTGCATTATTAGAAACTAGAAACCTCTAGACAAATTTTAATATCTGCTGGATTAAATATTTCGAGAACCATTAAAGATGAATATAATTCTCAAGATTGCGCGACGTCAGTGAGATTAAAGCTCGAGCTATTTTCACTTTAGAAATTCTACTTGAACCCATTGTTATCGAAAATGTCTACATATAATTATTGTCATTGTTACACACGATATACGTACAAAGTAGTCGATAATCGCTAATCTTCTTCTTATAAATAGTAATATAAATCGATAATCCTGAAACAATTAATTTTTCAATTCTATAACATCGTATAATGCTCATTTTATTAATTGAATATCCCGAATTGCCTCAAAATTATGAAATGAAAGAATACAGAATTACGAAGCGAAAGAATTTTATATTATGACGTCATTTTTATACATAAAATGTAAAAAATGTAAGAGATATAATAGATTATTATGGAAATTATTTCCTTTCGATGTATAATTTTGATAAAAAATTATTATACGTATTCTATGCGCCCTCGTCGAATTACAGATTTATTATTTTATGGGAAAGGATATTATAATATATACATTTGTCGATAATGTTATAACGTATGTAATATTATAACATATATATATATATATATATATATATATGTATATAATGATAATGATTGAGCGGGTATATTATCTATTCGGGCATATTACGTATTCTCTACCATGGATCGATATTATTCAAATAATTCGTAACGTATCATCTGACGCACGCCCGCGATGTCAACTACGGTAAAATTAACGGACCGTGCAATGACGTTTTGCAAAGGTATTCAGTAAAGCAAATATCCATGATGAATTTTAGTTCAATTCGCGTTGTAAGAGAGAACAATGAATGCCGGAGATAAAGTCGTCAAAATGTATAGCGCGGTAGATATATAAATTATCCTTTCCACGCATATGAATATGAATGCGGTGGCATGGGTTATATGCATATTGTAAAATTGCAGGTTGTCAATCGATGGCCGATAGTGTCTGAAAAGTCGCATGTATAAATATTAGATAATTACTGATAATAAATATTAGATAATTACTAATAATAAATATTAGATAATTACTAATAAATATTAGATAATTACTATTATAATAATAAATATTAGATAATTAATAATAATAAATATTAGATAATTATTAATAATAAATATTAAATAATTACTAATAAATATTAGATAACTACTAATAATAAATATTAGATAATTACTAATAATAAATATTAGATAATTACTAATAATAAATATTAGATAATTACTAATAATAAATATTAGATAATTACTAATAATAAATATTAGATAATTACTAATAATAAATATTAGATAATTACTAATAATAAATATTAGATAATTACTAATAATAAATATTAGATAATTACTAATAATAAATATTAGATAATTACTAATAATAATAAAAGCGTTTATCGAGTTAATAAGTTAGGAATTTACCCAATTGCGAGTAAAATAATTAGACGGTCGAGTGATCAAGGTTTAAATAATTATTATATGACGTATGCGCGTTACGAAAATTGATATTAAAATACGCGCAAATTGCCTGTAAAAATTGTCTTTTTAATTATATTGAGCGTTTAATTGCGTTTGAAATAACAGGAATTTAATTACGTTTATCATTTAGAGACAATGGAGCATTATATTACAATCGCAAATTGCAGCAATTGGACATTGCATTTATAATTATAACTTTCACGAGTGAAACGATAAATGTATAATGCGATTAAATAAAACATGTAATAAATAATTATTGTGCGTTTTATTTAATCTTATTCAATTTATCATAGTTATTATTATTGCGATAATATTTATATACGCAGAGAGAAAATACATTTTTATTAATAGTTGTCTTTGATTCGACAATTAATACGATACATATGATAAATCTATAATATTTATAATTATCCGATATGTGTTATCGATAGTTTGCATCGTCGTTAGCGGAAGAATTAATATATCATTTGATATCTAAATTACACAACAATCATGCTATTATAATATTATTATTGTATATCGGAGCCCTCGATTGTTTATATAAAATAACTACTACTATTTGGTAAAAAATTCATATTACAGATAAATAAACGAATAAAACAGAGACAAATAAATTAATGTCAATTTCGTTTTTTAAAAATGACTTTATAAAAATATTATCTTACAGACTTTCAAAGAAAATTTAGATTATTATTTCAAAATGATATCTTAAAAAAAGAGAGACACGAGAAGAGAAAAGGAGAAAACGAAAATTTTTATGAATTTTACTAAGAATGTTTGGTTGAGGAAAATGTTTCAGAAATTATTTCACGAAAAAATGTCGACACAGAAAATCGCTATCTTTGTCTCAATAAACAGGCCTTTTTTGTACTTACAATTTCTCAAATTCGCAACTTGGAATCAGTGAATCTAAACGTCAAAAATTCTCAGTGAATCTAAACGTCAAAAATTTCGCAACGAACGGAATCTCGTGAACGATTGAAGTTAATAATCGCATACGAAAATAAGATACGCAACAATTGCGATGCGTGTAGTCATGATACTGCAGTAACACTAAATAGTTTGATAAGCTAGAGCGGGCCATCCTGACGCGATATTCAGTTATAAATTAGATTGAGATGTATTTTCCATCAAGTAGGAGTTGCGCGCCGGCAACGAAACGTGTCTGTCGTACATTCGTTACAGTTATAAATAACCCGTGGGCGATAGTGAAAATAGCAACTAGGGGTGTAGCATGCGGAGCCTCGAGTAGCGCGCTGATATAAAGCGCAAAATAAATTTCCGAATGTAATAGCATTCGGGGAAAAAAATTTTTGCGATATACAAATTTTATAACGATATCATGATATAGAAAAAAAAATAACATTTAATAAAGAAAAAAAAATAATAGATAATAAGTAAATAATAATAAATTTCCGAATGTAATAGCATTCGGGGAAAAAGATTTCTGCGATATATAAATTTTATAACGATATCATGATATAGTAAAAAAAAATAATATTTAATAAAGAAAAGAAAATAATAGATAATAAATAAATAAATAATAATAAATTTCCAAAGGTGAGAGCATTCGAGGAAAAAAATTTCTGCGATATACAAATTTTATAACGATATCATGATATAGAAAAAAAAAAATAATATTTAATAAAGAAAAGAAAATAATAGATAATAAATAAATAAATAATAATAAATTTCCGAAGGTGAGAGCATTCGAGGAAAAAAATTTCTGCGATATATAAATTTTATAACGATATCATGATATAGTAAAAAAAAATAATATTTAATAAAGAAAAGAAAATAATAGATAATAAGTAAATAATAATAAATTTCCGAATGTAATACCATTCGGGAAAAAATTTTTGCGATATACAAATTTTATAACGATATCATGATATAGTAAAAAAAAAAAATATTTAATAAAGAAAAGAAAATAATAGATAATAAATAAATAAATAATAATAAATTTCCGAAGGTGAGAGCATTCGAGGAAAAAAATTTCTGCGATATACAAATTTTATAACGATATCATGATATAGAAAAAAAAATAACATTTAATAAAGAAAAGAAAATAATAGATAATAAATAAATAAATAATAATAAATTTCCGAAGGTGAGAGCATTCGAGGAAAAAAATTTCTGCGATATATAAATTTTATAACGATATCATGATTATATAAAAAAAAATAATATTTAATAAAGAAAATAAAATAATAGATAATAAATAAATAAATAATAATAAATTTCCGAATGTGAGAGCATTCGGGGAAAAAAATTTCTGCGATATATGAATTTTAATAACGATATCATGATAAAAAAAAGAATAATATTTAATAAAGAAAAGAAAATAATAGAGGAAATTTAAGGATGATAAAAGAAAAGAATAATAATTTAAGTAAATCATTTATTGCGAAATTGTAAGCACTTATACACGCAAAATAATATATATACGGTATAGTGCTATATTTGAGGTAATATGATATTTTCCCGCATTAATTAGAATTGTAAAATCTTGCTTCTCAATTTGCATAATCTATACTGCCAGCATCATTAATTATACTAAATGAAATGGAAAGATTTGATGCACGTGATAAAAATATCATCAATTTTGATCGATGGCAATTACCGTGCGCTATAACTCATCCAGATAATGTGACGTAATTCGAAGGGCCATAGCAGGAAACACCTGTTTGGCCAACCGTATATAGGCTTATTGTTAGTTCGATGAGCCCTTTGTTTCGGTTCATGTAGCCATTTACGTTAAACGACCGGTGGAGATACAGGTCTCCGTACAATGTCTATTGTGCGGTGTAACCGAAGGCGAATTTCAAAATTCAGTCTACAAGTCTATCGCATTCTCCACGTTCCAGGTGGATGACGATCGAATCAGTCTGCTTATCATCAATCGACTTTATTCACTTGAACGGCTAGATTTATAACAATGGCCGAAGAAGGATGCCGTTCAAATTTCATGTAATGCAAGATGTAATATAATTTTATATCAAACGATGTGATTAAATTAAGAAAGAATTTAATATCTCGAAAATGTAATTATTCTGCGACAAATATTAATTATAACGAATGGGGATGGAATATCTCTATTTTTGCAAGGTTGAGAAAAAGGCACAGGAAGCCGGATTGAAAGGGAGCAAACGTCAATATAGTTTTATAATCATATGCTTATAAAACTCGAAGTTTAAAACGACAATTTCGTTCCGCGCAAAAGTTCGCCGCGACCTCGGTGTATTTTTTACCACGATCGATGTACGAGGGCCGATGGAATTCCATCAAGATTAATACGTTGAACATTGTATAAATTTTACTTGCAAAATACCGAGGAATTAATGTCCCGCAGATATTCTCGCAAGGTCATCGCAGATTAAATGAACACGTGGGGATATTAATGTCGTCAGTAACTTGCCAAAATCTTCCAAAGATTATTTCTGACATCTTTTCGTCATCTCGACTCTCTCTCTGTGTAGTAATAAATAAATTCAATTCTAATACTAAAGCGACCTAAATCGTCATTAAATGGAGATCGAGATATGTGTGTAGACTATAATTGAGCTTGTAAACAAAGCATGAGGTGAGGTGTTCGATTTTTCTCGTCTGGAGGACTTATTCGGTAGCATTGTTGACTTACGTCTTCGCTTGGAATACTGAGGAAAAAATCTGGTTGCATTAATTAAAATTTTAGTAGATTCAATCAGTATATCTGTTGGAAAATGGACAAACCAGAATTCTTAGGAATTACAATATGAATCTGATTAATTTCTTCCAGTTAAATTTATTAAATTTTTTGATTAATAATAATAAACTCACCAGCACCAAGTTGTCTAAAATTTTTTCCATCTAATCTCAAAGGTCTGTTTAATATTCTGAATTCCAACAAGATTATTGAATAAATTATTTTCAATTCAGTTAGAAATTAAACTAATAAACAATAATGCAAGAAGAAGATGTAGCTTAAACACACACAATCAGAGAGCTAGTGTCCTCTTTCTGGTATTATTGCTCGTAAGAAAAAAAAATATACTGAGAAAAAAGTCTAGTTGCATTAATTAAAATTCTGACAGATTCAACCAGTATATCTGTTGGAAAATGGACAAATCAGAATTCTTAGGAATTACAATATAAATCTAATTAATTTTTTCCTGTTAAATTTACCAAATTTTTTGATTAATAATACTAAACTCTCTAGCACCAAGTCATCTAAAATTTTTTCCATCTAATCTCAAAGGTCTGTTTAATATTCTGAATTCCAACAACATTATTGGATAAATTCAATCCAGATTATTGAATAAATTATTTTCAATTCAGTTAGAAATTAAATAATAATAAACAGTGATGCAAGAAGAGGATGCAGCTCAAACACAGACAATCAGAGAGCTAGCGTCTTCTTTTTGACACTATTGCTCGTAAGAGAAAAAAAATATACTGAGAAAAAAATCTCGTTGCATTAATTAGAATTCTGGTAGATTCAATCAGTATGTCTATTGGAAAATGGACAAACCAGAATTCTTAGGAATTACAATATAAATCTGATTAATTTTTTCCTGTTAAATTTACCAAATTTTTTGATTAATAATACTAAACTCTCTAGCACCAAGTCATCTAAAATTTTTTCCATCTAATCTCAAAGGTCTGTTTAATATTCTGAATTCCAACAAGATTATTGGATAAATTCAATCCAGATTATTGAATAAATTATTTTCAATTCAGTTAGAAATTAAATTAATAAACAGTGATGTAAGAAGAGGATGCAGCTCAAACACAGACAATCAGAGAGCTAACGTTCTTTTTTTGGCACTATTGCTCGTAAGAAAAAAAAATATACTAAGAAAAAAATCTAGTTGCATTAATAAAAATTCTGATAGATTCAATCAGTATGTCTGTTGAAAAGTGAAGGAACCAGAATTCTTGTAGGAATTAAGAGATGAATCTGATTAATTTCTTTCTGTTAAATTTACCAAATTTTCTGATTAATATTAAATTCTCCAACACCAAGTCGTCTAAAATTTTTTCCATCTAATCTCAAAAGTCTGTTTGATATTTTGAATTTCAACAAGATTATTGGATAAATTCACTCCAGATTATTGAATAAATTATTTTCAATTCAGTTTGTTAGAAATTAAACTGATAAACAGTGATGCAAGAAGAAGATGCAACTCAAACACACACAATCAGAGAACTAGCGTCTTTTTCTGGCACTACTGCTCATAAGAGAAAAAAATATACTTTGTAAAAATATATTTAATGTTAATATTAATTCTTTATATACATTTTATAGTAAATATTGAATACGAGTTAAATTAAGAGTAGCTAGCGGAAAGCAAAGAAATTAATGTAACAAGAAATTTTATAGATCCAACCAGAAAATACTAACCAAATTCTTATAGTAAAATCTATTAAACTTTCTCCTTATAAAAAATCGAGTCTTATCATGATAACTAGAAATTCTTGTTTGATTTAATCAATATGCCTTCAATCATATACGTCTTGTTGGTATCAATCAAACGATTTTTCTCAGTGCACGAGCCGAAATCTCGAACAGTTTCACGGCAGCAGCTTGAGATTACGAGACGAATAGTCGAAGCGTAGGTATCAAACGGCGATCAAGTCTGTCGCGAAAACGTCGGCGAATTTTAGAGACAGAACAGAGGGACCGAGCGGTTGACGTCTACGGGATTTCGCTTGCGCAACAATGCGCAACGACATTTTGTCGGATGCATTACACGGGCTGCGAGGGAGCTTCGCGGGAAATGGTGCCTCGTGCGACTTTCACAGCCGCGAGTATAAAAAGAAAAATCCCCGACTCTCCCAGAGCTTTGGTCGAGACAGTTGAAGCCGCGCATACGTGTCGTGGAATACGTAGTCCTGATCAGCGTAGATTGGAGCATCTTTCTCTCTCTCTTTTTCTCTTGAACAAATAAATTGCCGTTGCGTTCGCGATAAGGTGCTCTCGAAACGCGGCTGCGACGTGATGTCGCGTATCGCGAATTCTCATTTCTCCCGTCCGATATGCCCCTCTCGCTTCATTTGTTCCCTTCCGATTTATATTTCTCTCTTACGCTGATAAAAGTACGAAAATACTTTTTTAAGCCGGAACTGCATCGAGATAAACGATGGAAATTTGCGCCAAAGAAATTTGAAGCACGTTTCCTCGTAATTGTATCGACGATTAAAAGTGATTTTACAACTCTGTCGTGTACAAGTTGAATTTTTATTTCAATCAAGTAAATCGTTGATATTTTACCACTTACTCTATTTATTATATAATTAATGTGATTATAACGTATAATTTTTTATATTTAGTTTATTATACAAGGATGAATTTTAATTAATAATTAAATTAATAATAAAGATTAATTTTAATTAATAATTAAATTGATTATTTTTATATTTTTATAATTTTTTATTTAAATTAATTATTTTTATTAGTATTAAATTTTAATATAATCTTTATTTTTCAATACAGTCTTTCTATTTCGTCAAGAATAATTATATTTTCGCGATTCTGTATATTAGAATTTAATTAGTATTAATTTATTCTTTTTATATTTTTTTTATTTAAATTAATTATTTTTATTAATATTAAATTTTAATATAATCTTGATTTTTCGCTATAGTCTTTCTATTTCGTCAGGAATAATTATATTTTCGCGATTCTGCATATTAGAATTTAATTAGTATTATTTATTCTTTTTATATTTTTATTTTTTTTATTTAAATTAATTATTTTTATTAGTATTGAATTTTAATATAATCTTTATTTTTCGCTATAGTCTTTCTATTTCGTCAGGAATAATTATATTTTCGCGATTCTGTATATTAGAATTTAATTAGTATTAATTTATTCTTTATATATTTTTATATTTCTTTTATTTAAATTAATTATTTTTATTAGTATTAAATTTTAATATAATCTTTATTTTTCGTTATAGTCTTTCTATCTCGTCAGGAATAATTATATTTTCGCGATTCTGTATATTAGAATTTAATTAATATTAATTTATTCTTTTTATACTTTTATATTTTTTTTATTTAAATTAATTATTTTTATTAGTATTAAATTTTAATATAATCTTTATTTTTCGCTATAGTCTTTCTATCTCGTCAGGAATAATTATATTTTCGCGATTCTGTATATTAGAATTTAATTAGTATTAATTTATTCTTTTTATTTTTTATATTTTTTAAAATTTAAATTAATTATTTTTATTAGTATTAAATTTTAATATAATCTTGATTTTTCGCTATAGTCTTTCTATCTCGTCAGGAATAATTATATTTTCGCGATTCTGTATATTAGAATTTATTCGATATTTTGATTCGAATTTTTCTTGAGAATTTTATCGAGTAATTCCTGGATCGCGATCTAGTATACCGCATCGAACTTGCGGAATCCAATTAAACGAACCAAGATTCGAATCCCAAGTGTCGTCTTTGATTTTTCCAAGAGATATCCACGTTATCGTCGTTGATTTGGAATCCACTTGCAGCGAAGAAGCGGAATTTCTAGGTTAATCTTATCAGGCAAAACGAGAACAAAGTATTCTACATATGCTTGTTTTTACATATATACATGTAAGACCAGATTTATACATGCACACATGCGATGCCGAGAGCATAACAAGTCGAGTACACACGCGTGCCATATATATTGTGTACATTTTGAAGCGTCTCGTTTCCCTTTATTGCAGCCACAATATGATCTTTCGTTTAATCCTGAGAGTGCCTGATACAATGCACGTGAAATGAAACAGCGGCCTTATGAGAAAGCACCAAAATCACCGAGTGCCAGCGAGATGAAGAAGAAGAACCTGCAACAGCTTGATGAAACATTACAACTGCCCTATTAAACTGGATTATTACTACTTGCGAGAAAAAACAATATTGGTGCTATTTAGCTAAAAGACTTATTGGCTAGAAAAAAAAATCTACACATGTCGTCTTAAATCATTAATTGTTGACTAGAAAGATTTATGATTATTTGTCGCGTGAAATTGAACAAAAGTATCAAATTAAATCAATAGCTAATATTGTAAATCGACAAAAGTCAGGAAAAAATATAAGTAATGTACAGGAAGATAATTATGTAACTTTTTTCACAGGATTATAATATAAAAATCAAAGATACGTTGATAAAGAATGTTAACAAAATTCTGGATTCTCTTTCAAAAACATCTGGTAATTCTTGATGAAAATTTTCACTAAAAAATAACAAAATTTACCTGACCCACGTCAAATTGAAAATATTAAATTACCTGATACTAAAAATATCAAATTACGTGAAAGCTAAATATTCATAATAATTTTTTTCTGTTATATCATGACACATATATTTTAGTCTGAAATTTGAACCATGTTGAAACTTTGAAAGTTATATAATTATACGACATTTTTTTGCGACATTCGTCACAATTTCGTTCTTCTGATAATGCATATTTTTTGCCTCTTCTTTATTAATCCCAGCCGACTTATTCCATAAGAACGAGTGAGAATGTGAACGCCGGCTTCATCCGCTGCGAGTATTTCGCTGAATTACTCTCGGAATTAAAGCGATAATTGTCATGAAATGCGTTATACAACGATAGATTTCACGGAAAAGGGCTGCGCATGTGTACTCTGGGATAACGCGCGGAATAATAATCGCAATTTCACACTCGCGTCGCGCAAGTTTAGCGATCTGTCACGTCGGACCGACACTTTTCGCAAACCGACACGCCTTTATTGGCCGCACGTAACGATCCGCGAGCTAATTCTCCACGTCTAATTACCCGTCGGTGCAAACTAGGGAAAAAGTCACCTCTTTCCCTTTTCGCCCCTTTGTTTTCTTCGTTCTCTCTGTTTCTTCCAAACTCGGCGCGTTTTACTCTCGCTATCATTTATTACCGCCGGGCTTTTGAAAGGATAGGAAGCCATAAATGGGGATGTAAGGGTCGTTACGTCGAGCAACCTGCAGCCTGTACGAAGTGCGCCGGCATCCACTTTGTCATCTTTTAAACTTGCCCGTTCTCTCCTCGGGCTCGGTAACGGGTCACATACTTTAACGAGATCTCTTTTAACACATCATCCGTATTTGGAAGAGGAAGCACCGCTGACGCGAAGCGCGTGGGCGCAAAAAGATAGAGAGAGAGAGAGAGAGAATTTTCCTCCCACTCTCTCTTCACACTCGAACGTGACTCCACGGATGAGTTAATCAATACAATTTAAAGTTTCCGTTTATTTTCAACTTGCGAGCGCAATCTTACCTGTCACCTTAACGATATTAAACGCGAACACAAATTTCAATCTCGTCCTGTATGATTTATTTAGTAACACAATCAAATGCGAATAAATTATTTTTTCGATAATTATTGAAATTCCTTTTTATGTAAATTATAATTATCTATAATACAGGCTATCGCGCGTATATTGTATTTTAACGATTAATTCTTTTCGTTCCTCCATAAACCACTTTTAGCTTAAATAAGAGAAATATTTCCACAACGTGTGTATCTCTGTTTCATAATTTTATAAATAAAATTAATCCTGATTAATACTTTAAATAACGAAATATTGCACTGAGAAAAATTGTTTGATTATCAAAAAGACGTATATTATTAAAGGCATTTTGGTTAAATCAAACAAGAATTTCTAGTTATAATGATAAAACTTGATTTTTTATAACTTATAGAATGTTTAATAAATTTTATTATAAGGATTTGGTTAGTATTTTCTGGTTGAATTTATAAAATTTCCTATTATATTAATTTCTTTGCTTGCCACTAGCTACTCTTAATTTAACTCGCATTCAATATTTGCCATGAAATGTATAAAGAATTAGTATTAATATTAAATTCAAAGTATATTTTTTTTCTTACGAGCAATAGTGCCAGAAAAAGGACGCTAGCTCTCTGATTGTGTGTGTCTGAGCTGCATCCTCTTCTTGCACCACTGTTTATCAGTTTAATTTCTAACAAACTGAATTTAAAATAATTTCAATTTCAAGATTTTTTAAAAGAATTTCAATTCAATAATCTGGATTGAATTTATTAATAATTTTGTTGGAACTCAGAATATTAAAGAGACCTTTGAGATTAGATAGAAAAAATTTTAGACGACTTTGTGCTGGAGAGTTTAGTATTATTAACCAGAAAATTTGGTAAATTTAACAGGAAGAAATTAATCAGATTTATCTGGTAATTCCTACAAGAATTCTGGTTCGTTTATTTTCTGAATTGTTGAATCTACCACAATTCTAATTAATGCAACCAGATTTTTTTCCTCTTTGTACTATTTCATTACTTTTTTGCTATTGGATAATAATAGCTTTCTATTGTACCTTGATAGCTTTGCTTTTTATTCATTACATTGTATTGCGCAGAAATGGAGGGTAAAAAATGGAGGCGTTTATGCGTAAGAATTTATACACCATACACAATTTGTGTAGAAATTTCAGGGATTTGCATCCCGGAGAGAGAGAAAATACGCGGAATCTTTTTAATTCTCATAAAATAAACAGTCTTATCGCGGGATAAAGTTTAATGTATTACAGCCACCAGATAGGTTTCCCTTATAACGGAGCTTCCCGACGCGCGATGCGCCTATTTATTTAACGTATTCACCCGGTTCTTATAACTTGCAATAAAATACAGGTAAAACGAAGCACGTACGTATATTATTTGGGCGTGCGGAGAAAATTCAAGGGTCGTGAAAGCAACAATTGGGAATAACCGCGGGCAAGGAGAGCAAGTTACGCGTAGTCGTAAACTTCACCCTCGCAAGGTTAAAGAGGAACACGGTCGGATATACCAGGCGTTCGCCAAAGGGCACGGGATCAGAATTAATCGGGACACCTCGGCGACGTTTACGTCTCGACATCTCGTATGTCGCGAGATATTTTCGACCCGCGCTTCGGAAAATAAAAAGAAAAAAAAAAGAAAGAAAATACAGGCGAAGAAGCAAGAGCCGAGGCTGACGTCGCGGGCCTTGTTTCTCGATAAACGAACGGGAAAAATATCTCGAAATCCCGCGTCGAGAACAAAGGGAGACTTTGTTTCGCGACTGATCCCTTTCAAAATGGATCCCTCCCCTCGAAGATCCCCTCGAGGATCCGGGAGGCTGCTTCGATTTCGAGATCCGACGATCGAGAATTTTCGATATCGAATCGCCCCTGATCGCGGATTCGATCGAGCTCCTCGTCGAGCACGCGCTCTCTAAATTTCTTAGAGTGAAATTTAACTCTAAACGAGTGAATATTCACTCCAAGTGATAGTGAAAATACTGCCATTCGTAATTAGTGAAAATTTACTATTCACAAAAGTGAATTATTTAACTCTGAACTAAAGTGAATGCGTTACTCGGTTCAAAGTGAATAATTCACTTGATCAGAGTGGAGTCATCACTTTCGTCAAGTTATTTTTCACTCAACTATGAGTGAACGGATTCACTTTTAGGAAGTGAGATTCTAGCTGTTTTTCATTCTTCTTTCCGTTTTATAATAATAAGATAACATGTTACGTATATGATATAAAGCTTCGATTAGTTGAAATGAGAAATTGCTTTTTACTTGAATTAATCGAAGCTGAACATCGCACACAGCATGTTATCTCATTGTCGATGTAAAAGCCGATTAATCTTTTTTTTTCTTGTTACAACCATATAAATATATTTAACGTTACACACACAAAAAATATGTTTATACTTTTTCAAAATATGTTAAAATAAAAAGATATAAAAAGTTACTTTAATATTATATGTCCCGTATACTAAGTCCCGTACACGTGCAACGAGTTGATAACCTTGCGAGACAACGATACGACAGTGTTGCTAATGGCAGACTCATGCGCACTTCACATGCGCTTTACTTACTCTTCATGAGTAAAAATTTTCACTCTATATAGAGTGAAAATGCTACATAGAGTGAAAATATTCACTCTACAAAGTAAAGTATACATATTTACTCTATTTTGCAGAGTGAATTTTTTACTCTACAACAAAAAGTGAGAAGAATTCACTCCTATGAATGAAAAATCACTCTAACTAGAGTGACTCGGCCTGTCACTCAATTTTTCGAGTGCATTTTCACTCTAAGAAACTTAGAGAGCGGATAATTCGCCGCAAGCTGAGCTTTCGAGCTTGCACGGCCGATGGCGCGATGCAGATCGGCTCCGAATGCTCGAGAAGGCTCGGCGGCGGATGAGGGAGGCAGGAGGAGAGTCGGTTCTCGGGCAGAAGATCAAGAAAAGAAGGAGGAGAGAGCGTCGACGAAGTAGCTAGACCAGAAATAACTAATAAGACATTCACTCTGAAACGGGCGGCCAGCCGGCCCGGACGAATCGCGGTGCGTCTGAGTAAAACCTCGTCTCATCTCGTCGCATCTTCGTCATCCACACCACATACGATAAACACCACACTACTTAAAGCGATACGCCGCCGGAAAGTAAGGCCGGAAGGAGTAGAAAAGTAAAGAGGAAACAGAGAGAGGGGAGAGACGAGCGAGAGCGAATACCTGGGCTGGAATAAAGTGCTAAATAAAAAAAAAAAAGAAAAGTGTCGCCGGAGAGAGGAAGTTTCACCCCCCACGTGATCAGTGCAAGTGCATCGTCGGTGCATCGCGACGTAATTCATGGAAGAATCGCATTCAGCAAGGATCTCCATCCCGTTTCCTCCTCTTATGGACCGTGAGAGAGAAAGAGAGAGAGAGAGAGAGAGAGAGAATATTATCGTCGTCGCTATCGTCATCGTCGTCGTCGTCGCCGCCATCGCCGTCTAATTTTAAGTGTTAGATAATGCACACCGGTGCGCACCGGTGCGCTCGGATACTAAAACGGTATCGTGCACGCACGCACGCACGTACGCACGCGCGTGGACCCGCGTGCGACGACGATGGCGGGCGAGATCCTCTCCGGATTCCGCATATCTGCCCTTCTACGTCCATTTCTACGCTCTACGAATTGATTCCTCCCTCGGGATTTCCCTTCCTCGCCCGTTTCCCTCCTCGAGTTTTCCTCCATTTTTCTCCTCCTCGTGATAAATTAAATAAGCCACTGCAAGAATGACTCTCTATCCCCGACTATCGTCCATTGAATCCGTTCGAATTTTTCGCCATGTTTCTTCCTGTCTCGCCGATTTCGCCCGCTTATCCTCGCTCCTCCGCGACTTTTCATTCCTGCCCCTGTTCATCTTTTCTTGCTTTCGCTCTCGCTTTCCCTTTGACACATTTGTCTTCTTTAACCTGCCCTGGGACATCTCACTTTGGTCCTTCTCTATTTTCAATGAGAATTCTCTGCGTAGCTTGTTACTGCGATTTTTCAAAATTCCTTGCTAAAGATTTTTTGTCCCTCTGATCTCAGCATTGACTTCCCTTGCGTTCTTGCTTGCTTATATCGGGCAGCTTTTCATTAAATATTTCGTCATTCTCTTTCGAATGAATTCTTCATTTCGTTTCTTTCTTAGGCAAGCGACTTTATCGCCTTTAGTTTAATGTTTTATTCCATTCTGATTATTTTATTTCAAACTCTTTCCTCTTTACATGTATAAGGTGTATCATAAATCGCCGTCCATCCCTGGAGAACGAATTAAAAGTAAGTCGAAAATAAAGAATGAGGAAATTATGTTGGAGCCTTCTTTAAAGAATTACAAGCGAAATAATGAATTTTAATTAAATATCTATCTGGAAATTTTGCATCAAGCAATTACTCTGTTAAATAGCCTAGTTATCCAAATAATAACAAATTTTTAATTTAATTAAAAAAAATTTTTAATTTAATTAAAAATTTTTTTAAAAATAATACTCCAAATAAATTTTTCGATTATTTGATTATTGTGACACTTTAAAGAATTCTCACTCGTCGAACATAATTTTGTCATTTTTTATTTTTGATTTATTTTGACTTCATCAATATTCAGAGATGGTGTGCGACTTATGATTGACGCTAATAATAAAAATAATATATATAATAAAAAAGGGAAAACTCCTTTTTGCCTTCTTTCTCTTAATTTTCATTATTATATTCCGTTTACTTTCTTCGATTATTCTTTTTTAATTCTACAAACGTTGCACAATGATCACTCGAGGAGCGAAAATATTTGCGTTTATTGTTCCACTATCTCTAGTTTCTTTTTTCGCAGCAGATCCTCCTCTCATTTCTCACTCCTCTTTACCTTTTTCTCTTCCTCTCAATTACATCTTGTCCCATTTACGTATACATTCGGTTTACTTCGGTTCCTATTAACTCGGGCTGTCTCACTTTTCCATTGTCTCTATCTTCCTTTTCCCATTTTTCCCATTAACTTAGTTCCCCGACTGATTTTGCCATCTACCATCCATTTCGCTTCATTGCCTCCTCTTTCGCTCTTTTTTTTCTCACATCATCGTGCCTCTCTCCTTTTTTTTTTCAGCGAGAAAGACGCGCGCGATCTTCATCGCAATCTCTCTCTCCGAGCGTTTGATCCTCTCCTACTTTTCCGCTTTTTAAAAACTCACCCCTTCACCCATCTCTCCCTCGCGTGTCATTTTCTTTTTACTCATCCGTCGCTGTACCAATTTCGCCAGCTCACTTCCGTCAGCGTATCCCCTCTCTCTCTCTCTCTTCTCTTTCTCGGTCCATCCTCTTTCCTTTCCATCTCTTGGCTCTTCCGTCTCTCCGCGGCCTTCGACGCTCTCGCTGTCTCTTCGTTCTCCATCTCCGTCTATCTCCGCGTGCTCTAATATAGCCACCCGGTGTCCAATTACTCGCTTCCCTCTCGCTACAGTTTTTCCGTCGTCGCGACGGCCGCGAGACGGAGAAAGGATCCACCGCCGTTCTATTTTCCGCTTTTTCCTCCGCGTCCGCCCCATTCATCCTTATTTACCGCTCTCGTACATTTTTATCGCGGCCCGATCTCCGATCCCGATGCAAATTGGGAAGCCGCGAGAAATATAACCGCGACGCGAGGGTAATTAAAAATATGGAAATCGATTCAAGTGCGAGCCGCGCCGCCTATTTCGCGAGCGGAACTAACTCTCGGTATAGATGGTTGATTCGCGATTTCCCGAAGTATTAAAGATTCCCCGTTTGGCTCGAGTCCAGGGAACGTTCGGTTCAGAAAACGAACGCCGCTCGTCGAGACCGAGATAGTACTCGGGTACTTCCGAGAAGTGTTCCGCGAATGTACGACGCTTGAAACAACGTTTAATTGTTTAAGCACCAACGAGCATCCTCGAAGCGTTAATTTTGCGGATGTTACTCTCTAAATTTCTTAGAGTGAAATTTAACTCTAAACGAGTGAATATTCACTCCAAGTGATAGTGAAAATACTGCCACTCATAATTAGTGAAAATTCACTATTCACAAAAGTGAATTGTTTAACTCTGAACTAAAGTGAATGCGTTACTCGGTTCAAAGTGAATAATTCACTTGATCAGAGTGAAGTCATCACTTTCGTCAAGTTATTTTTCACTCAACTATGAGTGAACAGATTCACTTTTAGGAAGTGAGATTCTAGCTGTTTTTCATTCTTCTTTCCGTTTTATAATAATAAGATAACATGTTACGTATATGACATAAAGCTTCGATTAGTTGAAATGAGAAGCAATCATTGCTTTTTACTTGAATTAATCGAAGCTGAACATCGCACACAGCATGTTATCTCATTGTCGATGTAAAAGCCGATTAACCTTTTTTTTTCTTGTTACAACCATATAAATATATTTAACGTTACACACACAAAAAATATGTTTATACTTTTTCAAAATATGTTAAAATAAAAAGATATAAAAAAGTTACTTTAATATTATATGTCCCGTATCTAAGTCCCGTACACGTGCAACGAGTTGGTAACCTCGCGAGACAACGATACGACAGTGTTGCTAATGGCAGACTCATGCGCACTTCACATGCGCTTTACTTACTCTTCATGAGTAAAAATTTTCACTCTATATAGAGTGAAAATGCTACATAGAGTGAAAATATTCACTCTACAAAGTAAAGTATACATATTTACTCTATTTTGCAGAGTGAATTTTTTACTCTACAACAAAAAGTGAGAAGAATTTACTCCTATGAGTGAAAAATCACTCTAACTAGAGTGACTCGACCTGTCACTCAATTTTTCGAGTACATTTTCACTCTAAGAAATTTAGAGAGTACGAAATCATTCTTCACTCTGGACACTCCAGTGTCGCACTTTCTCCTCTTTATCGCGGTTTGAGGAAATGGCCCGCGATGGAGTTGATGAAATTCTCGTTAAAATCAATCCCGTCGATAAAAATTAAAAAATCGCGATCGTAGGGAACGTTATAAATTTTTCATGCCTCGCATACGCTCCTTTTTTTTTCGCGTGAACGTAGAACTATAAAAATCCCTATAGCTCCGCATGAGAAATCGAACGGCCGAGCCATGGAAGATGACCAACCAGCGGTGCTATGAATATTTTCGCATGTGAATATCGGCGAACAACGTTTGCTTTCGTTACAAAAGCGAGATGCAAAAAAGCGGGAGGTGAAAAAACACGGGCTACGAGCGTTTATTTAAAAAATGGCTTCGTAACCAATCGCGCCGAGCACACACACCGTATATGTACGCGCGTGTCTGATTTAACATCGACCGCTTTCACTGCAACTTCGCGCTCTGTTTATCGTCGCGTTGTTCCAAGTAATTTTTTTTTTTAATCGAATCATGGCGAAAATTCGCTCGGCTTTATCCTCGCGTTTCCCTGCCATTAATAACGAAACTGAAATGTAAATTACAGTGATGTCCCTTTCTCTTCGCGAGATGATGTCCGTCAAAGTTCCTTTGACGCCCCCAGGCGTCATCGCGTCAATTAGAAGTCTCGTGTTAATCTGTGTTGTCGATGTACGACTATTTGACCTCTCGCTTCGATTCCCGCACTGAGAAAAAAATCTGGTTGCATTAATTAGAATTCTGGTAGATTCAACCAGTATGTCTATTGGAAAATGGACCAGAATTCTTGTAGGAATTACCAGATGAATCTGATTAATCTCTTCCTGTTAAATTTAGCAAATTTTCTGATTAATAATACTAAACTCCCCAACACCAAGTCATCTAAAATTTTTTCCATCTAATCTCAAAGGTCTGTTTAATATTCTGAATTCCAAGATTATTGGATAAATTCAATCCAGATTATTGAATAAATTATTTTAAATTCAGTTTGTTAGAAATTAAACTGATAAACAGTGCAAGAAGAGGATGTAGCTCAAACACATACAATCAGAGAGCTAGCGTCTTCTTTGTGGCACTATTGTAAGAGAAAAAAATCTGGTTGCATTAATTAAAATTCTGGTAGATTCAACCAGTATGTCTGTTGGAAAATTGACAAACCAGAATTCTTATAGGAATTATCAGATGAATCTGATTAATTTCTTCCTGTTAAATTTACCAAATTTTTTAGTTAATAACACTAAACTCCCCAGCATCAAATCGTCTAAAATTTTTTCCATCTAATCTCAAAAGTCTGTTTAATATTCTGAATTCCAACAAGATTATTGAATAAATTATTTTAAATTCAGTTTGTTAGAAATTAAACTGATAAACAGTGATGTAAGAAGAGGATGCAGCTCAAACACACAATCAGAGAGCTAGCGTTCTCTTTCTGGCACTACTGCTCGTAAGAGAAAAAAAATACATTGAAAAATAAATTTGGTTGCATTAATTAGAATTCTGGTAGATTCAACCAGTATGTCTGTTGTGGAAAATGGACGAATCAGAATTCTTGTAGGAATTACCAGATGAATCTGATTAATTTCTTTCTGTTAAATTTACCAAATTTTTTAGTTAATAACACTAAACTCCCCAGCATCAAATCGTTTAAAATTTTTTCCATCTAATCTCAAAAGTCTGTCTAATATTTTGAATTCCAACAAGATTATTGGATAAATTCAATCCAGATTATTGAATAAATTATTTTAAATTCAGTTTGTTAGAAATTAAACTGATAAACAGTGATGCAAGAAGAGGATGCAGCTCAAACACACACAATCAGAGAGCTAGCGTCCTCTTCCTGGCACTACTACTCGTGAGAGAAAAAAATATATTTTGGATTTAATGTTAATACTAGTTCTTTATATACATTTCAAATTACATGGCAAATATTGAATACGAGTTAAATCAAGAGTAGCTAGCGACAAACAAAGAAATTAATATAATAAAAAATTTTATAAATCCAACCAGAAAATGCTAATCAAATCCTTATAATAAAATCTATTAAACGTTCTACTTATAAAAAATCGAGCCTTATCATGATAACTATTAGAAATTCTTGTTTGATTTCACCAAAATGCCTTCAATCATATAATCTTGTTGATACAATCAAACAATTTTTCTCAGTGCGGCTTCGATGTTTCACCCACTAATCACATAGTGCTCTATCGCGCGTTACTGTCGCCTCATCGATCGGCTCGTCTTCGCCGAGCCATCTTCATCGAGCGCTTCTCTTCGCGTGACAGTGCGCCTAAATTTACACGACACACTCATGCATCATACGTACGCGACATGTACGCGCGATGACGATTTATGCGGGACGCGGTTGAGAAGCGAAAATCGTTGGCTCCCGAAATTCCTTCGCGCACAATCACCATCGCCTCGCCTCGCGTCGCGTCGCGTTGGAGCCGTTGGTTTAACGATAGTGGATCTATCTGGTTTTTTTAGCTGTCACAGCGCTGGATTTCGGCGACTGGAAAGTACAAGCACTCGGGGACCACTAGGGAGGGGTCCCAATCGAGGGAGGCCGCCGAAAGGCGGTCAACGAATCTGGTAAGAAGATGAAAGCGAGTGAAAAGCGTGTGATTCTCCCTTTTCGAAAATGTTACACAGAAAAAAAGAACATTCTTGTTTTGAAAATATCTTTAATTTCAACATGAAAAACTTGAAATGAGATTATATTGCGTTAACTGTAGAAAATTTGCTTGAATGAAGTCATTTTATATAGTTCAATCAAGAAAAATATATTCTTATTATTTAAGAATAATTTTCTTGAATGGGAAAGAAATAATGTTAGATAGAAAATAACACATTTTTAAATCAAAAATTATAATTTTGAAAATTTTTTATTATCAAGATAATTATATTGTATTCTTGAGATGACAATTATAATATTCAAATAAGATTATAATATTGTTAAAATTTAAAATTATTAAATTCTTCTAAGAAGATTATATATTCTTGCGTATATAGGAAACAATGAACACGTTAATTTAAGTATATAAGTGTTAATTTGACACTTAATTTTTTTCCGTGTAGAAAATTCCACTCCGGCCAATCCTCCTGTGATGCTTCGCATTAATATTTGCTTGACTATTAATATATTTAACATTGAATATATCGATGATACACATTCAATTTGTGACAGTCATTATGCACTTGCTATCGTATCACGTATATTATACATACGTACTTTATTACAGCATAATTAACAAACTTGTTACATTGTAATAATTATACATTAGCAATTCGTTTATTCCAATTTACTAATTCAGCACTCGATATATTAATAACGGCGGTTTGGATGATTTATTATACAGCCCTGGCTCTGAATATAATGATTTCATCTAATCTTCACTGTGGTAAAAATAATTACTCCGATAAAGCACGATATTAACGAGTTTTATAACGATCTTGTTAGTAAACTTTGTCTCCGTCAAGTCGATCTGTTCATTAGAAATACCCAGGAATAATAATCACATTATTATTATGATGAGAAAGAGAGAAAGAAAGGAAGGGAGTTAATAAGAAAAAGTCAACGAACAAATGAATCTGCGCTAATCAATCTTCGTCGTGTAGTGGCTTATGATCTATAGCTCATTTTGCTGGAGGGTTTACCGATTCTCGTAGCTTTTTTTTCCCATCTCGTTTTTGATCCACAAAGCTTTGTTTCCGCCGGAAACTTTTATGTCGTAAAACTGACGTGGAATAATTATGTTTATCGATTAGCCGAAGGGGATGATGGCACGTTTCGATTTGTTAGATGAAACTCTGTGACACTGGTGAGATGATTAAAAAACCTTGGCAAAAGCCTTTATCCCGAGATGGGGGGATTTACATTTACAATACGACGAAAAATATTCCAATATGTTGCACAAAATTATAAAATTAGTTGTATATTAAAATGATAAAAATGTCATAATTACCACACGAGAAAAATACCACAAGAATAAATATAGAATATTGATAATTCAAGTAAATTGCATATATGAATTAATTAATAAAAAGTCAACGTGAAAAAAATAAAATTTTTTTTTAATGCAAACATAAAATATAAATTCAATGGATGCAAGATAACAGAATACAAATTGCAGAATAAAAATCTTTTATAAATATGTAACGTATCCAATTTTAATTTAATATCTCTCTTTATCTTTTTTCATCTGTGTGCGTTTGTTTGTGTGTGTGTGTGTGTGTGCATGTGATATTGTTATATTGTTACTTCGCAATATTCGCAGAAATGTCACAACATAAGAAATTTATTGCGATGCACGTCGCAATTTCTAAAATTAGTCGCATCAATATCGTCCCATGTCGATCCCATAAATGTTTCCAAGATAAGGTGTTCGAGACAGCTATATAAGTCGGATCGATATTTTACAAAAATGAGCGCAAGGCGTATGATTTATCGGTTTTAGAGTAGCACGGTATGTAACGCCTGATATCGCATTGTAGTTAGTTATCGTAGACTTCCGTCGAGTTATCGTAAAAAGTCGTTGGCAGAATCACAAGGCTGCCAAGTGAAAAATGGGCCTTCATTTGTACAGGTGGATCTACATTTGTGTCAATTCCTCTCGGTAGGTACAAGAAATCCATTTCTCTTCTGACTTTGAGATCGAGAACCGTTCGCCACAAATGAGTCCCATTCTTCTCTGTCAGAAGTGAATTCATCAATCGCTTTTTCTATATTACACATACGTTTATACAAAATTGATCTCTTTATTATTGGTATTTTATACAACACTTATCCGTGTTATCTATAACGTTTCGAAACGATTATTCATCCGAAATGATTGCATCATCTGAGTTAAAAAATGTATAACTTCACAAAAGCACGCAAGAGAAAAGATTGCATTTTAATAATTTAATATAAATAGAAAAAATTTAATATAAATTTAATATAAATAAATGTGATATAATAATATGTAATTAGATGCTTTTTCATTAAATATTTAATATACATTTTCATGCCAGTTATGACGCATATAACAAGCTTTAATTGTTATGTGTAAGGATTATAATAATACAAATGATGAGAGGCGAATTTGTGTAAATCCGATGATTCATTGATTCTACGCGAGATTATTTCGGGACGTTATTTACATTACGCGGTTAGTTACTCATCTATAAAAGCGAGCTTTATTTCAGCCATTTCGGGATACCGTTGTAAAATACTCGCAATTAAAACGCTTTAACCACAAAGGGAATTGAAAAAAATAATTACTTTTCTATTGTTAAATTATTTTATATTATAATTAAATTATTTAATATAATATGAATATAATTTCATAATCATTTATAAATTATTGTTTATATAATAATAATTATTATTATATAATACAATGTACAATTATAATTTTATAATTCAAACTTTATCAATAAACCTCGAAAAATGCGTCGATATTTTTGTATAAATAACTTTTTTTTTAATACGGGAAATATTTTAAATTGTTCCCACGTTAAAACGATATCGAAGAACGCTAACCTTATTTCGTATTTTCACTCATTGCTTGACTAGATCATCCCAACGATTAAAGAAATAATTAAACTCGTTGAAAAGATACTATTACTCTTGCAAAGTAATCTTCGTGTTTTCTATTTCGAAATTAATATCATAAGATTCATAATACAATTATTCTAATGATAAATTTATCATCGTCCCATTTTAATCGATTACAATTTTACTCATAAATGTATTATGTCTAACGAGTTTGCTTAAATACCTTTTAGTTCATTATTACAGAGTTTATTTAAATATCGAATTTATCCAACATTTTCCAACTGTTATCTGCAATCGAAATCTGCCGTAATAATGTTATATCGATAAACACAATATAATTATACTCGAATCATTATGTTGCGTATGTCAGTGAATTTCGCTCATTAGCATTGTGCATCTTTTCAGTTAACGCGAAATTGTGTATTCAGGTTGTATTTTGACAGCAGAGATGTGTTACACAAGATGGTGAAATCAAGCGACGTTTAAATCGTCCTTTCTGCCGAAATTAGATCACTTTACTGACAAGCGACAAGTGGATAAAGCTCTAGCGACGTCTCATACTCTAGTGCTCTCTTTTTTTTTTAAGCGCCCTCCTGTTCGTTTTTTTTCTCTCTCTCTCTCTCTATCTCTTTTTCTCCCTTCTAGTCGTACCATGCGCGAAAGCGCCGAAGACTCGTGTAGCAAAAGTAGTGAGGGGATTGCCGCACGATTGAAAGGGTGCATCGTGAACTAACGAGCTACAAAGTGCACCTAGGCACGTAATAAATGTCGTACAAGGAAGAAGAGCAAAATATCCCCTAGTATGACGACCTCGCAAAAAATTTTCGACGGCAAATACTGCACCATTTCGTATAAATTCTAATATACGTGGCATAGTTTCTGTTATTTATCATTTATTGCTCCACAATAATTCGTACAAAATTCGTTACAAGAAGTAATGATGACATTTTGCTCGAATATAAACTATGTAAATTGATAAAAGTACAAATTGATAAAAATTTTGTATTTATATTTTAATAAAAATTAATAAAAAATTTTATTATTCATAAAAATATTAGCTATAAAAATCTAGAATTATATATTTGTAATATATTATTATAATATATATAATATATACACAGAGAAAAGAATATTCTTGTTAAAAATATATTTAGTTTTAACATGGAAATCTTGAAATAAGATTATATTGCGTTAATTGAGGAAAAATAAAATTGTTTGAATAATTGCTTACTTGAATGAAGCCATTTTATATAGTTCAATCGAGAAAAATATATTCTTATGATTTAAGATTTAATTTTCTTGAATGGAAAAGAAACAATATTAAATAGAAAATAACATTTTTAAATCAAAGATTATAATTTTCTGAAAGCAGAATTAAATAATTATATATTCTTGAGGTGACAATTACAATATTAAAATAAGATTATAATATTGTTAAAATTTAAAATTATTAAATTCTTCTAAGAATACATAAAGTTTTCATTTGACACTTATTTTTTTTCTGTGTATTTTTATAACGCTTTCATGTCTTACATTTATGTCAACTTTAAAACTTAACACTTTGTATATGTCTCTTGGAAATGGAATATTATTTTGAGTATTTTTAATATAATCATTTTAAACAATCAAATAATCTTAAACTTTGACAGATAAAAATAAAAATTTACTAAAATTTACTATCAAAAATTTACTAAAATTTACTATCAAATGTTTCTATTACAAATAATTTCAGTTAAAATAATTATATGTTAATATCATCAACATTTCTCACGAGTTATTGTAACAATCTTTTCATGTAATTCTTAATTAATTTGTATATTATTTTTACATTACACTTAAAGTCACGATAACAAAAATAAATGTAAAGTATTGCGTCAATCATTTAACATTTTTAATTTGTCAATATATACGAAACAACGCGTTAGTTTAAGCATATAAATTTTAATTTGACGCTTATTTTTTTCTAATAATTAAAATTAATCTAAAATTTTTTTCTAATATATATGAATATATATAAATATTATATCTCTTCAACAATCTTCGTACAAGATATTACTGCTATGTATTACACCGGCGGTAATAGATTAGATCGTAATATTACAATACGGTTTGACCTTTCGTATTCATGTGCATTACCGTTTAAATGACCCAATGCATTTTGCGAAACATTAGCGCACTCACCGAAATTAGAAATGCCAGCCGACGTTATAATTTTACGGTCTCATCGTGCACCCCGTATCCGACCGGATAATATGATTCTATGGCGCGCACGCGTATGTTGTACGGTTAAGTATAAGTAGGTAACGCAGTGGAGCATCGCCGAAATGTTCTGGAATTTATTGCGAACCGTGAATCGCAGCTGCGCGGTCAGCGGAAACCGCGGGCCGCATTTTCGGGATGGCGCGTAATCCGCGGGGTTTCAACGAGAGCCGCCCGGTTTTCGCCCGGTGACTTTTATGCAGCCTGCTACTTGATATTTCAACGTTGTCATCCGCGACCGCATAACGGTCGTTATGTCAGAATGATAAGTTCATCGTGGCACGCGAAAACCGCACCGAAAATGTGTTTCGCGAGCGGGGCGGATTGAACGAAAATATTTTATCTCCGGCGCGGTTTGAAGGAAAAAAAAAAATATATATATATACACCGCGGAAAAATTGTTCCGCTTCTTTTACGTTGATAAATATATATGATATACAGGGTGAGCTATTTTAATAAACGCAATTATTTCGGAAACAAAGCATTTTAGAGAAAAATGTTTCAGACGAAAGTTTTATGGTTTCGAGGAGGCCATAAGATGGTATTATTGGTTTGACTTTGAAGAGTCATTTGAAGGTCACGTGAAGGTTATCT
Source organism: Camponotus fellah (assembly GCA_030586385.1). Lineage (NCBI taxonomy): Eukaryota > Metazoa > Arthropoda > Insecta > Hymenoptera > Formicidae > Camponotus > Camponotus fellah. The sequence goes on along the minus strand of JAPIVC010000672.1, from coordinate 542,580 downwards.
CAATTTTTTTAAATGGCACCCCTATGTTTTATTATATATTCTTGTAGCTGGCCTCGAGAGCTTTCCAAAACACTATAATTAAATGTTTTCCATTAAGTGCTTTTCGAGTTATGAGGCTTGAAATCATTTTTTAATTTTACATAAACCATAAAATATCTTGTAAAATATTCATTTTTTTGATTATCTTATCTTAATACTTTTATGTACAAAATAATGAGAGGAATCAATTGGTGTAAAGAAAACATACAGTTGTTTCTAAGAAAAATATGGAATTGTTAATTGCAAATTACATATTTCTTCTTCGAAACAACTATGTTTTTTCTTTATACCAATTGATTCCTCCCATTATTTTGTACATAAAAGTATTAAGATCATAATAATCAAAAATGAATTTTACTAGATATTTTATCATTATGTAAAATTAAGATATTATTTCAAGCCTTATAAAACTCGAAAAGTACTTAACGAAAAAACATTTAATTATAGTGTTTTGGAAAGCTCTCGAGGTCAGCTACAAAATATGTAATAAAAAGTAAGAAGTGCAATTCAAAAAAATTGAGGTAACCTTCACGTGACCTTCAAATGACTCTTCAGTGTCAAACCAATGATACCATCTTATGGCCCTCTTGAAACCATAAAACTTTTGTCTGAAACATTTTTCTCCAAAATGCTTTGTTTCCGAAATAATTGCGTGCGTTAATTAAAATGGCTCACCCTGTATATTTTGTCGCATTTCCATCGATTCCAATTCAACTCTTTCGAGGAGATTTTTCAGCCTCCAGTCGTTTCCAAATGTGTTTCATAATAATGTGTTTCAAGCGAGCGATACATCTATCTCGAGCACATTGAAAATCTTAAAGACGGCGTTTCTCACCCTCTCGTCTTTATCCGCTCCCTCTATTCCTTCTGTCGTCGTTACCATACTCGCGATTAATCCTTCATGCAAACGAGATGGCTCGAAAGCCGAGGAGGCAGGGATATAAGTTCCTGGCAGGGATATAAACGTACCTGATACCGATGCCTGGGAGCAGATTTTCCGAACTTTGTTTAAGAATTCGAGAGGATTTATAATTGCTAGGTTCCAATCGATTTTCGGATTAAACTTGACACTGACGTTCTCAATAAACCGCTTTTACGGAAAGATTATTACAGCTGTAAAATATTTAAAGTTGAAAGAGATACATATATATACAGGGTGTTCCTAATAAGTGCGAAAAATTTTAGGAAATGATTCTTTGTCGAAAATTAAAGGAGGTTTTTCATAAACGTGTACCCTCTCTGTAGAGTTACACTCCTCCAAAGATGGGGATAAAAATTAGGTTTTTATCTTTTTCGCAAATTTGGAGCAAGTTAAAAAATGAAATTAGGTGAATATTTTTTTACTAGTAAAAAAGATTAGGTTATTTATTTATTAATATTTTCTTCAGTCTCTTGTATTGTTAAGGGAATGAAACAAGCAACCCCTATTCAATTTTTTATCGGAACTTTTTAATGCCGAAATATAATCATCGAAAAATATGCATTAAAAAGTTTGATTTATTTAGAAACTTTTATAAAGTCAGTAGTTTTCAAGGAAAAAAAATAAAATACGTTATCGTGCACAGCACGATGCTAAATATAATAGCATAGATTTGGAATTACGAGAAAGTTAAATTTTAAAATAAAAATGAAATTAGAATAAATGTTAGAAAAATTGGAACAAAAACAAAATAAAATTATAATAAATGTTGGTAATGATATCAATATTTATGATCAATATTTATTATAATTTTTTACCCCCATTTTTTTGGAGGAATGTAACTCCACAATATATGTTTACATGAAAAATCCCTTAATTTTCGATAAAGAATCATTAAAAATTTTTCGCAAATTATTAAGAAACACCCTGTATATTTATATATATGTATGTCTCTGCTTTTGTTACTGGCTGGATTCTGCAAAATCCGATTATCAGAGGAAATGAGCAGCATATATCTTGGGAGGCATCTCGTTCTAACGCGATTAACGGTGGTTTTCTTGACGCGATCCATTCGCAGATTAAACCGTGCTTGGGCCAAACAGTCATTTATGGTCTCCGACAATCGTCTCGTTTCGCCAACGCTTCCGCGATTAGTACTTGCCCTCAGACAATTTGTTATGGATCACCTTGTCGCTTTTGTCCACGACCGAATCGTTCGCACGTACGGCTGAATTGTAATAGCGGATATAATCGTTGAATTACGGGAGGCGCATTTGCGCCGGTCTCCAACGTCGCTAATAGGATTGCGCGGAAATCCGATGAATATCTGGGATGTTTAGAATGTGATTGGCACAAGCGAACAGACGGCAAAAGTAAAATCCGCGATTTAATTCTTCGCATTCGCGCGAGTTCTATCGGCAACAAGCTGCTGGGGAATTTCATTTTATAGACATTTTAATGGCTGCTTCACGCGGATAATATTTCGATATAAAAAGCGTTTAAAGTCATAAAAGCTACTAACGTAAGAGTGAAAAGAATCATTCAAACTGAAAACGTGTCGATCGCATCGGAAATTATATAATTCCCTTTGTTTTGTTAATAAATAATCCATAGAGAAACAACGCTCTCTTTTTACGCTCTTTCGCAATTGTTTTCTGGATTTCACAGCACGATGTTAGAGGCCAAGCGCAATATGAGGAACCACAGAGGTGTAAAGTGGCGTCGTTTCTGCACTGTATCCAGGATGTTTTTTTATTACTTTGCGTCACACGAGCCACAAACGATACTTACAAAAGATACGAGCCGGTCGAGTGTGTTTTTGACGCCGAGAAACAGATATATATATATTTATATGTAACATTTGTTCGTATTTCTTTTTTTTTTTACGATGGCGGAGGTCCTTGATGCGCTGATCGTTGCTTTATGACGAAATAAAATGTGCGGCTGACAACTGACTTTTAATATCTCGAATTAAAAAATTCGCTCCTCGAGCTTGTGTGAGTTTTTTTCAATTTGGCACTGGCATATTATTTGCGAAAAGATGATACGAAAATCATCACAGAAAAAAAGGATATTCTTGTTTTGAAAATATATTTAATTTTAACATTTAATTTTGGAAGTCTTGAAATGAGATTAAATTGCGTTAATGAAAGAAAAATATAATTGCTTACTTGAATGAAGTCATTTTATATAGTTGAATCAAGAAAAATATATATTATTAAAAATAAAAATATATATTCTTGGGATTTAAGTTATTATATATATTATTAAAAATAAAAATATATATACTTGTGATTTAAGATTTCATTTTCTTGAATGGAAAAGAAACAATGTTAGATAGAAAATAACATTTTAAATCAAGGATTATAATTTTCTTAAAGTAGAATAAAATAATTATCAAATAATTCTTGAATTAAATAATTATTAAATAATAATTAAATATATTCTTAAGATGACAATATTCAAGAAAGACTATAATATTGTTAAAATTTAAAATTATTAAATTCTTCCAAGAAAATTATAAATTGTTTCGTATACACGATATAATGAACGCGTTAGTTTAAATATATAAGTTTTGATTTGATACTTATTTTTTTTCCGTGCATGGAAAAAATATACTCTGCACGAAAAGAATATTCTTGTTTTGAAAATATATTTAGTTTTAACATGGAAATCTTGAAATGAGATTAAATACGTTAATGAGAGAAAAATATAATTGCTTACTTGAATGAAGCCATTTTATATAATTGAATCAAGAAAAATATATTCTTGTGATTTAAGATTTCATTTTCTTGAATGGAAAAAAAACAATGTTCGATAAAAAATAACATTTTAAATCGAAGATTATAATTTTCATAAAATAAAATTAAATAATTATTAAATAATTCTTGAATTAAATAATTATTTTAATAATTCTTGAATTAAATAATTATTTTAATAATTATTAAAATAATTATTTAATTCAAGAATTATTTAATAATTATTTAATTCTACTTTATGAAAATAATTATTAAATAATTCTACTTTATGAAAATTATAATCTTTGATTTAAAATGTTATTTTTTATCTAACATTGTTTCTTATATAATTATTTTATTTAATTATTTAATTATTAAAATAATTATTTAATTCAAGAATTATTTAATAATTATTTAATTCAAGAATTATTTAATAATTATAAATAATTAATTTAATAATTATTAAATAATAATTAAATATATTCTTCAGGTGACAATATTAAAATAAGACTATTATAATATTGTTGAAATTTAAAATTATTAAATTCATCTAAGAAGATTATAAATTATTGCATATATACGAAATGAACGCTTAATTTAAGTATAAATTTCGATTTGACACTTATTTTTTTCCGTACGTGGAAAAAATATATTCTGCACGAAAAAGGATTCGCACAGATCGATATAAACGCGCTTGGTTCTTCTGGAGCATTATGTGACGGCAAAGAACCTTCTTACTGCAATTTCCATAAAAATGTCCCATACGGAAATTCACAAATCGCCCGAAAACGTAATTACGTTAACTGTCGGACAAAGGGCATTTAAAGCCGGGCTTTGGCTTTATGTTTCCCGACGCTTGGCAATGCATAAAATAACGCGCGATCGTGACAAAAGTGACATGCCGTTGCGGATTAAAGCGCAAAAAGCAATAGAAATGATGAAGAGATAATAACGGATGGGGATGGAAGGGATTTTTTTTACAATAGAATATATCCTCGTACACGTATGAATAATATAATACGATTATATTAATATGATTACATCAAAATAATTATACAATCGTGTGCGTTGGAGACTTCGATTCCTCCGCACATCTCCTTTTTCACCCTCTTATTACGGACCATCCAGACGCATTATATCATCGCTCTTGTCATTGACACCTCAAGTGTAATCCTGTAAGCAACAAACGTGTCTGATAATCCGCGTCTTGGCACGAATAAGAACGCCGCAACACAATCGGATGTATAAAAAGCATCCGTGCTTGACTTCTCGCCACAAGAGAGAGTTTCTTTCTAATCTTCTCCACCTCCCACGAGAGGATCCTGATCCAACAATAAGATTTGCCCCACGTTTCGTCCGTCGGTCCGTCCACCCCCTCGCGGCTCTCCTCTCATGCAAATGACAAAGATACTATTCACACCAGGTGAAGGCGAGAATCCGCTTCGCTCTCGCGCATTTTATATTTTCTCCCCCATTATTCTTTCAGAGCAACACGTTCTTTTGTTTGCGTGACAGAGTTTCATAAAAGTGCATGAGAGATAATAAAACCGTGCCCCGTGGCTTTCTTCCATGTATGTTTATCGGCGATCTAAAGACGCTAAAACTTGTCGTAATCTTCTTTGCCAGAATTATTACGCCACGTATATAACGTAAGCCGAACTTGTTAAATCGAAGGGAGGAAATTGCCATCTCCAAAATTCAGGGGAGGAGATTATTTAATTAATTATCCGCCTGTTTTCGCGATCGTTTATCGAGTGATTGATTTTACGCAAGTTTGATCGTTTGATCGGTAGTTTAAATAAAACGTTAAGTTTTCTTCCAGCCTAATAATTTTTCCAACAAAGTGAGCGGGAAATGGACGGGAAATCGTCGAGCTCTAAGTTAAGAGTATTTTGCAATGAAAAATAATGGGGTCGTTATTCTATGCAAATTTCGAGACTGCCTTTGCATAAGAGTATCGTTCAATTAGATACGTGTAATGGCGGTCATGCAAGAAAATTGCGACTTTACATCGAACTATCCCGAAGTGCTCTCTTACGTAGCTTGCTTATGCAAATCTCTTTGTAAGAGGTTAACACTGTCTGAGGCTCCACATTAATGATAACGATGGTCATTAGAGTTTAACTGCTTGTACGTTAACAGGAAGTGGACAGAAATCAATCGTAATTACCTCAAAAGATATATCGAGTACAGTCGACGTAGCAGATGGCTTCCTTGTCATTTTACTGCAACGTGGCATATCTCAATATTAGTTTATGAATTATTCAATCCCAATTTTTTTCCCACAACGTGAATGATTATTTTTAGGCAGTGTTTGCTGTAGATAATTTTAAAATTATCTAGATAAAGATAAAGATAAAAATCCGTAAATTTATCTTAGATAAAAATGATTTTGATTTTACTTAATCTAGATGAAAGATGAGATGATTATTGCGATAATCTAGATAATTATCTAAATATTTTTGTTTATTTTAGAAGACTATAAATATTTGTAAAAAATGTGACGCAGATTATAAATGGGATATTAAAATCATAAACGCATATTCTTTCTCTTTTCCTAAAGAATATTTAAATAATAGCAAAAAGATATATAAATGATATGATAAATATTTATTTATTAATTTATATTTATAATATATTTATAATATATTAATAATATAATAATAATATATTTATAATATATTAATAACATAATAATAATATATTTATAATATATTAATAATAATAATATTTATAATATATTAATAATAATAATATAAAAAATATATTTTAGATATTTTAGATAGATTTTTAGAAGCTTGCCTGAAAAACTTTTTTGAATAATGAAAACGTCATCTTAGACAATTTTTAAATAAGATGACATATATTTTTCATCTAAGATAAAGATAAAGATACTTTATATTTCTTCTAGTTAAAGATAAAGATGATCCATTTCTTTATCTAGATAATTTTATCTAGATACCAGCAAACACTGTTTTTAGGATGTAAATTTGTCTCCTAATGTTGTTTAATCACCTAAAGAAAATATCGAATAAGTCGCTATTTTTCGATCCGATAACAACTATTTGTGTTGTATTTCGAGATGCATCGATACTTGAAGCAATAACGGGATCTTTTGATTTAATTCTTATTGTTTTAGAGTGTTTGCTCTGTCATGACGATAGTGCCAGCGGCCTAAACCTTATAATCGATACACTCCACGTCCATTATCAAATCTCTCTCTCTCTCTCGCGATATAAAAACACACACATATACATGCGGAGGCTTCTATCTATCTTACCCTGGTCTCCAACGAATAAAGCCCGAGCCCCCAGGAGTAAACAAAGAAAAACTTCGGCCGTTATAACTTTGTACCATATAACCTCAGAGAAAAAGGAAGAGAATGCGTATGAGAGAGAGAGAGAGAGAGAGAGAGAGAGAGAGAGAGAGAGAGAGGGAGAGAAAGGACGTCTCTGTTCTTAAGCGTTAAATGATCCAAAAATGATACATCCGATGCTTCTGCCTTTTCACAGAAGTTGGAACCCCTTCGATCTTCGGCCTTCCTCGAGAATTTAATCGTATATAGAAGATTAAAGCAAAACAAGAGAGAGAAAAGAGAGAGAAAGTCGTGAAAATGGGGGATACATGGTGGCCCCGGAAATCGATAGCGCAACTGGAATCTTCCATCGCGTCTGCATCAGGTGAAAAAGAGCGATATAACCACACGTCGGGGATTAATTATGATTAACAATACAAGCTTGGTTTATTTTCACCGGAAATAATTGTGTCTCCTTCTTTTCGCCCTCGAACACAAAACTTGCCTCCATTTCTCTCTCATTCTCGTTCTCTCCTCCCTCGATGGATGTCTTTCACTTTGACGAAACCTCAAAAGATACTGGCGAGTATAAAGAAAGTACCTGCGCCATAAAGAGAAGGCTAGAAAAGACATTGCGGGATTTCTTATAGGATGAAAAAAAAAAAGAGGGAAGACGTATAAATGTGCCTTATACCGCGAAATTATGAGCTTCAGAAGTTGCACGTAACGATTACACTTAAAACGAGATCCGGGAAGTTGTCGAATCGTCGAAGGCTTCGACGCATAAGTAATGATCGTATTTTTAGAGAAAATATATCCCAGGACGACTTTATGGCTCGCTTTTTTTTTTTTTACGATATTTACGGCGGTGAAAACCCAATTTCATTTTTATCCACGTTTATGGAAGATTTGTTACGTTACAAATCTCAAGTTGCAGATTCTAGTCGCGAAGATAAAAAAAATTCTATTACAATTTAATAAACTAATTATCAAGTATATTTTACGTCTCTCTTTTTCTTTCTCTTTGTCAATTGAGGTCGAGAATATGGAGTACTTTGAAACATCGTTAAAATGGAAAATGTAATTGAGAGATATACACTTGGAGTCGATTATACATATTTCAGTCGAATCTGCATTTGAAATTCGTAATTTCTTTTTAACACGTTCCTTGTATGTAATTTTACCTGTCGTATCTATTGCGATATTTGAGTTAGACGCGTATATGCTTAGAATATGCAAAGTGTTCCAAATTAAGCGGAGTATGTATGGCGTCGACCTCATTTTAAAGTCAGAACGCGTGATATAAACCCTCCGCCACGAGGCATATTTAAGTTCTCCACGTGTAACGATTACGATAAAAGGGAATGAATCTTCCCGCGATATATTTCACACCCTCTCTCTCTCTCTCTCTCTCTTGTAACACTTTCTAATATTATAATATTCCGTTCTACTTAATGTGAAAATTAAACAACAAGTTTCGCCACTCACGATTATATGGCTCTCAAGAAGAATATTAAAAACTCATTACGATTAAAGCGCGCGGCATCTCTCTCTCTCTCTCTCTCTCTCTCAGTTTATAATGTATTCGCATATTTTATAATCGGCAAGAGAGCATCGCGAGCGACGAGAAATAATATTTGATTTGAATTTTGAATAATGTGCGAGAGAACTTTCCGCGATGTTGTACTCCTGATTTACGACAAAGAGTTAATTAAGATTAACAATCCTAAGTACGCTGATTATCTCCCTTTGTTGACCTGACATAGTTCCGATTCCATCATCCCATTCCATCATCATAGATATAGTCGGCGCTCTATTGTTGGGCGTCAACCTACGATCTCTCATTTGAATAAAAGAGCAGCTATACAACCGCGCCGACGGATTAATTGAAAAACTTCGGAATAAAACGGAGTCAAATCGAGAAATTACACAGCAATTTCTTATCAATAAGATAATTTTTAATTGGCGAGACGCGTTGGAATATTTTCGCGCAACGAGAGACGCGAATGATCGCAACCAGTGTTTGCTGGTATCTAGATAAAATTATCTAGATAATTATCTAGATAAAGAAACTTATCTATATATATTATTTTCTGTAATAATATATTTAAATGGATCATCTTTATCTTTAACTAGATGAAGAAATACAAAGTATCTTTATCTTTATCTTAGATGAAAAATATATGTCATCTTATCTAAAAATTGTCTAAGATGACGTTTTCATTATGCAAAAAAGTTTTCCAGGCAAGCTTCTAAAAATCTATCTAAAATATTTAAAATATATTTTTTATATTATTATTATTAATATATTATAAATATACAGTGTTTGCTGGTATCTAGATGAAATGATCTAGATAATCATCTAGATAAAGAAATGGATCATCTTCATCTTTAACTAGATGAAGAAATACAAAGTATCTTTATCTTTATCTTAGATGAAAAATATATGTCATCTTATCTAAAAATTGTCTAAGATGACGTTTTCATTATGCAAAAAAGTTTTCCAGGCAAGCTTCTAAAAATCTATCTAAAATATTTAAAATATATTTTTTATATTATTATTATTAATATATTATAAATATACAGTGTTTGCTGGTATCTAGATGAAATGATCTAGATAATCATCTAGATAAAGAAATGGATCATCTTCATCTTTAACTAGATGAAGAAATACAAAGTATCTTTATCTTTATCTTAGATGAAAAATATATGTCATCTTATCTAAAAATTGTCTAAGATGACATTTTCATTATGCAAAAAAGTTTTCCAGGCAAGCTTCTAAAAATCTATCTAAAATATCTAAAATATATTTTTATATTATTATTATTAATATATTATAAATATATTATTATTATATTATTAATATATTATAAATATATTATAAATATAAATTAATAAATAAATATTTATCATATCATTTATATATCTTTTTGCTATTATTTAAATATTCTTTAGGAAAAGAGAAGGAATATGTGTTTATGATTTTAATATCTCATTTATAATCTGCGTCACATTTTTTACAAATATTTATAGTCTTCTAAAATAAACAAAAATATCTAGATAATTATCTAGATTATCGCAATAATTATCTCATCTTTCATCTAGATTAAGTAAAAGTAAAATCATCTTTATCTCATCTAAGATAAATTTACGGATTTTTATCTTTATCTTTATCTTGATAATTTTGAAATTATCTACGGCAAACACTGATCGCAACGGAGGCTAAACATTAATTACGGAGTATTAATTTCGTTTTATTATTCGAATCAAACTGAGAACGCTCGAGAGTTTGAAAAGCGGCGAGATAAGTCTGTAATTTATTTTTCTTCGGAGTGCGGGCAAATTATATAGAGGAAATAAATTTCGCGAAAATTGTAGAATTTTTCTACGTTTCAGGGATATATATAAAGCTAACAGAATCGTGAGAAATGTGAGGACACAATGTATTAACAGATTTATTTCATAGGTATATCGAACGTTAAAAAAATACGAAGTTACGTTTAATTCCGGCTATTCAATGCTGCTTTTTTTGTATTATACAGGTGGACGGATATAAGAATATATGCGCCAATAACAATAATAACGATTAACGAGCGAATAAATAAATTTCTAAATTCTTTTATGTGTGCAAAGATAGCGGCGCAGTGTCATTTTGTACGGTTTAATCACGGGATTACCAGAAGTCGTTTTATATATTCGCACGAGTAGAAGTTATGAGATCTGAAGAATTTTAAACGGAACTTTATTACGCTCCCGGAATTAATTAAATTTGTTGGCGTTTTCTTACGCTTCACGCGTGCGATGGACAGAAACAGTGGTACGATAATATGTATGATACATTTAATGCAGCTCTCCTCCGTCTTTTAATCATAATTCGCCTAATATCACGAGGGGAAGAAGCAGAGAGACAAACACTTTATACACAGAAAAAAGGATTCATTCTTGTTTTGAAAATATATTTAGTTTTAATATGGAAATCTTTAAATAAGCAATAATTATATTGCGTTAATTAAGGAAAAATATAATTGCTTGAATGAAGCCATTTTATTTCAATCAAGAAAAATATATTCTTATGATTTAAGATTTAATTTTCTTGAATGGAAAAGAAACAATGATAGATAAAAATATCATTTTTAAATCAAAGATTATAATTTTCTTAAAGTAGAATAAAATAATTATCAAATAATTCTTGAATTAAATAATTATTAAATAATAATTAAATATATTCTTGAGGTGACTATATTCAAAAAAGACTATAATATTGTTAAAATTTAAAATTATTAAATTCTTCTAAGAAAATTATAAATTGTTGCGTATACACGAAACAATGAACGCGTTAATTTAAATATATAAGTTTTGATTTGACACTTATTTTTTTTCCGTGCATGAAAAAAATATATTCTGCACGAAAAGGATATTCTTGTTTTGAAAATATATTTAGTTTTAACATGGAAATTTTGAAATGAGATTAAATTGCGTTAATGAGAGAAAAATATAATTGCTTACTTGAATGAAGCCATTTTATATAGTTGAATCAAGAAAAATATATTCTTGTGATTTAAGATTTCATTTTCTTGAATGGAAAAGAAACAATGTTACATAGAAAATAACATTTAAATCAAAGATTAATTTTCTTAAAATAGAATAAAATAATTATTAAGTAATTCTTGAATTAAATAATTATTAAATAATTCTTAAATTAAATAATTATTAAATAATTCTTGAATTAAATAATTATTAAATAATTCTTGAATTAAATAATATTAAATTATTATGATTATTAAATAATAATTAAATATATTGTTGAGGTGACAATATTAAAATAAGACTACTATAATATTGTTGAAATTTAAAATTATTAAATTCATCTAAGAAGATTATAAATTATTGCGTATATACGAAATGAACGCGTTAGTTTAAATATATAAATTTTGATTTGTTTGTTTTCTGTGTATTATTTCATCAACTAATTAATTTTTTAATAGACTGAGATAGTCAAATAACAATAGTAATAATAATGTATTTTAATTTCACGGAAATACTTGAAAAAATTAATTACTTTAATATTACATTTTTTTTCAAATGCACGCGAAAATGAAGCATTGTGTTGCGCAATATTGTGCGAGACGTCGCGGAAACAATCAAGCGTATTTACGAGGGGAAGAGTCTACATTTTGTGCTATACGTGCGAGGCAGACGCAAAATAAGAATGAAGCTGACCTATCTTGTCGGGCGCGGGCTGAAATTAAGCCTTTTTTATTCCTTTACCATTTTGTGCAGCATTGCGCGCTTGATCCTGTACCTATCTGTCAAATGAGAATAGCCGCCGGACCGACAACTTAATGAAAGCCGGTAATTGAGAAAACCCATGTCGGTCGAATTAACATCAAAAAAAAAAAAAAAAGAAAAAAAAAGAAAAGAGTGCGCTCTGCTCTTTTAGACGCGTGAGCAACCAATTACAAAATATGATTCGCGAAATTTATTCCTTCGCGCTATTAATCGTCTTAATTAATTATTAATTATTATTAATTATTATTAATTATTATTAATTATTATTAATTATTATTAATTATTATTAATTATTATTAATTATTATTAATTATTATTAATTATTAATCGTGAAATCAGATCTGAATAACTCTTAAATATAACTTTATAAGCAAACGATTGGAACATCCGCCAAATTGCCATTTTCTTTTTCTTCGATTTCCTCACGCGTTGATAAATTTAGATCGGATCTTAGAGTCGATTATGTAATGAGATATTAGATCGCGCTGACGAAGAGGCCTAATGCTAAGCTGAGAAATGCTCGACTGCAATTAAATTGTGAAGCAACACTGGTTTATTATAAAATAAAGTATAGTGATGTTACAATATATTTTACAATCATTTCTGCACGATGGCAAAGCTTCCTTCAAGTTTTTGCTGTTAGAGAGTGATATTTTAAATTAAGATATAAAGCGGGAAGATAATATAATTTTAATTGAGATAACAGATCGATCTCTTTCATAATTCTTGTATTATAAAATAAAAGATCTTGGTATGGCACGTATTTTAATATCCTCTCAATTTTTGCTGTCTCGTTTTAATTAGAATAATTGCGCAAGTTGTAGTCGTAAATAACATTACTCGCGAAATTCGTGAAAACAACGCGTTTTTAACTAAATCGAAAAGAAATCGGACATAATTCTTGATAATTCTCGTTACAAACGTTGCATAACGACGATATTCTTCAAACTTGAACGGAAAGAACAGATAGAAGAAAGCAACGAACGAGTCGGGAATGCGAACGAGATATCTTGCGCAAATTCGAGCGAAAGAGGGAGGCGATAGATCTCTCGCAAATTAATTCACGTGCCAAAACCGAGCTGCAATGAAACAGAAAATGGCGAAAAAAAATGCATACGATGCAATAACTCATAGCTTTCAACAAACTAATAACAAGAATGAGCGAAAAATGAAAATAATGGTAATGCCACGCAAACGGAAATTTTGCGTCCAAGGATTTCACCTTTGAAGAATGTTGGCTATTATTGAACATCGGCAACTTGAAATTCTCACAATGGCTTGCGGGTCAAATTCTGCACAATACTTTCGATATATCGCGCATTCTTTTCTATCAAATTTTTATCAGTTACGTATTCCGGCAACAAATTTAACATTTGTGTCAACTCCAATTGTTTCTTGCATTTTTTTCTTGCGTTTCTTTACTCATTCATGTTTATAAAATTATGATAACAGTACATTTTTAATTTAATAATGTGATAATTATTACCTTATATCGCACAAATAAAATAGTTACCATTGAAATTTATGATTGGAATTATAATTATACACAGAAAAAAAAGACATTCTTGTTTTGAAAATATATTTAGTTTAATATGGAAATTTTGAAATGAGATTATATTGCGTTAATTAAAGAAAAATATAATTACTTGAATAATTGCTTACTTGAATGAAGCCATTTTATATAGTTCAATCAAGAAAAATATATTCTTATTTTCTTGAAAATTAAATCTTAAATCATAAGAATGGAAAAGAAACAATGTGAGATAGAAAATAACATTTTTAAATCAAAGATCATAATTTTTTTAAAGCAGAATTAAATAATTATATATTCTTGAGGTGACAATTACAACATTGAAATAAGACTATAATATTGTTGAAATTTAAAATTATTAAATTCTTCTAAGAAGATTATATTTGATTTGATACTTTTTTTCTGTGTACATATATAATTATATATTGTAATAAAGAAATGTAATATTCTGAGATATATACATAAACGAGCATAATTTGAAATACAAAATTTAAATTTTATACATTTATTAAAATGTACTTTAAATAATTTTAAATGATTTTAATTATTAACATGTATTTTGAATTTGGAGTATTTACGCAACATGTAATTTTAATTATTCAGTTTACAAGAGATGAGCCATATATTGAAGTGCAGTGATAATCCTATTTCGCTAATTCCTTCATATTGTACAATTGTAAACTGTTTAAATTCTTTCAAACAGATTTGATCCCTTCTCTCTCTCTCTCTCTCTCTCGCTCTCTTTCTGTCTCTTTTAATCCCTCTCTTTTTCCCTCTGTACAAATGCAGGACGAAGAGATGTAATGGTTCATTAAACGTAACATTTGTACACAACAAATCGATCATCAGCTTGCTAAATACTAGAATTAACAATTGTGATCTTATTAATTAACAGTGACGGTTCGTGATTGCAAATTTAACGCTATATATAATCAAATCAGAAGTCATCCATTATTATCAACATGTTAAATCGTCGATTTAATAACACAAGCGATTTTACATATTTTCCATTAATTTTACATGCTACGCTTTCTTACGGAATAGTATATAATATCGAAAATGGTAGCTTTTCTCGATTCGTCCGTAAGGATTTTTGCATCAGATTTATAGGAATTTGTCCCTTTGACGTCTCGCATCGCGTAAATTATTCCGTAAAGAGATAGAAAAGAGATTTTATTACATTCTTTTACCGTTTCATGCGTTACACATTCCGCACACATCAGAAGCCACCGTCATCCGCGCCTTGTGTAAGAGACGCCTTTGATTTCGCAGATACGCATTCAAATATTGAAACGTCTCGGCATTGCAAATAAATAATTAGTTCGTTCAAGAAGCGAAGATAAATAATAAATCGGGGAAGAGACGCGCGAGGAGGAGCATTATGCATTATGCATCAACGTTACATAATGCGACAATTGCCCGCGTGAGTTTGTCGAATCGGAATTTCGTTGCATCGCGTAAAATTCATTATCGGCAAAAATGCGTACACGGTAAAAAATAAAATGTTAATTATAATATTTTTCACATGTCCCAGAAAGTCCATTCTAAATTTTAAGTTTAAATCACTCACTCATATGTTACTTATTGACGAATTAAAAATGTTAAATAATTGATACAATACTTTACATTTATTTTTGTTATCGTGACTTTAAGTGTAATGTAAAAATAACATACAAATTAATTAAGAATTACATGAAAAGATTGTTACAATAATAGTAAGAAATGTTGACAACATTAACATATAATATTAATTATTGTAACTTAAATTATTTGTAATAGAAACATTTGATTTTAGTTTTTAAATTTTTATTTTTGTCTGTCAAAGTTTAAGATTATTTGATTGTTTAAAATAATTATATTAAAAATACTCAAAATAATATTCCATTTCCAAGAGAAATATATAAAATGTTAAGTTGACATAAATGTAACACTTGAAAGCGTTATAAAAATACACAGAAAAAAAATAAGTATCAAATCTAAACATGATATATTCTTAGAAAAATTTAATAATTTTAAATTTTAACAATATTATAGTCTTATTTTAATATTGTAAATTGTCATCTCAAGAATATAAAATTATTTAATTCTACTTTAAGAAAAATTTAAAAATGTCATTTTCTGTCCAACATCGTTTCTTTTCCATTCAAGAAAATAAAATCTTAAATCATAAGAATATATTTTCCTCGATTGAACTATATAAAATGGCTTCATTCAAGTAAGCAATTATTCAAGCAATTATATTTTTCCTCAATTAACGCAATATAATCTTATTTCAAGATTTCCATATTAAAACTAAATATATTTTCAAAGCAAGAATGTCCTTTTTTTCCGTGTATTAACATATAGGTATGTTAATTTTCCATTAAAGTACTAATCAAAACGCGGCAATACAAGAAAATTGTAACATGTGAACAATTTTTTACCGTGTATTATCATAATATTTCATTATTCCGTTATATTTCGAATGATTAAAACGAAACAGTCGCAATATATAAAAAGCTTGCGCGCGTAATTCGCGAGGATGAAAAAAATGTCTAGCCTCGCGGGCAGAATCGCTCGCTCTCTCCGGTATCATTGTATTCAATTAAACACGATCGATCGGCTTATTTCCAACGATTCGAATCCGGGCGTTCCTTCTCCCAAGCGTCCCATATATATTTTCCGTCCCGCGGTAATTAATTTATATTAATCAAGCTGTATATATATATATATATATATATTATATATATAAAATTTCGCCCGTTATCCATCGTCTCGGCGCAATTCACGGCTTTTCCAACTTTTTAATCGCTTTCCGCAAGTTTTCTCTCATTCCGATAACGCTGTTCTTTCCCGCTGGGTCGCAATAATATAACTTTATCCACGCATTCGTGGGGAAGGGCACTCTCGATTGTGGAATCGTCGCGCATCTCAGCAGCTTTGAGAGATATAATTCTTTTATTGTGTCTCCTTCAAGCGATCTTTGAACATGCGAGCCACGAAAATGCGAAAATTCGGAAGCGACGTATAAAATATTTCGCATCCTCTTGAAAATTCTTTCTACGAGATACTTGATTACTGCTTTAAAACGGATTTAATTCATCTCTCTTGTTTATTTTCTTTCTTCGCGCACTTTTGTCGCATATCTCGAATATATGATTAGTAATAATTATCAAATATATTTAGTTGTGAATTTTAATTGAATATTTGATAAATATTACTATATTTGATAATAATTACTAAATCTTCAATTGGTCTAGTTGCAAACAAATTTTGTTTGCAATTGAATCGATTAAACAATTTAGTAATAATTATTAAATATTTAATACTTATCATAAAATCTTTGATGATTGTTATTAAATATGAATTAAATTGTTGTAAATATTACTAAATTATTCAATTTAGATTATTAGATATTTGATAACTATTATTAAATGATTTAGTTAGGTCAACATGTTTGATAAAATAATTGGTAATTATTAAAAACAAATTTTGGTAAGATAGTCGTTTCGCGCAAGCACGCAAGGATATGTTCGTTTGTTTCATCGCTATGCGACGTGAAATGCGCTATCTATCTCGTATTTAAGTTTAGTTATGAGAATTATATAAAGTTTGCAAAGAGTAACAAACAGAGATTAAAAATAAAGATTAAAAATATATTGTTCAATTTAATTTTTGATTTCTTAATACAAGAGTTTCAGATATTAAATTGATTTTATAAGTCGGATAAGTAAATGTCTGGCAAATAAACAAAAATAATCCGTTCATTACCTATTTAAAATGTAAAGTGCAATATGCAAGTATAAATTATAAATAAAAATAATAAAAAATAATAAAATAATAAAAAAAAATTTAAATTTAATTAATTTTAATTTTAACTTTTTAATTTCTCGTTATCATGATTTAGTTATAATTACCAAATATCTGATAATACTTATTAAATATATTATTTTCTGCTATCAAAATTTGATTACAGTTATTAAAGTTTTGTTAAACGAATCAAATTTGTAATTGAATGAATTAAATTTAAGTAGTCTAAATATTTTATTTACTCAATTAATTTTTTTGTAATTGTTACCACACATTTAATTAGAACTATTTGCCCAAATCATTTAGTAATTGTTAAATTCTAGTGTTTACTACTAAATTCTTTTTCAGTGACAGAATCTATCTCTTCTCCTCGTTATTTACATCTACTTGTTACATGTTATACGTCGTTAGTAAACTTTTGAGGAGTCAAGCGCGCGCAGTAAAATCCCGCGTACTTTTCAATTCGCTCGAAATTGCGAGCCTCGAGATTGCGATACTCGTAAGGCGCACTTACGTTATTAATTAAACGTTAACTCGGAAATTATGGAGTGGCGGCCTCGCGGACTTTTGGACGAAAATTGTACCTCGCGACGGAGAATAATAAAGGCGGGGCATCCGGAAAGTTTCTCGCGGGAATCTAATTATTGGGGACGAAACCGCAGTAAACACGAAGCACTTCAAGTATCCTCCACGCCACTAACACGGTACGTGCGGCGCGCGTTGAAAAACAGGACAATACGAATCACGGGGTAATTAGGATCAGCGGTATGCCAGGAGTTTACTTGTTAAGAAAAACCGAAAGTTCCCGGGCATTGAAATAAAATGACGAGAAGTCGTACAAAAACACTTTACGTCATTCGCAAGCAAAGGGGAGGCGAAAGGAGGGGCCTCAAATGGGGGGGAAACTCAAAATCGCGGTCGTTGATGAGAAAGTTAAGAACGGCAAAGGGTAGTAGTAAAAAAAAAAAGAAGTCAGCGATAAATCAATGATCTCCCGCATTTTATCGTCCATCATTCTCCGACGGATTCTGGATATTCCGATTAAATTGAAAGTGATAAATTGCGCGCGTGATAAAATGACGTTTAATAGAGGTAATAATGTACACTGAAAAAAGAATTTAGTAGTAAACACTAGAATTTAATAACAATTGCTAAATGATTCGGGCAAATAGTTCTAATTAAATGTGTGGTAACAATTACAAAAAAAATTAATTGAGTAAATAAAATATTTAGTTTAGACTACTTAAATTTAATTCATTCAATTACAAATTTGATTCGTTTAACAAAACTTTAATAATTGTAATCAAATTTTCGTAGCAGAAAATAATATATTTAATAAGTATTATCAGATATTTGGTAATTATAACTAAATCATGATAACGAGAAATTAAAAAATTAAAATTAAAATTAATTAAAATCAAATTTTTTTTATTATTTTTTTATTTATAATTTATACTTGCATATTGCACTTTACATTTTAAATATGTAATGAACGGATTATTTTTGTTTATTTGCCGGACATTTACTTATAAAATCAATTTAATATCTGAAACTCTTGTATTGAGAAATCAGAAATTAAATTGAACAATATATTTTTAATCTTTATTTTTAATCTCTGTTTGTTACTCTTTGCAAACTTTATATAATTCTCATAACTAAACTTAAATACGAGAAAGATAGCGCATTTCACGTCGCATAGCGATGAACAAACAAACTAACATATCCTTGCGTGCTTGCGCGAAACGACTATCTTACCAAAATTTGTTAATAATTACCAATTATTTTATCAAACATGTTAACCTAAATCATTTAATAATAGTTATCAAATATCTAATAATCTTAAATTGAATGATTTAGTAATATTTACAACAATTTAATACATATTTAATAACAATCATCAAAGATTTAATGATAAGTATTAAATATTTAATAATTATTACTAAATTGTTTAATTGATTCAATTGCAAACAAAATTTGTTTGCAACTAGATTTGCAATTGAAGATTTAGTAATTATTATCAAATATAGTAATATTTATCAAATATTCAATTAAAATTCACAACTAAATATATTTGATAATTATTACCAATCAGTTTTTTCAGTGTAATAAATAACTCGCGCGGGGCTTCGTCTCTTTTTTTTTTTCAATCTAAAATTTCGCCGCCGAGAAGAATGAATATAAATATAATTGCCGCCGCATAATTCTATCAAAAACCTCGGGATTTATGGCCGCGTGTAGGGTCAGATGCGTCCCCGGGAAACGGGGAAAAGCTCATTATATCGCGGCGGTAAGAAAGAAGATTTAGAGAGTCGCGGCGACGCGAAATTCCCCACGAGCGAATTTGAATGCGGAAGGTCCGGGAGAAAAAGGGGAAGGCGAAAAGGCCAGGGGATCCGTGATGAATATGAAAGAGGAATGTGTTAAAAACTCCGCGACTTCCCCCCAACTTTGTCTCCTTTGATAAACGCGAATTTTTAACTTTCACGTATCAGTATGCTTCTAACTCGTATCAACTTTATTACGTTAGAAGGACGCTGTCAACCTCTGGCTTTCGTGCGAACTATATAAGAAATTTCATCTACTTTGCGCGCATCCCTAAAGTGATACTTTTCCCACCCTCGACCTCCGCACTGAAAAAAGAATTTAGTAGTAAACACTAAAATTTAATAACAATTACTAAATGATTTGGGTAAATAGTGCTAAATAAATGTGTGGTAATAGTTACAAAAAAAATTAATTGAGTAAATAAAATATTTAGTTTAGACTACTTAAGTTTAATTCATTCAATTACAAATTTGATTCGTTTAACAAAACTTTAATAACTGTAATCAAATTTTGGTAGCAGAAAATAATATATTTAATAAGTATTATCAGATATTTGGTAATTATAAATCATGATAACGAGAAATTAAAAAAATTAAAATTAAAATTATTATCAAAATTAAAATCAAATTTTTTTTTATTATTTTTTTATTTATAATTTATACTTTATGCACTTACTTATTGCACTTTACATTTTAAATATGTAATGAACGGATTATTTTTGTTTATTTGCCGGACATTTACTTATCCGACTTATAAAATCAATTTAATATCTGAAACTCTTGTATTGAGAAATCAGAAATTAAATTGAACAATATATTTTTAATCTTTATTTTTAATCTCTGTTTGTTACTCTTTGCAAACTTTATATAATTCTCAACTAAACTTCAACACTAAACTTAAATACGAGAAAGATAGCGCATTTCACGTCGCATAGCGATGAACAAACTAACATATTCTTGCGTGCTTGCGCGAAACGACTATCTTACCAAAATTTGTTAATAATTACCAATTATTTTATCAAACATGTTGATCTAACTAAATTATTTAATAATAGTTATCAAATATCTAATAATCTTGAAATTGAATGATTTAGTAATATTTACAACAATTTAATACATATTTAATCAAACAATCATCAAAGATTTTATAAGTACTAAATATTTAATAATTATTACTAAATTGTTTAATCGATTCAATTGCAAACAAAATTTGTTTGCAACTAGACCAATTAAAGCTTTAGTAATTATTATCAAATATAGTAATATTTATCAAATATTCAATTAAAATTCACAACTAAATATATTTGATAATTATTACTAATCAGTTTTTTCAGTGTATTGAGAAATCAGAAATTAAATTGAACAATATATTTTTAATCTTTATTTTTAATCTCTGTTTGTTACTCTTTGCAAACTTTATATAATTCTCATAATTAAACTTAAATACGAGAAAGATAGCGCATTTCACGTCGCATAGCGATGAACAAACTAACATATTCTTGCGTGCTTGCGCGAAACGACTATCTTACCAAAATTTGTTAATAATTACCAATTATTTTATCAAACATGTTGACCTAACTAAATCATTTAATAATAGTTATCAAATATCTAATAATCTTGAAATTGAATGATTTAGTAATATTTACAACAATTTAATACATATTTAATCAAACAATCATCAAAGATTTTATAAGTACTAAATATTTAATAATTATTACTAAATTGTTTAATCGATTCAATTGCAAACAAAATTTGTTTGCAACTAGACCAATTAAAGCTTTAGTAATTATTATCAAATATAGTAATATTTATCAAATATTCAATTAAAATTCACAACTAAATATATTTGATAATTATTACCAATCAGTTTTTTAGTGTATTGAGAAATCAGAAATTAAATGAACAATATATAACAAGACCGAACTTCCAACAAACACGAACCCCACAAACAACAACAACACCCCACCCAAATAAACCATCAACACCAAAACAATTCAACCAAGAATGAAACACACCAAACACCAATACAAACCAAAATCCCATCCACAAGCCACAGTTCGGGAGTCTCTCGACTCGTCGCCTAAATTAAGCCGAAGGGAGATTCATATTTGTGTATCTCTATTTTTTCGCAAGCTAATACATCGGGGTAGATTTGAAAAAGTGCAGTAACAGTTCCGTTGAATGGAAACGATGTAGCTTCGAATAGAAACGAGCCGCGTTTGGGGCCAAGAGAAGTCGAGATGGCAATCGGAAAATCTATTTTCCCAGGGATAGCGGCCAGGGAGAACGACGAGGCGTGAGAGGGATGCTTTTAGAACGGACATAAAGCGTAGATGTGCAGATCGCGAGGAGGAGAAGCTCCTCGTTTCGCGCGAGGAGTGGCACCTTCTGGCGCACGGAATTGTAGTTATCGTGCATGAAATTCGCAGGAAAACGGGCTTATGGCGGGCTCACAAACCGCCCGGATAATTCCGGCTGCAGAAAACTATCTTGCCAGCGTGAGAAAAGCTCTGGTCGATAAACCGTTCCGGCGCGGTGCTATTCTAAGATCGCGTTGAAAATAAGCGGTGCTGGATAACGCGCCGGGTTAAATATAACCGGGCATCTCACGGTAGTCGACCGCTATTTCACGCACGAACATGGATTTCGAGGCTTCGTATCTTCCGTTTTTTTTTTCTGTCAATCAATACTTCGACGCGCGTTGATTTACCTTTTTCAACAGCTGACTATTTATTTAATTTAAATTTAGTTTTATTTTGAAAGACGAACTTATGTCAAGTTGTGCAATTATTCCGCTGAAAAAAATTCAATGCTTCGCGTTAAGAATGTTTTGTATCTATTTTGAAAATGTTGAGAATTTAATGAAAATTGTACAGAATGTCCTGTCAATCAATACTTTTTTTTTTTTCCTGTCAATCAATACTTCGACGCGTTGATTTACCTTTTCAACAGCTGACTATTTATTTAATTTAAATTTAGTTTTATTTTGAAAGACGAACTTATGTCAAGTTGTGCAATTATTCCGCTGAAAAAATTCAATGCTTCGCGTTAAGAATGTTTTGTATCTATTTTGAAAATGTTGAGAATTTAATGAAAATTGTACAGAATGTCCTTACTAATGTTTAAAATCTTCAGTATAATTTTTGAATCGATTCACAAGTTACAAGGATTTTAATTTGCATCGAATTAACATATATTCTTATGGGAAACATATAATCACGTCAATTCAAATGACAAAAATACATGGAAAATTAATAATATTCAGAATTTGTTTAAAATTTGCAAAAGTTTAGATACAGAGGAAATATTTGGTCAAATAATATTATACAAGGATTAACTGGTTAAAAAGATATTAAATATAATTTAATGAAGTTAGCCATGTATCTGTCACAAAGCGAAATTCTCTGCCAAAAGTTAAGAATGTTTTGTACCTATTTTCAAAATATTGAGAATTTAATGAAAATTGTACAGAATGTCCTTACATATGTTTAGAATCTTCAGTACAATTTTTGAATCGATTCACAAGTTTTAAGGATTTTAATTTGCACCGAATTAACATGTGTTCTTATGAGAAACATGTAATCACGTCAATTCAAATGACAAAAACACATGAAAAATTAATAATATTCAGAATTTGTTTAAAATTTGCAAAAGTTTAGATACAGAGGAAATATTTGATCAAATAATATTATACAAGGATTAACTGGTTAAAAGATATTAAATATAATTTAATGAAGTTAGCCATGTATCTGTCACAAGGCGAAATTCTCTGCCAAAAGTTAAGAATGTTTTGTACCTATTTTCAAAATATTGAGAATTTAATGAAAATTGTACAGAATATCCTTACATATGTTTAGAATCTTCAGTATAATTTTGAATCGATTCACAAGTTATAAGGATTTTAATTTGCACCGAATTAACATGTGTTCTTATGAGAAACATGTAATCACGTCAATTCAAATGACAAAAACACATGAAAAATTAATAATATTCAGAATTTGTTTAAAATTTGCAAAAGTTTAGATACAGAGGAAATATTTGATCAAATAATATTATACAAGGATTAACTGGTTAAAAAGATATTAAATATAATTTAATGAAGTTAGCCATGTATCTGTCACAAGGCGAAATTCTCTGTCAAAAGTTAAGAATGTTTTGTACCTATTTTCAAAATATTGAGAATTTAATGAAAATTGTACAGAATGTCCTTACATATGTTTAGAATCTTTAGTACAATTTTTGAATCGATTCACTAAAGCATTCACAAGTTATAAGGATTTTAATTTGCATGGAATTAACATGTATTCTTATGGGAAACATATAATCATGCCGATTCAAATGACAAAAACACATGAAAATAATATTCAGAATTTGTTTAAAATTTGCAAAAGTTTAGATACAGAGGAAATTTGGTCAAATAATATTATACAAGTACTAACTGGTTGAAAAGATATTAAATAATTCAATGAAGTTAGCCATGTATCTGTCACAAGGCAAAATTCTTTGCCAAAAGTTAAGGATGTTTTGTACCTATTTTCAAAATATTGAGAATTTAATAAAAATTGTACAGAGTGTCCTTACATATGTTTAGAATCTTTAGTACAATTTTTGAATCGATTCACTAAAGCATTCACAAGTTATAAGGATTTTAATTTGCATGGAATTAACATGTATTCTTATGGGAAACATATAACCATGCCGATTCAAATGACAAAAACACATGAAAATAATATTCAGGATTTGTTTAAAATTTGCAAAAGTTTAGATACAAAGGAAATATTTGATCAAATAATATTATACAAGTACTAACTGGTTAAAAAGATATTAAATATAATTCAATGAAGTTGTATCTGTCACAAGGCAAAATTCTCTGCCAAAAATTAATCATTTCGATTAACAAAATTCGGAATATTTCAGTAAAAACGCAATAAATATTAAAAAATATTTCTGCACTGTAGCTAAGATCAAATTATATTCCACATAATTTCTCATACTTAAAATACACAAAAAGTGGATATTCGTCAATATTGATTTTCAGCTACTTTTCGCTGGGATTGTACATCTAAAACATCCTTAAATTCGCCTAAGAGAAGGAAATAATTGCTCTTGTATTTCTTTAAACTTTTTTTCAATGTTTAACATGATCACTCGTTTTTAGATGAATGTGGAAATCTCGCGAGGACTTTTCCGATATTTAAGAGAAGCTTATTTGGAAATGAAAACAAGGAGATACGCGAATACGAATATCCGAATGTTTTTTTCTGTCAATGGAGTTGCCTGCGTGCCCGATCCGATACTATCATTCCAATCCGCCATGCGTACAAATGGGAAACGACCCCACCGAAAGCTCGATTTCCTATCAATGTTTTTTTCCTCCATCGGGGCCGATTATTTGAATTAGACGTTGATATGGATGTTGAAATCGAAGAAGAAAAAGAAAAAAACGACGCATAATAAAGGGAGGGAATATATTTGTGATTAAAACAGAGCAATATTCGATCGCTTGTAATTTCTGTCACATACACGACACATATATTTGTATCATATTTAAGAAGCAAGAAGAACAAAAAAAATATATATATATACATCTGTACACTGAAAAAACTGATTGGTAATAATTATCAAATATATTTAGTTGTGAATTTTAATTGAATATTTGATAAATATTACTATATTTGATAATAATTACTAAATCTTTAATTGGTCTAGTTGCAAACAAATTTTGTTTGCAATTGAATCAATTAAACAATTTAGTAATAATTATTAAATATTTAGTACTTATCATAAAATCTTTGATGATTGTTATTAAATATGTATTAAATTGTTGTAAATATTACTAAATCATTCAATTTCAAGATTATTAGATATTTGATAACTATTATTAAATAATTTAGTTAGATCAACATGTTTGATAAAATAATTGGTAATTATTAACAAATTTTGGTAAGATAGTCGTTTCGCGCAAGCACGCAAGGATATGTTAGTTTGTTTGTTCATCGCTATGCGACATGAAATGCGCTATCTTTCTCGTATTTAAGTTTAGTTATGAGAATTATATAAAGTTTGCAAAGAGTAACAAACAGAGATTAAAAATAAAGATTAAAAATATATTGTTCAATTTAATTTCTGATTTCTCAATACAAGAGTTTCAGATATTAAATTGATTTTATAAGTCGGATAAGTAAATGTCCGGCAAAAATAATCCGTTCATTACATAAAATGTAAAGTGCAATATGCATAAAGTATAAATTATAAATAAAAAAATAATAAAAAAAAAATTTCATTTTAATTTTGATAATAATTTTAATTTTTTAATTTCTCATTATCATGATTTAGTTATAATTACCAAATATCTGATAATACTTATTAAATATATTATTTTCTGCTACCAAAATTTGATTACAGTTATTAAAGTTTTGTTAAACGAATCAAATTTGTAATTGAATGAATTAAACTTAAGTAGTCTAAACTAAATATTTTATTTACTCAATTAATTTTTTTTGTAACTATTACCACACATTTATTTAGCACTATTTACCCAAATCATTTAGTAATTGTTATTAAATTAGTGTTATTATTGTTATTAAATTAGTGTTATTAAATTAATTAGTGTTATTAAATTAGTGTTATTATTTTAGTGTTTACTACTAAATTCTTTTTTCAGTGTATCCAACGCCACTTGGCACAATTGGCCATTTGGCGCAATATTGTTCGCCGTAGTTATTAAAACTGGCTGCGCCAGCGGATTGAATAGGAATTCTCGTTGATCCACGTCGACAAGAGAGAGAATGCATATTAATGTTGACATTAAACAGGAACGATTATTAAACGGCTCTCGTTACGCATATCATGTCATTTTGTTTCTATAAAACGGATAATTGAAAACCGACTACCGAATTCATATTCCGCGTTTGCAGAGAGAGAGAGAGAGAAACTCCATGTCGCTAATTATTAAACGTCAGCGTTAAAATGAAGAGCGCGAGAGGAACGTCATTCAATCATTCATCGAAAAACGCAAACCGGGGGCAGGATGACACGTGCGAAATTTTCCGATCACGTTCAGCAGCTTCGCTCCGCGTATTCCGACGTATTGCTCTCCACCAAAGATCTCTCGTTCGCCGAAAACAAACCGCCGGAAATCGAAGGTCCTCTCGGCTAAGTATAGCCCGCGCCGAGCGAGCATAAGTCTGGCCGGTGACGTCGAGAAGTGTCAGTATTCCGGATCTCGCGTGGACCGAGCAGCCTCCAGAAGCGGTCCAGAAAGTGTCGATAACGTGTCGCCGAGCCTAACCGCGGTGCTTTTTTGCTCGCGACGAGTGCCAAATATTCCGAGCATCTCGTTGTCGAACCGCGACACGTGGATGGATGATCAATAACGCCTCGTGCGCGAGTCACGAGTGCAAAGAGGGACCCCGATCGAAGATTGAAACCGCGATCAGTCTGCTACGCATCGACGGATCGCCAACGAGGGTGGTGCCTCCTCGATATCGCATCCCGAAAGTTCCTCTCGCTCGCTCTTTGACGGATAGATTGGGTATTTAATGTTCATTTTACTCAACATCTTATTAATTTTTTACGAGGATTTACTTTTTTAACGAATTAATAAATTGGTAAAGTATTAAACAACAAGATAAAATTTATTTTTTGTGCTCATCGAGAAGGGAGGAAGATTTTCCTCTTCGATCGAGAGCGACGGAGTTTGCTCTACTTTTTTCATTTCAATTATTTTCGAAACTCTGTGCGACTGCGAATAAGAACTTTTTACAATCGAAAGTACTCCGACTGGTATCAATATCTGGTGAAATACAAATAAGCGTTAAATTTTTGGATCTTTTGATTGAAAATTAATTGGACTGATATTTCCTGAATCTCTTGAAGCGAAGACGTCTCGATGTTGGAGGCGTGTTTGAATAACGCGACGAATATTTTAACGAACGCGTATTTCCCAAAATGAGAAAGAGATATGCCGAGTGTCCTTAATGTCAGTGTCTGCTCGAATGAAATTAGGAAGATTTATCTTTCTCCTCGTGTACATCGGCAAGCGCGTTTGGGAGGTTACGAGACATTAGTCGCTCACAAATTACATGCTGTGCACCGCGGAGAAATTACTCGGCATGCCTGTCGCTTTATAAGCAATTTAGGATTCGTTGATTAGATGCAGGTGCATCGTATATTCCAGCGATCATTTAGGATCGGTCATTAAGCAATTTCATTTAAGAGGAGTAATCTCTTCGATCACGTGATAATTTAAGATTGCGAGCTCACAATATTAATTAGCGCACCCATGTGTGCGAAAAAAAATCTGTCAATAATCAAGAGAGATCCTCACAATCTAGGATTTTTTTCTCATCTTTATATGCATTGCGTTATCATATTTTCTCAATTAATTTAAATTTATTATTTAAATTAAATATTATTTAATACTGATACATTTTTAATTTTTATCAGTGGCTGTTAATAATTATATAATTTAATTACAGTTACTCCGCTTGTGTAATATTAATTTCTCCAAATTTTAACGTAAGTAACAATAACATATTATAATATGTACACAATATAATCATGAAAACTGATAAATCTGTCAATAATCAAGAGAGATCCTCACAATCTAGGATTTATTCTCATCTTTATATGCATTGCGTTATCACATTTTCTCAATTAATTTAAATTTATTATTTAAATTAAATATTATTTAATACTAATACATTTTTAATTTTTATCAGTGGCTGTTAATAATTATATAATTTAATTACAGTTACTCCGCTTGTGTAATATTAATTTCTCCAAATTTTAACGTAAATAACTATAACATATTATAATACGTACACAATATAATCATGAAAACTGATAAATCTGTCAATAATCAAGAGAGATCCTCATACTCTAGGATTTATTCTCATCTTTATATGCATTGCGCTAAACACATTTTCCCAATTAATTTAAATTTATTATTTAAATTAAATATTATTTAATACTGATATATTTTAAATTTTTATCAGTGGCTGTTAATAATTATATAATTTAATTACAGTTACTCCGCTTGTGTAATATTAATTTCTCCAAATTTTAACGTAAGTAACAATAACATATTATAATATGTACACAATATAATCATGAAAACTGATAAATCTGTCAATAATCAAGAGAGATCCTCACAATCTAGGATTTTTTTCTCATCTTTATATGCATTGCGTTATCACATTTTCCCAATTAATTTAAATTTATTATTTAAATTAAATATTCTTTAATACTAATACATTTTTATTAGTGGCTGTTAATAATTATATAATTTAATTACAGTTACTCCGCTTGTGTAATATTAATTTCTCCAAATTTTAACGTAAGTAACAATAACATATTATAATATGTACACAGTATAATCATGAAAACTGATAAATCTGTCAATAATCAAGAAAGATCCTCACAATCTAGGATTTATTCTCATCTTTATATGCATTGCGTTAAACACATTTTCCCAATTAATTTAAATTTATTATTTAAATTAAATATTATTTAATACTGATATATTTTAAATTTTTATCAGTGGCTGTTAATAATTATATAATTTAATTACAGTTACTCCGCTTGTGTAATATTAATTTCTCCAAATTTTAACGTAAATAACTATAACATATTATAATACGTACACAATATAATCATGAAAACTGATAAATCTGTCAATAATCAAGACAGATCCTCATACTCTAGGATTTATTCTCATCTTTATATGCATTGCGCTAAACACATTTTCCCAATTAATTTAAATTTATTATTTAAATTAAATATTATTTAATACTAATACATTTTTAATTTTTATCAGTGGCTGTTAATAATTATATTTAATAATTTAATTACAGTTATTCCGCTTGTGTAAAATTAATTTCTCCAAATTTTAACGTAAGTAACAATAACATATTATAATACGTACACAATATAATCATGAAAACTGCACAAGGATATAATGAAAATTGAACGTGAAAGGTGCAACGTGCTGTGCTGTATCTCGAAATAATAAATGACAAATCTAGATTTCGCGAAATCCCTTAGCATTCAATTACGTTGCACGCGTACATTTCGCGAAATGCATTAGACGAGGAGAAACGATTCGAAATATTCCGCTTTCATGAAATAATGCCCGCAAATTCTGTCTCTCGTCGACAAAGGAAAAAGCTGAATCATTCACGACGCTGTTTATTTTGCTCCACGAGAATAATAATGCGCCACGTGCAACCGCATTTCGCCAACGCATGACACTCGGACTTTCCGAATTCTCATTATGCGACGCGTTCATTGCGCTTTGAAATGAGAGAAATACTCGTCTATAAATACATACATATATATATATATATATATATTTTTTTTATGGATAAATAATACATATATTTACATATATACATTTTATATGTAAATATATAAACATGTTTTATTAAAAACTGATATTTTATTATTATATTTATAATTTATTTTATAATTAACTCATTTGTCCACGTGCATCTCACATATATACATCTGTACGATTTATAAATTAACTCTTTGAGTGCTGGATTTTTTTGTTATTTTATTTCGACTACAAAAATAATTATTTCCTATTTTACTGTTTGCTAATTCATCATTAAGATTAACAAAAAATAAAAATAAAAATGTGTGTTTCTTTTACGTAATTTTTTTTATGAAAATATGACATACAAATATTGTGCTTTAATGATAGAAATTTTAATAACAACAATAATTTCATTAAAACATTGATTATTATTTTAATTTAATAAATAATTATTATTTTAATTTAATTAAAATATTAATTTTTAACAGTGAATTTCCCTGAAGTCATGATATTATCATCGTTATAGATTTCTCATTACTTATGGTACTCTCCGATGAAAGTGCGACTCGAACTCCCTTTCGAAAGACCAGAAAATCCCTGTGATCCACCACGAAATACGATCGCATAAGATTAACAAAAAATAAAAATAAAAATGTGTGTTTTTTTTTACGTAATTTTTTATGGAAATATGACGTGCAAATATCGTGCTCTAATGATAGAAATTTTAATAGCAACAATAATTTCATTAAAACATTAATTATTATTTTAATTTAATTAAAATATTAATTTTTAACAGTGAATTTCCCTGAAGTCATGATATTATCATCGTTATAGATTTCTCATTACTCATGGCACTCTCCGATGAAAGTGCGACTCGCACTCCCTTTCGAAAGACCAGAAAATCCCTGTGATCCACCACGAAATACGATCGCATAAGATTAACAAAAAATAAAAATAAAAATGTGTGTTTCTTTTACGTATTTTTTTGTGGAAATATGACGTACAAATATCGTGCTTTAATGATAGAAATTTTAATAGCAACAATAATTTCATTAAAACATTAATTATTATTTTAATTTAATTAAAATATTAATTTTTAACAGTGAATTTCCCTGAAGTCATGATATTATCATCGTTATAGATTTCTCATTACTTATGGTACTCTCCGATGAAAGTGCGACTCGAACTCCCTTTCGAAAGACCGGAAAGTCCCTGTGATCCACTACAAAATACGACCACATAAAATTAACAAAAATAAAAATGTGTGTTTCTTTTACGTAATTTTTTATGGAAATATGACGTACAAATATCATGCTTTAATGATAGAAATTTTAATAGCAACAATAATTTCATTAAAACATTAATTATTATTTTAATTTAATAAATAATTATTATTTTAATTTAATTAAAATATTAATTTTTAACAGTGAATTTCCCTGAAGTCATGATATTATCATCGTTATAGATTTCTCATTACTCATGGTACTCTCCGATGAAAGTGCGACTCGAACTCCCTTTCGAAAGACCGGAAAGTCCCTGTGATCCACTACAAAATACGACCACATAAAATTAACAAAAAATAAAAATGTGTGTTTCTTTTACGTAATTTTTATGGAAATATGACGTACAAATATCATGCTTTAATGATAGAAATTTTAATAGCAACAATAATTTCATTAAAACATTAATTATTATTTTAATTTAATAAATAATTATTATTTTAATTTAATTCAAATATTAATTTTTAACAGTGAATTTCCCTGAAGTCATGATATTATCATCGTTATAGATTTCTCATTACTCATGGCACTCTCCGATGAAAGTGCGACTCGCACTCCCTTTCGAAAGACCAGAAAATCCCTGTGATCCACCACGAAATACGATCGCATAAGATTAACAAAAAAAAAAATAAAAATGTGTGTTTCTTTTACGTAATTTTTTGTGAAAATATGACGTACAAATATCGTGCTTTAATGATAGAAATTTTAATAGCAACAATAATTTCATTAAAACATTAATTATTATTTTAATTTAACAAATAATTATTATTTTAATTTAATTAAAATATTAATTTTTAACAGTGAATTTCCCTGAAGTCATGATATTATCATCGTTATAGATTTCTCATTACTCATGGTACTCTCCGATGAAAGTGCGACTCGAACTCCCTTTCGAAAGACCGGAAAGTCCCTGTGATCCACCACAAAATACGACCGCATAATTAAAGCGTAGCGAAACGGGGACTTAAATAACGTAGGCGGGCATCTCCCCGGCGGGCTTTCGAGTGAAGTTTCGAGGCTCACAGTCAAAGTGTCAGAATTAGCACCCCGTTTCATTCTCATGGCAACGCCCATGAAAGTTGCTAATACAATCGTTGCTCGCTGCCTGTTGCACCCCTCCCTCCCCCTCGTCGCACACGCAGAGCGAGAAACGGGGAGAGTTCGCTTTAAGATCCAACAAGTGGTTCGTCTAACGGTAACAATGCTTCCTAATGTACTAGCTTCTGCCATTGTGTCGGCTCGGAAGCCCGATCGGTCCTCGACGTGACGACCTTCGACGTCAGCAACGTCAGAGACGTCGAGAAACTTGCGAAAGCCAAAATGAATTTGGCTCGACTTCTGCCTACACACGTATCCGCTTCGAACAATCTCTTTGAACGTTCCGCGTGTGATATTGACGCGCGCGTATGCGGGTGTAGATGTGTTCTACGTTGTCTAAATTTATCCAAGAGATTTTATGTTCGTCGTATTTCTTTTCATCGTTTGCCGTTTAACCGATCTCAACGGAATAGCGTTAAGATTATACGTATATTTTTTATTTATTCCTCGTCCGAGTTAATTGCGAAATATATGTTTAAAGAGAATGATACGTATACATGGACAAGTTTAATTTAGAACACTATACGAAAGAAGTGCCAGTTTTGAAGAAGTTATTTTTTTAAGAAGTTATCCTATAAAATATATATTTAATTATTAAATTAATTATTAATTTTTAATATATTTAATCATATAAAATATTATGCATAAATTTTGCATAAAAAATCATATAAATTTTTAAAAGAAAGAATTGTATATATAATTATAAATATTGAAAATAAAACGGTCAACACATTTATATTAAAAATCTAGAAAAAAATATTTTAATAGAATTTTATATAATTATAAATATAAATATATCGGAAATTTAACACAAAATGATTACGCAATTATTTAAAAATCCAGAAGTTAAAAATTAAGAAGTTATCCTATAAAATATATATTTAATTATTAAATTAATTATTAATTATTAATATATTTAATCCTATAAAATATTATGCATAGTTTATGCATAAAAAAATCATATAAATTTTAAAAAGAAAGAATTGTATATATATATATAAGAATTGTATAATTATAAATATTGAAAATAAAAGGGTCAACACATTTATATTAAAAATCTAGAAAAAAATATTTTAATAGAATTTTATATAATTATAAATATAAATATATCGGAAATTTAACACAAAATGATTACGCAATTATTTAAAAAATCCAGAAATTAAAAATTAAGAAGTTATCCTATAAAATATATATTTAATAAATAAAATATATATTTAATTATTAAATTAATTATTAATTATTAATATATTTAATCATATAAAATATTATGCATAAATTTTGCATAGTTTATGCATAAAAAATCATATAAATTTTAAAAGAAAGAATTGTATATATAATTATAAATATTGAAAATAAAACGGTCAACACATTTATACTAAAAATCTAGAAAAAAAATATTTTAATAGAATTTTATATAATTATAAATATAAATATATCGGAAATTTAACACAAAATGATTACGCAATTATTTAAAAATCCAGAATCTAGAATTATACTTAAAATCCTTGGCTTCTTTAATGCCTTGAAATTTTAATAAAGGTCCATAATTTTATTAGCTAGAATCCGGATATATTAATTTAGTGACGAATAAACGTTTGCCTTGGCATCATCAGATCGAGATGACAAACTGGCGGATACTTTGCAAGAGAAGGTCGGATCTGAAATAAACCGGTGTCTCATGGAATTAGAATCGACATTGATCGAGTATCTCCATTTCAGAGAAAGAAATGATGTAGATCCCGCAAGTTTTTATAGAATTCTCAGATTTTCATTCACGTCATTTATAATGTTTTCAAAATTGAATCTATTGAATTTCATATAATGTTTCTTTGTTGGAAATTAACAAAATAAATCGATGATTGAAATTTTATGTAGAAATAATTATATGAATAAATAATATAAATATAATTATATTATAAGAAATTAAATAATCCAAAAATTTTTAACGCAAGAAATACGTAAATTTAATATTTTCCTCTAATTAAAGAAGAGAAAGAAGTGAGAGAAATCAAATTATTGCAACGTAAAAGGAAATAAGAATAAAAAGAGAAGAGTAATATAAAAGAATGGGGGAAAAGAAATTGTTCGAATTACTTTTAATTTATTTAAAGCAATTTATTTCAATTTTGTTAAAAAAGTGCTACAATCAAATTTATATTAGATTGATGGAATTGCAAATTTGTGGTGTTGCAAGTAAAATTTTTATTAAATTTTTGTTTTACACTAAATAAAACGTCCATTTCGCGTTAATCGGAATTATCTCGGATATTACGCGCCTCGCGTACAAGCACGATAATTAATTCGTGGATTGCATGAGTAATCATCCACTCATTAGCGACGTTCAAATAATTATTACGGTTGTCGCGGTTTTCGATCTGTAATGCAACTTGTTTCAATGTGAACGTTACAATAGGACTATAACAACACATCACGATCTAATACTATTACTACAGCAATTACATTTCACGAAACTATCTCTGCAGTGAACACATTTCAACAATTAATTAAAATAATGTATTTATTATTTCAATATATTATTTTATCCAAAAATCTAAATATTCTATAAAACGATTTATGAAATTTTGATTTATTTAAGGAATACAATGAAGAAAAATTCTAGAAAATGTTGATCTATAAAGCTATGTTTATATAATATTATTTATTATTTATATAATGTTTAAAGGAATATTTATATAAGTCTATAATTTTTATTTTTATTTTCCAAGATGTCAAAAAATATTATGATATTCGCGAGTGATATTAAGAAAAGTATATTTGATTGCAAGCACTAGAGAAAGATGTGAATAAGATTACTTCAATAATACTCGACTTTTATCAAGCGCGACAAAAAAACTTCTTTATAATTTGCGACAAGTTTTCAGGCTTGCCCTCTAAGTTCACCTATCTCTTTTACCAAATTTACACTGATGATACATCATATCTTAAAATAGAAGTGCAATGACTTCACGAAGATCTTGACATTGTCTTGGCACTCATGGTGTATGTGTATTACGCCAATCACCGAGGTTCTTTTTATCTTGTAAAGCTTAAATGATTAATTATGGGGAACGCGTACAATATTTAATTAATTTTTTAAATGTATAGGAAAAAAAGAGAGAAAGAGAGAAACTCTAATAAATACATTATTTTAATTAATTGTTATTTATATAAAATATAATATAAAATATATAATTTAATCGATATATCACTTGTATTTTTTCCTTTCTTTAGCACTCTAATTAATGCGAATTGCGTTGCTTCTAAGAATTCTATAAACATATAAATATCGATCCAGTCATATGATTGTTGCAAAACAAGCAACTATACAAGTAAACAAGAAACAGCTGTTTCCTTAATCTTTTAACACCTTGGCTAGATGAATAAAATTTTAGCAAGTATTTTAATACGATGACTGGTTACAGCCGATATATCAGTATCTATTTCTTCACTATGACGATAACTATGACGTATCAAAATTTTGTAAGATTCGAAACGCGTTGAAAGAGAATATATTTCGTATTTTTTGTGATACGCAATAAACGTTTTTAAACATATTTAAACACATTCTTGGCATTAAAAAAATTAAGAAACTAGAGCGTAACGAAAAAGAATATTTTTAATATTCTTTTAATATTTAATATATTTATATATTAAATATTAAATAAATTTATTTAATATTTATTAAATATTAAATATATTTTATATATTAAATATTAAAAGAATATTAAATATTAAGAATATTAAATATTAAGAATATTAAATATTAAGAATATTTTTAATATATTTATATTCTTTTAATATTTAATATATTCTTTTAATATTTTATATATTTATATAATATTAAAAAAAAAATATTTCTTGGATACGTTTCTATAGTTATGTTATACGCATGAGAAGAAAAAAAAATGTATTCTAAGAGATGTGCATGCAAAAATATATATTTTATATATGTACATACATATAAACTGCACACTGCGTGAAAGATTGAATAAGTCAGATAACTCCTTTGCTCTCTCTCCCCCTTCCATCTCTCTTATGCAAAGCAGATCGGGAATAAGCTTCCTTCTTTTTACAGGCATGGAGCAGTTCGAGCAGCTGCTGACTTGCGCGATATGCCTGGACCGATACAGAAACCCGAAGCTCCTGCCATGTCAACACAGCTTTTGCATGGAGCCGTGCATGGACGGCCTCGTCGATTACGTTCGTCGACAGGTCAAGTGTCCAGAATGCCGCGCCGAACATCGCATACCATATCAGGTAAGAACCACTAATCTTTATACGATATATAACGTTAATGGTTCAACTAATAAAGATATTTTCCAAAAAAAAAGTCCTGCTTTACCGATAAAATGTCATTTCATTTTCGTCCGAAATCATTTTATTAATTGCACAGAATAATAAATGCTCCTCCACGATTAAAGTACAGAAACAAAGCGGGTACTTATCTGATTTTATGTTAAAAAAATTAATTAATTTAAAAAAAATTGAATTTTATGTTATAAAAATTAATTAATTTTAAAAAAATTGAAAAATTATAGTTTTTTTATCGGCTTCCGGGGTCCAATCGTGACAATATTTGCTTTGTATGTACAAAATAAGATAGGTTTCCGCTAGAGATTGTATAAAGGAATATCAATGAATTTTTAGAAATGAAGAAATTTTTGGTAAATAAACCAAAATCTTTTTCATTAGGCTTCTAAACTCATTTCTAAAAATTCATTTATATTCCTCCATACAATTTCTAGCGGGAACCTATTTTATTTTGTGCATACAAACTGCAGAACTTTTATATTAAATAAATATTGTTATGACCTTTACGATTTTTTAATTTTTAAAAAATTTTTAATATAAAATCAGGAGGTTCCCGCTTTGTTTCTGTAGCTTTTATTTCGTGCAACTAACAAAAAGATTTCAGACGAAAATGAAATATAACATTTTTTCGGTAAAACAGGACTCCAGCATCCCCTAAAGTATCTCTCTCAGACTAAAATTACACGCAAAATAAACTAAAAATAAATTATCCAGATAATAGCTACTAATTGTTATATAACTGTTAAATAAATTAAATAAATTTAATGTCTCAAGTAATAAAAAACTTTCGGAAGCGTTAGAAGAAAGAATTACACTTTAAAGTGCCTCCGATCAGATTAAAAATTACGCGCGAAATGAACGAAAAATAAACGATCCAGATACATATTATATTTAGTTTCTCGCGGTTTCGCAAAATTTATACGGAGCACATTTGCGCAAGCTGTCGCTGCTCGTTTGTTGCGAAACGGCGCGGTTCTCCGACTGTTATATACGTCGCCTTATCGCGTTTATGCCTTTAATATATTTCCGGCGCAATAATAATAAGTAATAATACGGTATCGGGCAAAAATCGATCTGCCGTTTCGTCGGCAAATTCAATTCAGTTCCTTCTACGCGCGACAGCGTGTGCGACGTTACGTGCGAGCTCATCTTTATTCAACGATGAATCTAAACCCGAGAGGACTCTCATTGAACCGAGTGACCCTCTCGCACGGGGTTTCAAACACATGTTGTCTTCCGACTGTTCGACCAGGTCTGTTTTTCCAGAATAATCGAAGCGTGTTTACGCAGGAATTCACAAATGTCGTCGCGTAGCATAACAAAATTATGCTATTATATTTTTCGAAGAAATAGAGGAATTGAAAAACACACGTTCGCGCGTTTTATTATCGTACACAGACGATTTCTGTGGAACACAGTAATATCTAACCGTCGCATGTATTTCTATAAAAAAAAAAAAAAAACGATAACCCTTTTAACCGATTTGTAGATGATATTTCCATTCGGATAATGTTATTAATTAGACGTCGCGGGTTGCGTTTAATTAATTCTCGCTCAATTAATCACGTCGATTCCAGTCCATTAATAAGCGGCACATTACTAGAAGGCTAATCGAACCGATGATACATCTCTGCTATTTGCAGGGCGTGCAAGCCTTTCCGACCAACGTAACACTGCAACGATTCCTGGAATTGCATATCGAGATCACTGGGGAACTACCGGACCCGACCAGCGGCCAGACCATGGAACGCTGCGGTGTTTGCTCGGAGAAGAGCTACTGCTCGCTGTGCGTCCACTGCGAGAAGAAATGCTGTCCCGAGTGCAAGGATGCGCACATGGATATCCTCAGACGCGAAATTGCGCGCATCAATTCCCAGGTATGACGCTAAACGTCCTTCGAGATCATTAAAAGTATGAAAAATTGCGAGAATCAAGTCTGAAAAATGATGACAAATGGAAGAAACTTATAATTAAAGTAATTTAAAGGGTTATATCTAGTCATCAAGTCGAAAAAAAATGTATTTTTGAGGAATTTAAAAAGAACTGTTAGGTATTTTTATTTCATCGATTTTTTTATCTTATAATATACAGGGTGTCCCGCAACTACGCTCCATATTTTAAAGGTAGATTCTCTGGCCAATTTAAAAACGATTTTTCCTCAGCGAAAATGTCGAAGAAGATCATTATTTTTTGCATATTCCCAATTTTTGTCATGATGTATCTTTCTAATTAAGTCTTAAATTAAAATTTTATTAAAGTAAACTCTACCTAAAATTAACTAAAGAATGTGACTTTATTAATATTTTATTCCCATAAGACTTAGTTTGCGAAAAACCCTTTATTTTCAATCATTTATAACTCGAAAACTATTAGTGCCTCGACATTTTCGCTGAGGAAAAATCGTTTTTAAATTGGCCAGAGAACCTTTAAAATATGGAGCGGGACACCCTGTATATCTATCAAAGAAGTTTTCATAATTTTTTCAGTTAAAAATATCGAGAAATGTAGGCACAGTAGCTATTTTCCAGAGACATCTTTTTTCGGAGGCGCTTGGCGGTGAGCAAGATTATTCGAAACTGAATCATCTGAAATAAAAAATTCGAAAGGATTTAGCTTTCGTATAAATTGATCTAGTTCGTGAACGAAGGGATTTTAATTTTGATGAAACCTTTTTTTTTTATTAACAAAAGAACGAAAAGTTTTAACAGAAAAAATTCGTATTTTCGCGTCAAACGTCTGTCACATTATCAAAAATCAATTTTTTGTAAAATCCTTCGTTCATGAACTAGATCAATTCACACGAAAGTTAAATTCTTTGGAATTTTTTATTTCAGATGATCCAGCTCCGAGTAATTTTGCTCACAGCCAAGCGTCTCCGAAAAAAAGATGTCTGGAAAATATCTACTGTGTCTACATTTCTCGATATTTTTAATTGAAAAAATTACGAAAACTTCTTTGATAGATATATATTATGATAAAGAATCGATGAAATAAAAATACCTAACAGTTTTTTTTTAATTTCCCAAAAATACGTTTTTTTCGACTTGCTGTTAAGGATATAATCCCTTAACAGAAACGAGAATTAGGGATGAGAGAGAGAGGGAGGGAGATAATTAATTGCTTGATATTGACCGATATTCCGATACGTCTCGCGAATAATTATTAAAATACTTTGTGACACCGCGAAATAAAATGAATGATCATTTTTCACATCTCCTTTCATTATCGCGTGTGTTGATAATTTATCGATATCGATCGAAGTTCTCTTATCTTATACATGTTTGAAAGGCAGGCTTGGCTATGAGAAATTTTGCTAGACCGATCGCGGAAACTAATTTAACCAGTTGCATAACTAATTTTCCCTTTGGCTCACCGAGTAGACGTTAGGTCGGGTAACTGTTGTGTTACAGTATCCGGTATTGGGGTGTACTTTAAATTCGTTACATTTCACCCCCTTCAGCGACGGGAAATTTATTGCCGCGAAACTTGGCGCATTGCAATTAACCGTGCACGATAGGAAACAAGATTGCGACCTAGATATTTTGTTTTCTACACAAACGGCCGCAATATATAAATCTAAGCTAGTTAAATCTGTCGATAATGCGACATAAATATCAATTAAGTAAGACATCAATAAAATAAGATCGTGGATTCTCGAGTAAATAAAAAAAAAATTCGTCAAGCTTTTAATTCAGCGATTTGTGTCAAAAGATCTCAAACTCTTTCCATCGGATATCTCAACGCTCAAAATATGGAGTTGAAAAATCATATGATAAATTTTAAAGATGCCAAGCTCAAAGAAACAAATGAGACTGTAAAAAATAAATTCTTTTTCGATAATGATTTCATGAGCAATTATTTAAAAATCCAGAAGTTAAAAATTAAGAAGTTAATTATTAATATATTTAATCCTATAAAATATTATGCACATAAATTTTGCATAGTTTATGCATAAAAAATCATATAAATTTTAAAAGAAAGAATTGTATATATAATTATAAATATGAAAATAAAACGATCAACACATTTATATTAAAAATCTAGAAAAAAATATTTTAATAGAATTTTATATAATTATAAATATAAATATATCGGAAATTTAACACAAAATGATTACGCAATTATTTAAAAATCCAGAAGTTAAAAATTAAGAAGTTATCCTATAAAATATATATTTAATTATTAAATTAATTATTAATTATTAATATATTTAATCCTATAAAATATTATGCATAAATTTTGCATAGTTTATGCATAAAAAATCATATAAATTTTAAAAGAAAGAATTGTATATATAATTATAAATATGAAAATAAAACGGTCAACACATTTATATTAAAAATCTAGAAAAAAATATTTTAATAGAATTTTATATAATTATAAATATAAATATATCGGAAATTTAACACAAAACGCAATTATTTAAAAATCCAGAAGTTAAAAATTAAGTTATCCTATAAAATATATATTTAATTATTAAATTAATTATTAATTATTAATATATTTAATCCTATAAAATATTATGCATAAATTTTGCATAGTTTATGCATAAAAATCATATATATAAAAGATCTCAAACTTTTTCCATCGGATATATCAACGCTCAAAATATAGAGTTGAAAAATCATATGATAAATTTTAAAGATGCCAGGCTCAAAAAATCCAAATGAGACTGTAAAAAATAAATTCTTTTTCGATAATGATTTCATGAGCGAGGGAGAAAAGTTGCGACTATCACTTGCCGATCGCGTTCGATTTTCTCGTTTAAACTTTTTATTTATGTCAAGAATTTTTTACGAGACAAACTGTGCTAGATTGGACGGATCGAACAAGATGGCGTTCAGGCTCGTGCAAATTCGCCGCGTGTCTCTAGAAGTGCCTCGATGAATCACGTCTATTTCCAGCACGGCGCCGTCTTTGAGACAGTCCAGAGACACCCTGATCGCGCATCGACAAACGGGATATTACGTGTGTGAGCCTCGCACAGATTCGCTACCATATTTCAACCATCAAAGTTGCTAACGCGAAACCGTCTATCGGAGCCATCTTCTCCGCTGTATCCCGGAAATTGCGTGTGCGTGTCTGAAATATTGGCTCGCTTTTCCCGTTCGATGGGAAATAAATGTTGATTGCCGTTTATATTTCATTTCATCCATTCTTTCGGTTATTTACAAGCGCAAATAAAGGTCGACGTGTAATGGAAAGTAATGGAGATGCTGCACGTAATTACAAAAAAAGAGCATTTATTGTTTTAAAATGTCTTTTTATACATTATGAATTAAAATGCATTAAATAAATATGCATTTATAGAATTAAAAAAAACTTTTTTTAATTGCATATTCCAAAGAAATTATTTATTTATATATTATAAATTGAAATGCATTAAATAAATATACTTTTTCGATAATTGAAAAATTATATATCCCAGAAACTATGTATTTATAATATTGAAAATTGTAATTGCTGTCTATTTAAATTCTTTTTAAGGAAAAATTCATTGCAAATCAGCCTATATATATAAAATTCTTTTAAATTTAAATTTCTAATAAATTAAATTAAATAAATAAATTAAATTAAATTTTTTAAATTTAAATTTCTAAATAAGTTAAATAAAATAAATAAATTAAATTAAATTTTTTTAAAGAAAAATGGACTATAAATTAACTGTAAAAATTCATAAATGAAAGACAAGAAAATTAAAATCTATATACATAATATATTTAGAGATTTTTATGGAACAACGACTCAAGTTTACGATTAAACGATCAAGTTTTTAATTAAACGTATCTAATATTTTCTGCCTTTTGATTGGATTAAATTACTTATTCTGCAGAGAGAAAGAGAGAGAGAGAGAGAGATAGAGAGAATATAAAAATGCTTTTTACTTTGTATTGTTTTTATCTCTTTTTTTCCATAAATCATTCAGACTATATTTTCGCCTCTTGTACATTTTCCATGATTTAATTAATTAATTAGCAAATTCCAGTGCCGGGAAATTTTTCGAAGGTAACTAATAAATTAGCGCTTGGAGCGGCATTGGGAATTTTACCGGGGCTTCAATTAATTAGTTAACAATCGGACTTTTCCGTGTCACGACGCTTTTACCTATACAATCTGCTCTTTATAATACGACGATTTTTCATTAGTGTATGAATTGCACTTGAAAATTTATGCGGCAAAATAAGTGAACCACTTCGGCCTTAATTAATTTTAATTACCTCGATTTAATAGATAGCATACACATGTCGTGAGAAAGTGCGCATTTTAAGCACAAGAAGCGATACAGAATAATTATTTTTGAACGTATATAAAGAAAAAAAAAAAAACAAATTGGATCGCATTTATTTCGCAAAATAGTGTATAAAATAAAATAATTCTCTTTTAAAAAGTTTCTCTTATTTATTTTAATAATACTTGATTTAATCAATTA
The DNA here is from genome assembly GCA_030586385.1 of Camponotus fellah. Classification (NCBI taxonomy): domain Eukaryota; kingdom Metazoa; phylum Arthropoda; class Insecta; order Hymenoptera; family Formicidae; genus Camponotus; species Camponotus fellah. The sequence continues at coordinate 499,216 of JAPIVC010000672.1, read as the reverse complement.
AAAAAACAGACTCGCTCGATGTTCCATTTATGGTGTGACACTTCGTAAAATTGCGTTTACGTTCAATACATTGGAAAACAAATATTTTTAGCTGTTTTATTCTACGTAGTGTAGTATGTACAATATATATATATATATATATATAATGTGGAGTGCTCTGCATGCGTGTATTTCCGTAGAAAATATTTCTTTTAAAGCAGTTGTGCGAATTTATCGCGTATGATTTAAGCCATTAATACAATTTCTATTCTGCACTCGGGAAAATTTCGTTGATTACCACGGTATGGGAGCTGCAAATACCTTTGCACACGTGTTCATCCGGCGTGTGCACAATATATTCTGTCTAAAAATATTTGATTTGTTTATTTTAATTGCTCGCGATTTAACCGATTTATATTTAATTTCAACGGTACGCATGACAGGCTGTAAAATCACATTCGAAAATAACGTCTCTCCGTTTCGCGAGGCATAAAAGCGAGGTTCCGCGAAATAAACGACACAAAAATGCGTGGTAAAATTATCGACTGTAACTCGAATTTGCCACAGCAAGAAATTATAATGCTGAAGCATCAAGAAATATTTTCAATAAATGCATTCCTTACACTTTTCCTTATCGTCCAGCAAAATAATAGAACGGATTACTTTAATTTTCATCGGGCACAATTTTACCCTATGATTATTGCATATATGATACAATAAAAATATATATTATATATGTAATATAAATTAATTAATAAAATTGTATTAAAAAATATTAAAAAATATATAAAAAAAATATTAAAAAATATAATATATGTATTAAAAAATATTAATTATCGCTATTCTTGTCGTATTTGCTTATTACACAATAATCATTTTTATTTTAAATTTATCACTTGTGATACGTATAATTTTTGATATTGATATCACATCAATATATTAATTTTCTTAAAAAAATATGCTATTTTATAAAAAAAATTTATTATTTTCTTACCACACTTTTCCCTATCATCCAGCAAAATAATAGAATGGATTATTTTAATTTTCATCGTAAATCAGACACAATTTTACTATATGATTATTGCAATATATGATACAATAAAAATATATATTATATATATAATATAAATTAATTAATAAAATTGTATTAAAAAATATTAAATATCACTATTCTTGTCGTATTTGCTTATTACACAATAATCATTTTTATTTTAGATTTATCATTTGTGATACATATAATTTTTGACATTGACATCACACCAATATATTAATTTTCTTAAAAAATATGCTATTTTATAAAAAATATTTATTATTTTCTTACCACACTTTTCCCTATCATCCAGCAAAATAATAGAATGGATTATTTTAATTTTCATCGTAAATCAGACACAATTTTACTATATGATTATTGCAATATATGATACAATAAAAATATATATTATATATATAATATAAATTAATTAATAAAATTGTATTAAAAAATATTAAATATCGCTATTCTTGTCGTATTTGCTTATTACACAATAATCATTTTTATTTTAGATTTATCACTTGTGATACGTATAATTTTTGATATTGACATCACACCAATATATTAATTTTCTTAAAAAAATATGCTATTTTATAAAAAATATTTATTATTTTCTTACCACACTTTTCCCTATCATCCAGCAAAATAATAAAATGGATTACTTTAATTTTCACTGTAAATCGGGGACAATTTTACCCTATGATTATTGCATATATGATACAATAAAAATATATATATATATATATATAAATTAATTAATAAAATTGTATTAAAAAATATTAAATATCGCTATTCTTGTCGTATTTGCTTATTACACAATCATTTTTATTTTAGATTTATCACTCATGATACGTATAATTTTTGACATTGACATCACATCAATATATTAATTTTCTTAAAAAAATATGCTATTTTATAAAAAATATTTATTATTTTCTTACCACACTTTTCCCTATCATCCAGCAAAATAGAATGGATTATTTTAATTTTCACTGTAAATCGGACACAATTTTACCCTATGATTATTGCATATATGATACAATAAAAATATATATTATATATATAATATAAATTAATTAATAAAATTGTATTAAAAAATATTAAATATCGCTATTCTTGTCGTATTTGCTTATTACACAATAATCATTTTTATTTTAGATTTATCACTCGTGATACGTATAATTTTTGACATTGATCACATCAATATATTAATTTTCTTAAAAAATATGCTTTTTTATATAAAAATATTTATTATTTTCTTACCACACTTTTCCTATCATCCAGCAAAATAATAGAATGGATTACTTTAATTTTCACTGTAAATCGGACACAATTTTACCCTATAATTATTGCATATATGATACAATAAAAATATATATTATATATATAATATAAATTAATTAATAAAATTCTATTAAAAATATATGGTAAATTATCGCTATTCTTGTCGTATTTGCTTATTACACAATAATCATTTTTATTCTAGATTTATTACTTATGATACGTATAATTTTTGACATCACATCAATATATTAATTTTCTTAAAAAATATGCTTTTTTATATAAAAATATTTATTATTTTCTTACCTCTTTGGGCGGCGTTACATTACGTTGAAATTTGCCGTCGATATTTGCAGCTGGATCATAACTACACACGACATAAACCTTTCCATTCCAACCGGTGACAATACCGATACCCATCAATTTCGAATCTTTCCATACCAGTTGAGTGAAATTACGCACGTATTTCAAATTCCTCGGTCGTAATGCGTCGTAATTGTAATACCTACTCTCTTGATACCTGCACACCGAAGTAAATGAAAGGGTTATTTGCGGAAAAAGAAGATACGCGCATGAACTCTTTTAATTAAATTATTTCTCCTTGCGGGAGAATGCATATTAATTTTGAAAAATATGGAAAAATCTTGTTAATTTTTAAATTACATACAAATTATAATTTTTACAAAATTTCTCTCTCCTAGGGAGAGAGAATATTTGCACGAAAAATCCTATTTTTCATTAATATATATTTAAAGTTATAAGAATTGACTTAAATTTTACTTACGTTTTTAATAACGCGTAACGTAAAGGAACATATTACACAGCTAGCGCAGACTAGAATATTTGCAATAATCTGTTATGCTAGTGGATTATTAGCATAACAAATTATTGCGAATATCTTAGTCGGCGCCAGCTATGCAGTATGTTCTTTTATATTACTTTTCATCTGCATGTCAATATCTTTTGCGTAAAATTCTCACCAATATTGCACCGGCTCCTCGGGAAGCATTCTCCAGTGAGGATGTCTGACGTACACATTTTCGCCATACGGTATGTAAGCTTCCTTCAGCGCTTCCTCCCCGTTTTCCGATAAACTCTTCGCCAACTGCTGAGCACGCTCGTTCAGCTATACAATTTTAAATATCTATATAGATAGTACAATAGTAGTATTATTTTGGATACAATAATCGTCTCTTCTCTGCAGTGTTCCTCGCGAAATAATGCAACGACGTGTAATTGAATTTGAAAAAAATTGCACGCGTAGCTAAATTTGAAAAAAATAAAAAAAAAAAAGCGGATTCGATAGAACTTTCAAACAAATATTTCACGTCAGAGATAAAAAACTATTCGGCTACTATTTGCTACCTTTTCATTTATTTGCAACGGCGGTGAATTGTGAATGGCTCGATATCGATTGTGTGCTTTTAGGATATCTTCCATAAATTTAGATGGATTTTCTCTATATACCGAGCAAATCTTCTCCTCTGAGTCATAAACTGTTTCCATTTTTCGATGTTTTAAGTTTGATTGTAAAGAGTATTACTTTGAATTTTTTTATCTCATGATTTGTTACAAAATTAATGAAAGGTTTGAGTGAAAAAAAAATTAGTAATGCATTAATTTTAGGTTACATGATGATTATCGACGCGAAATAAGTCATCGAGTCGAAACAATCGCAAAACACTTTTTTTAATGCGTATTTTGCGTGTGTATTTTTTGTGTATTTTTTTTAGAAAAAAATTATTCTAATAATTTCTCTTTGGATTACAATTTAAAAGAACCGCGTTTCTCTATATCTTAATTAATTTAGATCAAGGTGTTGCTTCACATTGATCTTATGAACGGCATAATTAGTTTTAAATTATATACGCGGCTATGAAAATCTGATGCTTTCTGAGATGATGAAACTGTGAGAAGCTTCGGCCAGAGCCTTGCTCTATGATATTTATGTGTTCAGATCACTTATTGCTTTCACGCTCCATATTCAGGCCTGTATATCTAATACCGGGATAGTTATAGTATAACTATAATAAAATCTAAATATATTCGTCGACGAATTTGCTTATTCCTATCCAAAACGAAATTTCGAATAATCGAGTCTATGAATCATCAAAAGGTGATTCAAAATAGTAATAATATTAAAAATATCCTTCAAACACATGATATATATATATATATATATATATAAATATATATATATAAAATGCTATATAATAAAATCTAAATATATTCGACGAATTTGCTTCTTCCCAAGATATCCAAAACAAGGGAAATTTCATTATTAATCGATTCTATATATCATCTAAAGTGATTCAAAATAATAATAATATTAAAATATCCTTCAAACACGTGTAATATATATATATATATATATATATATATATATATATAATTATAATAAAAATCTAAATATATTCATTGATGAATTTGCTTCTTCCTAAAATATCCAAAACGAGAAATTTCAGAATCATTAAGGAAAATAAAAAGGACAACCCCACGAAAAAAGAAACAAACCACCCCAATTTTACTAAGATATCCAAAACGAGAGAAATTTCGATTAATCGATTCTATGAATCATTAAAAGTTGATTCAAAATAATAATAATATTAAAAATATCTTTCAAATACATGTAATATATATATGAAATGCTAAAATAAAATCTAAATATATTCGTCGACGAATTTGCTTCTTCCTAAGATATCCAAAACAAGAGAAATTTCGATTATTAATCGATTCTATATATCATCTAAAGTTGATTCAAAATAGTAATAATATTAAAAATATCCTTCAAACACATGTAATATACATATATATGAAAAGCTATAATAAAATCTAAATATATTCATCGACGAATTTGCTTATTCCTAAGATATCCAAAACGAGGGAAATTTCGATTAATCGATTCTATGAATCATCCAAAGTTGATTCAAAATAGTAATAATATTAAAAATATCCTTCAAACATGTGTAATATATATATTATAAAAAACTATAATAAAATCTAAATATATTCGTCGACGAATTTGCTTCTTCCTAAGATATTCAAAACGAGGAAAATTTCGATTATTAATCGATTCTATATATCATCTAAAGTTGATTCAAAATAGTAATAATATAAAAATATCCTTCAACCACATGTAATATATATATATATATATATATATATATATATATATATATATGTATATATATATATATAAAATATATATAAAATACTATAATATATAATATTAATTTGCTATAATATATAATATTAATATTATATATAAAATATATATAAAATATTATAACAAAAGCTACATATAATCATCGACAAATTTGCTTCTTCCTAAGATATCCAAAATGAGAAAAATTTCGATTAATCGATTCTATGAATCATCCAAAGTTGATTCAAAATAGTAATAATATTAAAAATATCCTTCAAACACGGATATATATATATATATATATATATATATATATATATATATATATATATGAAATGCTATAATAAAATCTAAATATATTCGTTGACGAATTTGCTTCTTCCTAAGATATCAAAACGAGGGAAATTTCGATTAATCGTGTATTCATCACTCAAACACTGTAATATATATATAAAATGCCATCATCTTTATTTAGTCTTTCGAGATTTCCAAGTTACTACACATTTGCATAATTAATGCGTTAAATTTACATTAATAATAGCGATAATTGAGCGCGTTCACCCACGCCCATTGTTCATTTGCATAATCGATATCGCAATCGCGCCACGACAGCTCGTAGGCTTAGTGCGGAATTGCATTTCCGGCTTGTCAAATCTCGAATGCCCTTGTGTTCCCAGGTGCGCAGGGGTATACACAGGCTGCAGGACGCGCTCGCCCTGGTCGAGAAAAACACCCTGGGCCTGCAAACGAACTGCGCCTCGGTCGCCGAAGAGGTGGACGAGATTTATCGGAGGCTGAGCAAGGCTTTGAAGGACCGCACGGAACATCTGCGTAACGAGGTCGATCGATACCTCGGCAGCGAGCTCAGAGGCCTGATTCAGCTCAAAGAGAATCTCGAATTGGAAATCGCGAATATCCAGAGCAACTGCGATCTGGCGGAGGCGCACATAAATGAGAACGTACCGTGGGACGACGCCGAGCTGCTGGACACAAAGGAGCTCTTCCTGCGCACGGTGGAGTTTATCAGGTTTGTCGCCTGTAATCTCCCCTTCTTCCTTCTTTTTTTTTTTCAACACCCTCTCGTTAAATCCCTCGGCCGTGGGATCCTTCTCTCCTGGCGTTCGACGAATCGTCGTATATATCGATTTATTATCGGCTATCTATTCCGCGCGGTCGCCCTTTTTTATAGCGCGAGCCCGAAAGAGATCGTTAAATCAAACGGCCCCGTCTCCCGCGAGCTATTTTACTTCAATTTCGGATCCCGTCCAAGTGACGTTTCTCTCATCGATTCAATCTATTTTCATGGACTTAATGCCTCGTCCACGTTATTACAAAACCGCAACTGCCATCCTTGTTCGTCGACGAATTGGCGTTTAAATAAAAAGAATTGTGATTTCTCTCTGTGTTTATACTATCGAGTAAAATTTATTTATTATAATTAAATATACTCGGCGAAAAGAGATGCAATATATAATTAGGATTGCACGAGATATCAAGATTAGTCTTGATATTGTCTTGTCTTGAATTTTAAAATAAGATCAAGACAAGATTTTTAATTAGTTATCAAGATACTACCAAGACTAAGACTTTTGATTAGTTATCAAGATACTAAGATTTTTAATTAGTTATCAACATAATACCAAGATTAAGATTGTCAAGATCATTAGTTCTCAGAAAAACTAAAATATTTATATTTTGTAAATGAAAAAAGTCACTATATACGAATTTAAGAAAATGTTATTCAATAAAAACATTGATTAATTATTGATAAATTTAAAAACATTGAATATTAATACAATATAACATTTTTATAAATTAGAAATCAAACTCGCAAATTTTAGACAGAAAAGAGATGCAATATATAATTAAGGTTGCACGAGATACCAAAATTAATCTTGATATTGTCTTGTTTTGTCTTGAATTTCAAGACAAGATCAAGACAAGATTTTTAATTAGTTATACCAAGACTAAGACTGTCAAGATTATTAGTCTTGTCAAGATTATTGGTTCTCAAAGAAACTAAAATATTTATATTTGTAAATGAAAAAAAATCACTATATACGAATTAAAAAATGTTATTCAATAAAAACATTTATATTGATAAATTTAAAAACATTTAATATTGATACAATATAACATTTTTATAAATTAGAAATCAAACTCGCAAATTTTAGACAGAAAAGAGATGCAATATATAATTAAGGTTGCACGAGATACCAAGATTAGTCTTGATATTGTCTTGTCTTGTCTTGAATTTCAAGACAAGATCAAGACAAGATTTTTAATTATCAAGACAATACCAAGACTAAGACTGTCAAGATTATTAGTCTTATCAAGATTATTGGTTCTCAAAGAAACTAAAATATTTATATTTGTAAATGAAAAAAAATCACTATATACGAATTAAAAAAATGTTATTCAATAAAAACATTTATATTGATAAATTTAAAAACATTTAATATTGATACAATATAACATTTTTATAAATTAGAAATCAAACTCGCAAATTTTAGACAGAAAAGAGATGCAATATATAATTAAGGTTGCACGAGATACCAAGATTAGTCTTGATATTGTCTTGTCTTGTCTTGAATTTCAAGACAAGATCAAGACAAGATTTTTAATTATCCAGACAATACCAAGACTAAGACTGTCAAGATTATTAGTCTTATCAAGATTATTGGTTCTCAAAGAAACTAAAATATTTATATTTGTAAATGAAAAAAAATCACTATATACGAATTAAAAAAATGTTATTCAATAAAAACATTTATATTGATAAATTTAAAAACATTTAATATTGATACAATATAACATTTTTATAAATTAGAAATCAAACTCGCAAATTTTAGACAGAAAAGAGATGCAATATATAATTAAGGTTGCACGAGATACCAAGATTAGTCTGATATTGTCTTGTCTTGTCTTGAATTTCAAGACAAGATCAAGACAAGATTTTTAATTATCAAGACAATACCAAGACTAAGACTGTCAAGATTATTAGTCTTATCAAGATTATTGGTTCTCAAAGAAACTAAAATATTTATATTTGTAAATGAAAAAAAAATCACTATATACGAATTAAAAAAATGTTATTCAATAAAAACATTTATATTGATAAATTTAAAAACATTTAATATTGATACAATATAACATTTTTATAAATTAGAAATCAAACTCGCAAATTTTAGACATTAAAGAGCATTTCACTCAGGAATTGATGCACATTAGTGCTTTTAAAGATTTACTTTATAATCTGGTTCTATTTTTTTACATAGTCAGAGTTTCTATTGAGAAAAGTCTTTCTACTGGCACAGACGAGGCAGTTGTATTTAAAATGTCTCGAGCCATTTTTAACAATGAGATAAATATGAACCTGATTTTTTTACCACTCCAAAATATTTATATCTGCACATTTCCTTGGGGACTGCAAATAGTTATTAATTTCTATTTTCCATGAAACAGTAAATGTTTTTTCAAGTAAATAGACGGCATTTATATCGATTACATAGTAATAATTATAATTAAAATATAATACAATAGTAATAATTATTTCAAATTATATTACAAAAATTATGTTAAATATTATTTAAATAATTTTTCAATATTAGATAAAAAATTGTTAATAAAATCGAGACAAGACAATACAAGACGAGATTTTTGCTACCAATATTCACTCAAGACCAAGACAAGATTTAAATTTTTGAAAATTTTCAATACAATATTTTTACGAATATTGTCTTGTCTTGAGTCTTGTGCAACCCTATATATAATACAACATTTTTAGATATCCTCGAGTGAAAAAGTTGAATTATTCCTGCGGAGATTTATGTTAATAGCATCGTGAGTGCAACGGAAATCCATTAGTAATGTAATTAACGTTACCCACGCGCTATTGTGAAACACATATATAACGTGTCCATCGTAAATTAACAGAATCTGCCTAAATTGCAGACGCAAATTACGTGTAAAAAGATTATGCGTTCAACCTAAATATAATAACAGCGTTGAAAGCAAACAACAAGAGAAGGTGAGATCGAAGCGAATATCCCATGGAAATGGCTGTACGTTCCCATACCGCCGGATTATACGCTTCATTAGTAATTAACATATCGAATTAGTGTCGCGATTAATTTTAAAAGCTCGCGTTTCATCCATAGGAATTTCATATATATTAAATAGACAAGGATATGCAAAGTTACGTAATCCTTTCTGGAGATGTATTATTTAAATGGAATCGTGCTGTCGTAACTCCAGCTCAATCGAACAGACATATCCGATATCGAATGTCGAAACAATGTCGTTAACTATAAGCAATTTCTCCAGTTATCGAAGCGTGGAATAAACAGATGTCAGGTCGAGATAAATCGTCGCTCGAGATTGAAAAAAAAGAGAAAAAAATAAATAAATTTCTGCGGTTGCTTAAATAGAGAGGATGATGCGATGGAAGAGAGAGACGCCCGAAAATATATATATATTTATTTTGCATATTGTGCAATCTGCATTTTGGCTTGTGTGTAATCAGCGATTTGTGCGACGAATGAAGATGAGCGATTGTCCATTGCAGGAATTTCGAATACGAGGCGGGGGATTACAGCCGGCGAGTCCGCTTCGTGATGGCCCACGATCCGAATCAGCTTGTCCTTCACGTGGCGGGTTATGGCGAATTGAACATTAAACCGGAAAGCGGAAGCGGCGGATTGCTAGGGAGCTCGAGCAGTTTAGCCCCACCCGGGGGTTCGCCCGGCCTCATGAGAAGCAAAAGCGATCACCGTCTCGCTTCCCAGTACAGGCAGCAGGAGGAGGAACGATTGGCCAGGAATCGATACGTTCCCGAATACGAGTAACTATTGCTTGCTTGCTTTTACGTCTCTTATTCTCGATGCGCGAGTATCCGGGTATTATTTGTCGTAATCGCGATTGCGTTTCCGATTGCTTTTCCGAAACTGTTATCGTAAGCTCTTTGCTTCCCACGCTGATTAATCGAACTTTATATTTTGTCATCCATTATTTAATTTTTTTATAATTATTTTATAAATTATTTTTATTTTTACAATTTTTTTATAAATTACTGTCCAAAAAATATCGATAGGATAAGAAAATATTTTTTATTTTATATAATCTTATTTAAAATATTTTATAATAAATTATTATAAAATTATTATAAAATATTTTGCATAAATTTATTATAAAATTTATATAAAATATTTTATAATAATTATTATTATATAATAACTATATAATAATTATATATAATATATATTATTATATAAATTTTATATTAAATTTATATAAAATATTTTATAATAATTATTTTATATAAATATTTATGTTTATTTATTATTTTATAATAATTATTTTATATAAATTTATTATAAAATTTTATAATAAATATATTATTCAGGAATATGTAATTCCTGTAAATTATTATAAAATATATACATGTATGTATTCTTATAGTAATTTTGGGAAATATATGTAGGATAATATATTTATTATTTATTTATATATAATTATTTATATATAATTTATTTATTACTTATTTTCTTAATATATTTTGTATGCATTTTTGGCATAATACGTTAGAAATGCTTCTTTATGTTACAGTAATAATATCGATTTATAAAATGGTTTAAATCTTTCTGAAAGCAATATTTGTCGCACGCTTCATAAAGCTTGAAAAATACCAGAATATCAGCAGGAAAAGAAAACCGTTCGGCATGATATGAGACTGCTTCGGAAAAGCTATTTATATAAACCCCGACTTCTTCAGTCCAATAGCAATCTAACTCGATTAGAAAAACCTTCCAGACGGCGAAACTATTTCTTCCGCCATTTATCAATGAGATCAATTTACCTTCGACCGTTAAAGCCGGTTAAAAACAGCAGGACAATCGAAAGGGAGAGAGAGAGAGAGAGACAAGAAACATCCTTGAAATGTTGGAGTAACGATCCCGAGAGATCGTTACTCCTTAATTTACGGCGTCCGCACAAGATTCGGCCTGTTTTCGAAATAATAAATAGATCAGACCGTCACGAAAATTCGCAGTCTTATTTACGAGAAGAGATATATTTCGCGCGTCGCGTTTTCCGTACACGAGATGATTATGAATAATTTGCGTGTCGTTCAACAGCGATATTTTTTTGTAGAATTCAGTCACATGAACGTATGAAAAGCACGCAGGCGATATATTTTATTATTTATCGTGACGAAAATGTAACAGATGGGACCGATAAGATTGAGAATCGTGGCTTTTCTTGCCGCGAGACCTTAGATAATGGGCTTTATTAATATTCTAGCCTCGAGGCGAAATTAACGATGCGGATATCATTAGATCAGGACGCAACGAATAGTACGTGCCTATTATTCGCAAGTCTAATAAAGACATATTTATGAGATAGTTAAGTCAAATCGGATGATTCCTTGAATTTGTACAATTTTTAAAATCCTTTTAAATAGAATTTATATCATTCTTTATTAAACGTAATAATTGCAATAATATCTTTACACATGAAGGAATGATAATTATTTTTTTATAATTTAAATTATAATTTTTATATCACGCTGTATTAAATAATATTTCCATACAAGAGTATCATTTGCGACTATTACAGACACATCTCCAATGATACAATTACAATATGCAAATAATCACAATTTTAATTCACGCATTGCGTTACAAACCTAGTATCAAAAATATACCTTGGCATAAAATAATTTCAATTGAAAGCTGCAATATAAAAAGCTTTTCAAGGTATACATTATTTAATTAATATCTGCGCGAAAATAATCTTAAGCCTCGTGTGTTTCAACATACAAATTAAATTCTTTTATATATAATATATTTTGCATATTTTATAACAGCTTTATTATTACATAAAGAAACATTTGTAACGTATTATGCCAAAAATGCATACAAAATATATTAAGAAAATTAGTAATAAATAAATTATTTAAGTAATAAATAAATTATATATAAATAATTATATAAATTATATATAAATAATTATATAAATTATATATAAATAATTATATATAAATAAATAATAAATATGTTACCCTACATATATTTCCTAAAACTACTATAAAAATACATACATGTATATATTTTATAAGAATTTATTATAAAAGCATTTTTTAAGTAAGATTCTAGAGCATCGTTTGAGAAAACTGCATATTTTCCGAAAATATCTCACATGTTTATCCCGACATAGTTATAAATACGCGTGCCTCGGCATCCTCTCATTTTCTTCGCGTTCCTCTCTCTTTCTCTCATCTACTATTCCTACTCAAAAGTACCTTCAGCTCGGAATAGGCGCGTCGAGTTTAATTGCTGCCTGTTTCGCGCGATGCCAGCCCGTTTTATTAAGCAGCCTCGTCAAAATGTAAATTAAATGCTTTAGAGATACGCGGGAGCGCGTATTTTTAAGTAATTAACGCTCGCGAGCTGTAAAGACCTACTTCGCTCGCGGGAATCGCGAATCCACCCCCTTTCTCTGCCCATCGTATTCCATGTATTTTTTTTTTATATAATTACAAATTGCGATCGCGATTATTAGAGAGAATACAATTACTTGTCGTCTCGTCGATTTGTCGGTCGCGCTCGAATTCAGATACCCATCGTTGAATTGTAAATGCATCCCGTGCAATGCATTTTTATCGCGCGCATACCGCGATGTTTATTTTTGACACTTGCCTTGTGATATTCGAGCAGAAATTCCGTTTTATCCGTGCTTTTTTTCACAATACGTTCTGAAAAGCGCGCGTGCTCGTTCTCTCTCTCTCTCTCTCTTTTTTTTTTTTTTTGCGCGGCGTGAAAAGCCGAAATATACAAATGCCCGTCATCGCCGTTGCAATTTCTGGCGCGTGTTCTTGTCAGCGTTTTGGAGCGTGACGATGCCTGATATCGTATCGCGGAAATGTAGCTAAATGATCACGTGCTTAAAATCGATAATATTCCACGATGCTGTAAATAGCGCGAATGCAGATAGACGGATTAAAAAGTCAAAAAAAAATTCTGCAACGTGTCGCACACGTGTACGTACGTGCGTTTTATCATCAGTAGACATTTTATATTTTTGTTGCGAATAAAGCAGATTATGTATACAATTACACGTGCGGAAAAAGATTTTGAATTATGTGCATATTGAATTATTTTGTTATTTTTAGTCTCCTTTCTCTCTCTCTCCTCTCTTAACGAGAAATAATAATAATAATAATCATTTATTTAATAAGTTTGATTATTCAGTAATTTAATTTAAATTCATGAGACATATTTTTCGTCACATTTTACAAAAGATATTTTTTTAACATAATAAAATGTTTTATCGTACAAAAATTTTCTCCCCCGAATGTAATATATTATTAATATTATTTTTTAAATTAAAAATAATTAATATTTAGAAGAAATACTGAGGAATTCTTCAGATTTTTGCATAAAATTACAAAAAAACTGTTTTAATAACAATATCTCGAAAGTGATCAATTCTCTAAGCTCGCATCTAATTATTTCTATCCGCTTCGGATTTGATTCGAATATTCTTGCGATCTGCAAACAAAAATATTTTACAAAGGATCGCATGGAATGCGATATTGCAATTTCTCTATCGGATTGTTGATGATAAAACTTTGATCAAAAGATTAAAATGCATTCTGATTTTTCAGCGGTTCGACACAAGAATCATTACTGCATAAATTAAAGATACGTTTCAACTATTTTAATTTATCGATTGCCAATCATTTACCTTGATTAGTAAAATGTGTTTCTTCTCCGTAACTGATATTAAGAAGAAGACAATACATATAATTTTTTAGAATTTTGATTATGTAAAAATTACAAAAATTTTTTATTAGAAATGATATAAATATATTAAAAATATATTATTAATATATTAAATTATATAAAGATATATTATTTAATTTTAAAAACTTTATTCAATTTCTTATTAAATCGATAGAAACATGTTATGTTAGATATTTTGATAGCATTGTTATTTTTTAAAATTAAATTTTTTTAGAATTAATTTTTTAGAAATTAAAGGAATAAATCGAATAAAATCCAAAATTAAAATTTCGATTTTTAGTGCGCACAATACTCTGTTATATTAAATTTGTTGAAACGATTATTATATATGTTTTTTTATCAAAATAGCGACGCTGACGACATACTTTGATATTTAAAGGATTAAAAGATAAGGTGAAAATTTTGTGAAGCCTATCAGCGAGCTTAAAGGGAATATCGAAGGAGATGATATGAGGGTAGAAGATGGAGATCCCCTAATATCATTTCGTCCTGTCATCGCCAATCCTCCGAAACGCCCTCTCGAATCGAACTGAGATAATCTGACTATAAAGCAGGTCGCGTTTCAGCGTAGGTAGGGCTTGTCATTGCCCCTTGTCATAATTTCAAGTGACGTATATCAGAGACACGTGTTCTTGTGTGAGCGAGACCTATTCGCGAAAATGTTATTATTCGTCTTTAAGAGAAAGAGAGATATTCTTTTCATATTCACATAGTTGATATCCTTGTCTGATCCTTGATTGATTTGCTTTACTAAAAATAATCATAAAACATTTCAATTTTTTTTATTATTCTATAAAATTAAAAATTTTTGCTCTTTCATCAACGAATTAGATTATTTGCATTCTGAAGAAGCGTCCTTCGATTTTATATTGTTATAACTATATAAAAGCCTGGTTAAGAGATTGTTTTAAGGATGTTTTGTACAATCCCAGCAAAAAGTATGAAAATCAATATTGACGAATATCCATTTTTGGTGTATTTTGAGTATGAAAAATTGCATGGAATATTACAATTTGAGCTTAGCTACAGTGCAGAGATGTATTTTTTAATGTTTATTGCGTTTTTACTGAAATATTTGTCTTTAAGAGAAAGAGAGATATTCTTTTTATATTCACATAGTTGATATCCATGTCTGATCTTTGATTGATTTGCTCTACTAAGAATAATCATAAAACATTTCAATTTTTTTTATTATTCTTTAAAATTAAAAATTTTTGTTCTTTTATCAACGAATTAGATTATTTGCATTCTGAAGATAGCATCCTTCGATTTTATATTGTTATAACTATATAAAAACCTGGTTAAGAGACTGCTTTAAGGATATTTTGTACAATTCCAGCAAAAAGTAGCTGAAAATCAATATTAACGAATATCCATTTTTGGTCAGATTATTTGCATTCTGAAGATAACATCCGATTTTATATTGTTATAACTATATAAGAACCTGGTTAAGAGATTGTTTTAAGGATGTTTTACAATCCCAGCAAAAAGTAGCTGAAAATCAATATTGACGAATATCCATTTTTGGTGTATTTTGAATATGAAACATTGCATGGAATATTTGAGCTTAGCTACAGAGATGTATTTGCTCTACTAAAAATAATCATAAAACATTTCAATTTTTTTTATTATTCTATAAAATTAAAGATGTTTGTTCTTTTATCAACTAATTAGATCATTTGCATTTTGAAGAGTATCCTTCGATTTTATATTGTTATAACTATATAAAAACTTGGTTAAGAGACCGCTTTAAGGATGTTTTGTACAACTTGCTTTAAGAATGTTTTCTAGCAAAAGGTAGCTGAAAATCAATATTGACGAGTATCCATTTTTGGTGTATTTTGAGTATGAAAAATTGTGTAGAATATTACAATTTAATCTTAGCTACAGTACAGAGATATTTTTTAATATTTATTACTTTTTTAATATTTTTTACTAAAATATTCCGAATTTTGTTAATCGAAATGATTAACTTTTGGCAGAGAATTTCGTCTTGTGACAGATACATGGCTAACTTCATTGAATTATATTTAATAACTTTTTAACCAGTTACTTGTATAAAATTATTAGTACTTGTATAAAATTATTTGATCAAATATTTCTGCATTTAAACTTTGCAAATTTTAAACAAATTCTGAATATTATTTCCATGTTACTTCGATGCAAATTAAAATCCTTATAACTTGTGAACGCTTTCGTGAATCGATTTAAAAATTGTACTGAATATTCTAAACATATGTAAGGACACAATTTTCATTAAATTCTTAATATTTTGAAAATGGATACAAAACATTCTTAATCGAAATGATTAACTTTTGACAGAGAATTTCGTCTTGTGACAGATACATGACTAACTTCATTGAATTATATTTAAAAACTTTTTAACCAGTTACTTGTATAAAATTATTAGTACTTGTATAAAATTATTCGATCAAATATTTCTGTATCTAAACTTTTGCAAATTTTAAACAAATTCTGAATATTATTTCCATGTGTTTTTGTCACTTAAATCGACGTGGTTATACATTTCCCATAAGAACACATGTTATTTCGATGCAAATTAAAATCCTTATAACTTGTGAACGCTTTCGTGAATCGATTTAAAAATTGTACTGAATATTCTAAACATATGTAAGGACACAATTTTCATTAAATTCTTAATATTTTGAAAATGGATACAAAACATCCTTAATCGAAATGATTAACTTTTGACAGAGAATTTCGTCTTGTGACAGATACATGGCTAACTTCATTGAATTATATTTAATAACTTTTTAACCAGTTACTTGTATAAAATTATTAGTACTTGTATAAAATTCGATCAAATATTTCTGTATCTAAACTTTTGCAAATTTTAAACAAATTCTGAATATTATTTCCATGTGTTTTTGTCACTTAAATCGACGTGGTTATACGTTTCCCATAAGAACACATGTTACTTCGATGCAAATTAAAATCCTTATAACTTGTAAACTTTAGTGAATCAATTTAAAAGTTGTACCGAAGATTTCAAACATATGTACAATTTTCATTAAATTCTCAATATTTTGAAAGTAGTTACAAAGCATCCTTAAAAAAAGATCTAAAAAACTTGAGAAGAAGAAACACTTTTCCTCAGGTATAAAAAAAAGATCTGTTTACTCCATTTAATTTATCGAGCCGTCGTGGAAATGGATTAGGATAAGGGAAATCGGCGAATTCCCCAGATTAAAGCGAATCAGTTTCTCGGCGACAATCTAATTGATCGATGTCGCTGTTGTGTGTCAGGTACGAGGCGCCGGAATACGAGGTACCCAGGAACAAGTCGAGGTACAGGAGTCGATTTATGCGACACCGGGACGGCGACGATTCCGACGGCGACTCGAGATCGACGGTGAGATTCACGTCGACGGCGCCGCAGGAGCCGTCCGGTCTGCGCGAACGTGTCCTGGATACGGAGGACGCCGCTCGCGGTCCCCTGTCAGGTATATTTCGCCTGACGGACTCGCCGCGGGTCATGAAGAAGCTGCAGGAGTGCGAGCGAGCCGGCAAGAGGAAGAAGGAGGAGCCCACAAGTCAGCCCCAAGTGCAGCAGTCCCAAACACCCAAGCCTCAGGTTAGAATAGCATGCTTCTGAGAACCCACACGTGGCTTTCGAAGCTAAAGTGGATCGAGCATACAACTTGCCAGATCGAGAATTTGGATTCAAGAAATTTTGGGGTATAAATTTTGATTCTAGATAATAGTTGGAATGTTTGTCATGATATATAAGCTGATCTGCTGATGTATCTTTCCTTATTTTACACACAAAGGAATTTCTTCTCCGTTTATTTCTAAATAAAATATATAAAATAAATAAATAAATAAAATATATATAAAATAAATAGATAAAATATATAAAATAAATTAAATTAAATAGATAAAATATATAAAATAATAAATAAAATAAAATAAAATCTGGAACTCGGTCCACTTTAGTTTCGAATATTAAATTAACTCGAAAGTATCCGTTGGTGCATAATACATTATCCCGGGGAATACTCGAACGTGATAATCGTAGAAAGGGTATTGATTGAATTAGTGAATTACTGATCGAATTATGTAGCAAAGAGAGAAGTTAATTACTGTCTAATTTCGAATCGAAGGAATGTAACAATTGTTTGCATGAATCTCATTTGAAATGCAGTGAATTCGTTAACAAGAGTTTGAATATAATGTATAATTGCTGTATTTGGTAAGTATATATTCTACATATTTCTCCTCTATTTTTGACAATTAACTTATCGATCAAGTGAAGCCGAAAAATAAACGGTCAAGATTTATTTCATACATATAATATAAACACTAATATTACTTTCAACGATCTTAATATCGGGATGAAATGTAATAAATGTCTTGGACAAAAGATATTTCATACTTTGAAAAAATATGTATATAGCTTGCGCTATTAAATAAAAATTCTGAGAGCATAATTCAGATACATTTGCCATATAAATATATTTTTCATGCAATGTAGGAATTATACGCGAGGATTATCTTTCAGCCACATGTAAGCCCATCGATCTGTTGTTTTCTGAATATGTCTCAACTTTCGTGAAAGACGCCCGTATCGATAGATTTATATATGTGTGATCGTCTCTCGCTATTATTTCGATAACGATTCGAGCCCAAAAAGTTGCTACAAAATTATGATATAATTATTATATAATTTCTATATAATTATTATATATATTTTATAAATTATTAAATAATTATTATATATATTTTATAAATTATTAAATAATTTTATAAATTATTAAATAATAAAGGACGTGGTCATCATTGATAAAAACAACACTGTCGCAAAGCGCGTCATCGTTACGTAATAACGAGTTTATAAAAATTCATAAAATCAATGGAAGCGTATCAATTGACAAATTCGCCATCGGGACATCCGTGCTTTTTTTTTTATCAATGTAACACATGGCTTTACCATTGTTCCATCTGTTCCCCCTGCCTCGACGTTCATATTTTAAATGTTGATGCAGCACAGTTGATTGAATCGAACGATCGTGCATCTATGCAAATCTGGCCGGTGTGAATTTTTTCATGCCGCAAAAATACATTGTACAAATATATTGTCCATTCGCGTACAAGGGGAGGGAAAGAGAGAGCATATCGGTGAATTTCATTGGTTTTCTCTGCTTATCGATACGCCGTACATCATCCCCAGTGTCGCATCAATATTTAAACGGCTAGACGTCGATGATACAATTAATTTATGGCCACGAGTTTGATCGCTGTGGATTCAATTTTGCATGCATTTTTACAAAACATTCGAAAAAGCGCACTCGGATTGCACGTTAAAATTCGATAACACGGATAATAAAATATCCAGGAAACATTAAAGTCTTTAAGATATAACAAAGGAAATGACATAATTTTCACAATTCGCGTTCTCGCAATTTATGTGCAAGAGTAAAAATTTGGAAAAGTATTATACGGCTAATGTTGCTCCACTGACAATACCGAGACGAAAAAAAGGAAGCGCAGACTTCCAATTTGACTCGCAAATCTTGATCGCAAGCTAATGTGATGAATGATGAATTAATTAATCAATTAATTAAGAACACGATTCGAATGGGCGTTCGTGAATTTGACGACATCGTATTTATTTTTGACAGTGATACCTCCGCACTTTCGCGCACGGAATCCCTTATTATGGCAGGAGAAAATAAACGGATGGACACACGAACTCTTCATGCTGACGGCCGGCGCAACGAACGAAATTGTTCGATGTCGCGCATCCCATTGTTCGGATGATAGCGGCTGGTGTTAAAAAAAAAAAAGCCAATGAACGTACAAACACGGACCGCCACTTTCTATTATAATCTATAATAATTTATATCGAGTGCTGTACACGTCACTTTTACGAATATGCGAATTGATAAAGTGCCCATCGTTCGCCGAATTATCCAGCGTTAATTTGCTACGTATTTCACGTAGATAGATAGCGAGAAAGAGTAATATATACGTATCGAGTAAGTGCGCCAATAGTAGTCGAAAGCGTTGTATTTTGTATACGAAATACTGCGAATACTGTGGAGATAATACAATAATTTTACACTTTTTATCACGTCTTTATCATTAATACGCCACCTTACTTAGCCTCGTATCACGCGCACCTGTTTACGCGGGCGCAGGCCGCATCCCCCGTGTGCAATCTCCCCGCCGATTCACGTACTCGCCACCTGTCACGCGTAATGTCGCATTTAAATGCATGTGCGGATTCCGCGCGTTTCGATAAATTCGCGCTGCTGGTGCGAGGGGACCCCTCCCGATCGTAAACCTCGGCGCGGAGAGGGTGCCTCGAGGATGTTAGAGGCGATCGCGAGGGGCCAGAGGGACGACGGTCCCTATCGCAGGGCGATCTCACGAGCGGCGATGCACGCGCGGCGCGTTTCTTCTCGCGAATAAGTGATCTTTTGACGCGCAGGTACAAGTGAGAAAGGTACCGACCGCGATGGCGAGGCAGACCAGCGAGGACGACGAGATCTCCAGGATCAAGAAGCAGAACAAGGCCGCGGCGGCCCACGCGGAGACGGTGGAGGAGAGGCAGCCGACGTCGACGCCCGTTCCCGTTCATCCCCCGCCCCCGAGGGAGCTCGAACCCGAGGAACAGCCGGTCAGGAGGTCGGCCATCGTCAGGTATTTCGAAAAATTGTAAACGTAAAGTGTACTCTCTAAATTTCTTAGAGTGAAATTTAACTCTAAACGAGTGAATATTCATTCCAAGTGATAATGAAAATACTGCCACTCGTAATTAGTGAAAATTCACTATTCACAAAAGTGAATTGTTTAACTCTGAACTAAAGTGAATGCGTTACTCGGTTCAAAGTGAATAATTCACTTGATCAGAGTGAAGTCATCACTTTCGTCAAGTTATTTTTCACTCAACTATGAGTGAACGGATTCACTTTTAGGAAGTGAGATTCTAGCTGTTTTTCATTCTTCTTTCCGTTTTATAATAATAAGATAACATGTTACGTATATGACATAAAGCTTCGATTAGTTGAAATGAGAAGCAATCATTGCTTTTTACTTGAATTAATCGAAGCTGAACATCGCACACAGCATGTTATCTCATTGTCGATGTAAAAGCCGATTAACCTTTTTTTTCTTGTTACAACCATATAAATATATTTAACGTTACACACAAAAAATATGTTTATACTTTTTCAAAATATGTTAAAATAAAAAGATATAAAAAGTTACTTTAATATTATATGTCCCGTATACTAAGTCCCATACACGTGCAACGAGTTGGTAACGTCGCGAGACAACGATACGACAGTGTTGCTAATGGCAGACTCATGCGCACTTCACATGCGCTTTACTTACTCTTCATGAGTAAAAATTTTCACTCTATATAGAGTGAAAATGCTACATAGAGTGAAAGTATTCACTCTACAAAGTAAAGTATACATATTTACTCTATTTTGCAGAGTGAATTTTTTACTCTACAACAAAAAGTGAGAAGAATTCACTCCTATGAGTGAAAAATCACTCTAACTAGAGTGACTCGACCTGTCACTCAATTTTTCGAGTGCATTTTCACTCTAAGAAATTTAGAGAGTAAGCTTGAAATCGCGAGGGGGAAATTCCTTTTTACACGTCGAAGGACACAAAATTTGAGACCGATTTGGAGAACGCATTTCAAGAATTAACACCGCGTCGAGGAAAATCCCAGTGAAATTACCTTGACTCGCCGAGGGCCATGTATCAAGATGATAAACTAACACATCGGGGATCCCCGAAGGGACGAAAGGACCAAAGGCGTGTTTGCTCGCGCGGATATTAATCACTACGGACGGTAACCGCGAGATTCTAGTCCCAGCTATGTCGGACTTAAGCGAGTTTGTGCTCTGACGTTGTTACGGGAAACAAGTAACTCGGCCGAGTTCTCCATTCTGCGTTATTAACGTGCTTGTTTGTAATATCGTTGCTCTTCCGAGCAGGAGAACTTCGGCGGAAACTCACGCTCCGCCCGCGGCCAGGAGCGCCTCGTCGGACTCGAGCACTGGCTCCGAGAGCTCGACGGGATCGGGGATACGCAACACCGGGGCGCCGTTCTCGACCGAGGAGATGAAGCAGAAGTACCTGTCGAGGACGCCGCCGACCAACACGCCGACCGCTGTGCCATCGGTGCCGGCCGTCACGACGCCCAGGGAGTCGTCCAACATCGCGCCGGCGCCGAGGACGCCGTTTCAGAGCCGTTTTTTAGGCGCAGGTAATTAATCCTGGATTATTAATCATCTTCAAGTATGCGGACAATAGTTTTAAGAATGTTTTGTATTTCCTATTTTTACAATATTGAGAATTTAATGAAAATTGTGCAGAAATTGTGTCAATCCTTACATTTGTTTAGAATCTTCAGTACAATTTTTAAATCGATTCACTAAAGCGTCCAAGTTATAAAGATTTTAATTTGCATCGAATTAACATGAGTTTTTATGCGAAACAAAACCACGTCGATTCAAATGACAAAAACACATGGAAATAATATTCAGAATTTGTTTAGAATTTAGAATAAGAGTTGTCTAGAATTTAGAATAAGCAAAAGTTTAGATACAAAGGAAATATTTGATCAAATAATATTATACAAGTAGTAACTGGTTAAAAAGATATTAAATATAATTCAATGAAGTTAGCCATGTATCTGTCACAAGGCAAATTCTCTATCAAAAGTTAATCATTTTGATTAAGGATGTTTTGTACCTATTTTCAAAATATTGAGAATTTAATGAAAATTGTACAGAATGTCCTTACATATGTTTAAAATCTTCAGTACAATTTTTAAATCGATTCACTAAAGCATTCACAAGTTATAAGGATTTTAATTTGCATCGAATTAACATGTGTTTTTATAGGAAACGTAAAACCGTTGATTCAAGTGACAAAATACATGGAAATAATATTCAGAATTTGTTTAAAATTTGCAAAAGTTTAGATACAGAGGAAATATATGGTCAAATAATATTATACAAGTACTAACTGGTTAAAAAGATATTAAATATAATTCAATGAAGTTAGCCATGTATCTATCACAAGATAAAATTCTCTGTCAAAAGATAATCATTTCGATTAAGGATGTTTTGTATTCATTTCCAAAATATTGAGAATTTAATAAAAATTGTACAGAATGTCCTTACATATGTTTAGAATCTTCAGTACAATTTTTAAATCGATTAACTAAGGCGTCCAAGTTATAAAGATTTTAATTTGCACCGAATTAACATGTGTTTTTATGGGAAACGTATAACTACGTTGATTCAAATGACAAAAACACATGAAAATAATATTAAGAATTTGTTTAAAATTTGCAAAAGTTTAGATACAGAGGAAATATTTGGTCAAATAATATTATACAAATGCTAACTGGTTAAAAAGATATTAAATATAATTCAATGAAGTTAGCCATGTATCTATCACAAGATAAAATTCTCTGCCAAAAGATAATCATTTCGATTAAGGATGTTTTGTATCCATTGTCAAAATATTGAGAATTTAATAAAAATTGTGCAGAATGTCCTTACATATGTTTAGAATCTTCAGTTCAATTTTTAAATCGATTAACTAAGGCGTTCACAAATTATAAAGATTTTAATTTGCATCGAATTAACATATGTTTTTATGGGAAACGTAAAACTACGTTGATTCAAGTAACAAAAACACATGGAAATAATATTCAGAATTTGTTTAAAATTTGCAAAAGTTTAGATACAGAGGAAATATATGGTCAAATAATATTATACAAGTACTAACTGGTTAAAAAGATATTAAATATAATTCAATGAAGTTAGCCATGTATCTATCACAAGATAAAATTCTCTGTCAAAAGATAATCATTTCGATTAAGGATGTTTTGTATTCATTTCCAAAATATTGAGAATTTAATAAAAATTGTACAGAATGTCCTTACATATGTTTAGAATCTTCAGTACAATTTTTTAAATCGATTAACTAAGGCGTCCAAGTTATAAAGATTTTAATTTGCACCGAATTAACATGTGTTTTTATGGGAAACGTATAACTATGTTGATTCAAATGACAAAAACACATGAAAATAATATTAAGAATTTGTTTAAAATTTGCAAAAGTTGAGATACAGAGGAAATATTTGGTCGAATAATATTATACAAATGCTAACTGATTAAAAAGATATTAAATTTAATTCAATGACGTTAGCCATGTATCTATCACAAGATAAAATTCTCTGCCAAAAGTTAATCATTTCGATTAAGGATGTTTTGTATCCATTGTCAAAATATTGAGAATTTAATGAAAATTGTGCAAAATGTCCTTACATATGTTTACATAGAATATTCAGTTCAATTTTTAAATCGATTCACTAAGGCGTTCCAAGTTATAAAGATTTTAATTTGCATCGAATTAACATGTGTTTTTATAGGAAACGTAAAACCGTTGATTTAAGTGACAAAAACACATGGAAATAATATTCAGAATTTGTTTAAAATTTGCAAAAGTTTAGATACAGAGGAAATATTTGGTCGAATAATATTATACAAGTGCTAACTGATTAAAAAGATATTAAATATAATTCAATTAGCCATGTATCTGTCACAAGGCAAAATTCTCTGCCAAAAGTTAATCATTTCGATTAAATTCGGAATATTACAGTAAAACGCAATAAATATTTTATTTTTTCTCTAAAATTCCTCCTCGGAAATTATTAGAAGAAATAAGCAACTAGCAATTCGGAGTCTTTTATAGCAGCTGGAAGCTGCTCTATTCGCGGCATGTCCCAATTTCCCAGGTTCCGCGCCCTTCTCTATTACCTATTGTTTATACGAAGAGGCTCGGGAAAACACGTCTTTGTTGGCCTCGCACCCCGGGCGACTGCCCCTAGCGCATTCATTGTGTTTCTCTGCAGCTCCGTTGAGCGTGGAAATTGAATGCACGGACAAATTGCATTCAACCTTTCATTTATCTCTATTTCAGAAGGTTTAATTCGAGGCAGGGAAAACTCTCTCGTATTTCGGAAACGCGACGAAATATCAAAAATTGGAAAAACGCGCGACAACAAATTTAATCAATTTAAATTTATTCACATCATTAATAGAAGTGTTTTAAGAATCCTTTCTTTGATCCCCCAAAGTTGTTTGACTTTTTCATTTAACCCCTTCGTATCTCCGGCTTTCCTAAAAGAGATGTTTTATATGAAGATAGTTTTATAGGTTTTTTTGGGAACTGATTCCAAATTTATCATCAAAATTTAAATTCAAAATGGCAGACTATGAAAAGTTTAAATATCAATATATTTAAAGTATGAGCTTAATTTTATTTTTTAAAATATATATTACATTTTTTTCTGCATACACACGTTCGATTCATAATAAAGTAATCACATTTAAATAAAATTTAAGTTTATAATTAGCGCATAAATTCTATGATTTTTCGATTAATCTTCATTCTCTAAAAATTTGATTTTTTTGCAAAGTTTAAATAATTATATTTTATCGTAAACATTACATTTCAAAGTGAGCGATTTTTTTACATGTAGTCTGAACCTTCTTCTTCAAACAAGCCAAGGTAAAACTCGATAGGATTATTTGTTTCAAAGTTATGATTTTTTTTGTAGGTGGGACATATTATGAAAAATTTAAATATCAATATATTTAAAATATGAGCTTAATTTAATTTTTTAAAATATATATTACATTTTTTTCTAAATATGCATACACACGTTCGATTCATAATAAAATTGTAATCACATTTAAATAAAATTTAAGTTTATAATTAGCGCATAAATTCTATGATTTTTCGATTAATCTTCATTTTCTAAAAATTTCATTTTTTGCAAAGTTTAAATAATTATATTTTATCGTAAACATTACATTTCAAAGTAATCGATTTTTTTACATGTAGTCTGAACCTTCTTCTCAAAACAAGCCAAGGTAAAACTCGATAGGATTATTTGTTCCAAAGTTATGATTTTTTTTTGTAGGTGGGACATACTATGAAAAACTTAAATATCAATATATTAAAATATGAGTTTAATTTCACTTTTTAAATATATATTACATTTTTTTCTAAATATGCATACACACGTTCGATTCATAATAAAGTTGTAATCACATTTAAATAAAACTTTGAGTTTATAATTAGCGCATAAATTCTATAATTTTTCGATTAATCTTCATTCTCTAAAAATTTGATTTTTTGCAAAGTTTAAATAATTGTATTTTATCGTAAACATTACATTTCAAAGTAATCGATTTTTTTACATGTAGTCTGAACCTTCTTCTCAAAACAAGCCAAGATAAAACTCGATAGGATTATTTGTTTCAAAGTTATGATTTTTTTTTGTAGGTGGGACATACTATGAAAAACTTAAATATCAATATATTTAAAATATGAGTTTAATTTCACTTTTTAAATATATATTACATTTTTTTCTAAATATGCATACACACGTTCGATTCATAATAAAGTTGTAATCACATTTAAATAAAACTTTAAGTTTATAATTAGTGCATAAATTCTATGATTTTTCGATTAATCTTCATTCTCTAAAAATTTAATTTTTTGCAAAGTTTAAATAATTGTATTTTATCGTAAACATTATATTTCAAAGTAATCGATTTTTTTACATGTAGCCTGAACTTCTTCTCAAAACAAGCCAATATAAAACTCGATAGGATTATTTATTTCAAAGTTATGATTTTTTTGTAGGTGGGACACACTATGAAAAACTTAAATATCAATATATTTAAAATACGAGCTTAATTTTTATTTTTTTAAATATATATTACATGTTCTTTTTTAATATGCACACACACGTTCGATTCATAATAAAGTTGTAATCACATTTAAATAAAACTTTAAGTTTATAATTAGTGCATAAATTCTATGATTTTTCGATTAATCTTCTCTAAAAAATTTGATTTTTTGAAAAGTTTAAATAATTATATTTTAGCGTAAACATTACATTTCAAAGTGATCGATTTTTTTACATGTAGCCTGAACCTTCTTCTCAAAACAAGCCAATATAAAACTGGATAGGATTATTTGTTTCAAAGTTATGATTTTTTTTGTAGGTGGGACATACTATGAAAAACTTAAATATCAATATATTTAAAATATGAGTTTAATTTCACTTTTTAAATATATATTACATTTTTTTCTAAATATGCATACACACGTTCGATTCATAATAAAGTTGTAATCACATTTAAATAAAATTTAAGTTTATAATTAGCGCATAAATTCTATAATTTTTCGATTAATCTTCATTCTCTAAAAATTTGATTTTTTGCAAAGTTCAAATAATTATATTTTATCATAACATTTCAATAATTATATTTTATCGTAAACATTACATTTCAAAGTGATCGATTTTTTTACATGTAGCCTGCACCTTCTTCTTAAAACAAGCCAAGGTAAAAGTCGATAGGATTATTTGTTTAAAAATTATGATTTTTTTCTATAGGTGGGACATATATGTCCTGAAGGTACGAAAGGATTAACGAACTAAATAAATAGTCCTCCATGTGAGTGCTCCTTTACCCTAAATTATTCAAAAAAAGCGACATGAATGGACACTTGACGGAATTAACGGATAAATTGACAGTTGTAAAGGGCATGTTCCGCGTTCGATCGCAAATGTCCACGTCCGCTACTCCTGTCCCAATCCCGTATGCAAAGGGCGTACGCGTAAAACGCGGAGCGTTGCGCTACAACCGCGTTACGATGTCGCAATTCGCCGGATTCCGGGCCAAGAGGGTGCGAGGGACAGGGGAGAAGAGGTCAACTAGCGCGAGCGATACTTCGAGATTCGAGAGCGAGATCGACAACGGTAATTGCATTATCCATTCGGCGTTCTCAGCAGTTAACGCGCGTCGTCGCCTCGCTTTCGTCGACATCACGTCCCGACCACGTCACATCAGAGACCCACCGCGCGTTAAGGACGGAGGCGACGACGTGTCTCGCCATCGGCGAGACACGCGGACGGACATGGTGGCAATATTCGCGCGCTGTTTCCGACCACCGTCGACAATCGATATGATCGGCCCGCTTTCTCATCGCGTTTCCGTCAGCCATCAATGGTACGGAGGCTGCATTCCCCACGACAAGTCCACTGCTTGTCTCTCCCGTTTCCCCTATTCGTGACTGTTATTTCAGCTCGACGTTACGTATTCCTTTATTAGATCGAAATAAGGTTGCACATTGAGAAAAAAAACTGATGAAAAGGGTAACGAACGGATATATCGGATTATATCGATCACTTTAATCGGAAAAAAGAAACCGATCAGATATCCAATCAAAAATATCGATCGATCGGATATCTGATCAGAAAGTTCAAAATTCGGAATTTTCCGATCAGATATCCGATTAAAATAATCGGTATAATATCCGTTCGTTACCTTTTCATCGGATATTTCTCTCATTTTTTTCAGTGCACAAGACAATATTTGTAAAAATATTGTATTGGTATTGAAAATTTTGAAAAATTTAAATCTTGGTCCTGAGTGAATATTGGTAGCAAAAATCTCGTCTCGTATTGTCTTGTCTCGATTTTATTAACAATCTTTTATCTAATATTGAAAAATTATTTAAATAATATTTAACATAATTTTTGTAACATAATTTGAAATAATTATTACTATGGTATTATATTTTAAATATAATTATTACTATGTAATCGATATAAATGCCATCTATTTACATAAGAAAACATTTACCGTTTCATGGAAAACAGAAATTAATAACTATTTACAAACTCCAAAGGAATATGCAGATATAAATATTTTGGAGTAGTAAAAAAATCAGGTTCATATTTATCCCACATTGTCAAAAATGGCTCGAGATATTTTAAGTTCAACTGCGTCGTCCGTGCCAGCAGAAAGACTTTTCTCAATAGAAACTCTGACTATGTCAAAAAATAGAATTAGATTACAAAGTAAATCTTTAAAAACACTAATGTGCATCAATTTCTGGGTAAAATGCTCTTTAATGTCTAAAATTTGCGAGTTTGATTTCTAATTTATAAAAATGTTATATTGTATCAATATTAAATGTTTTTAAATTTATCAATATAAATGTTTTTATCGAATAAAATTTTTTTAAATTCGTATATAGTGATTCTTTTTCATTTACAAATATAAATATTTTAGTTTTTCTGAGAACCAATAATCTTGACAAGACTAATAATCTTGACAGTCTTAGTCTTGGTATAACTAATTAAAAATCTTGTCTTGATCTTGTCTTGAAATTCAAGACAAGACAAGACAATATCAAGACTAATCTTGGTATCTCGTGAAACCCTAATTATATATTGCATCTCTTTTCTGTCTAAAATTTGCGAGTTTGATTTCTAGTTTATAAAAATGTTATATTGTATCAATATTAAATGTTTTTAAATTTATCAATATAAATGTTTTTATCGAATAAAATTTTTTTAAATTCGTATATAATGATTTTTTTCATTTACAAATATAATTATTTTAGTTTTTTTGAGAACAAATTATCTTGACAAGACTAATAATCTTGACAGTCTTAATCTTGATAACTAATTAAAAATCTTGTCTTGATTTTGTCTTGAAATTCAAGACAAGACAAGACAATATCAAGACTAAACTTGGTATCTCGTGCAACCCTAATTATATATTGCATCTCTTTTCTGTCTAAAAAGACTAATAATCTTGACAGTCTTAGTCTTGGTATTGTCTTGATAACTAATTAAAAATCTAGTCTCGATCTTGTCTTGAAATTCAAGACAAGACAAGACAATATCAAGACTAATCTCGTGCAACCCTAAAACGTGTTGATGAGGAAGAAAAAATGTTTTAATAAAAAATTCTTGATAGTCATCGAGGCATTTCTCTTTCGAGCTCGAGATGAAAATCACGGAAATGAAATTAAACAAAGTTTCCCCATTTTCTTCCAGGTAATCGTGCGGCTCCACCACCGCCGATTCAGACGCCACGAGAGGAGCCTGCGACGAAGAAGAAGGACGAGGAGGAGGACGAGGACGAGGAGACGAGCAGCTCCTCCGAAGAGACGGAGTCGGACACCGAGGAAGAGTCGGAGACGGATGTTCATGCATCCAATGCCTCTCCGTCTGTCACCTCCGTCGCGTCTCAGGATCGTCAGAGAAACGAATCTGCCATGGCTCGTACCGACATCGGGCCTCTGCTCGCTCGCAGCGCCGAAGCTAGAAGGGGAAGCAAAGAGGATTCACCCTCCATCAGGCAAGTACCTCCCTTTTCTAAAGATTCTACGAGATCCGACGAGAGACTTGACTCTCAACTGATATGATCAACTTTGATTTCTTCAGCGAGATATTTCAGGGGTTGTCTAATGAAATTTGATGAAATTGACGTTTAACGTGTATCTTTCTTGATTATATTAATAGAAATTAATGTTGCTTCTGTATTGACATGAAGAATAATTGATTAATCGCTTTCTTGGATTTTTGGATGTAATAATTACGTTGAAGAAATTCATATCAGTTGACGATCGTCAAATATGAAAATAGAAATTGCTTACAATAATAAGAATAAAAGATGTGGCTAAGATTGAGACAGCGCGAGCATAAAAAAAGAAATTATATCGAAATTTTTCTTTCTAAAAAATAATATTTGTGACATAATTAAATATTAATTAAATATTTATTTATTCGAGATTTTAATGAATCTTCCTTTTACGATAAAATCGAGAAAATTAATTCCAATTCTCTCTCGTTCTCCGCAACAATTCTCAATCACGTGTATTATCTTTCTCGTCACTTCGCGACTCTGAGGAATCAATTCATCAAGAACCCGATGCTGCGTATTTTCGTTAGCTATCGCGAAGCTCGCTCGCGTGTTTTCTTGTTTACTTGCGGTGCATCGCATGCACGCATCCAAATTTCTTCCCTCTCTCGGCGCATTCGAGAGCATAATACCGAATGCGCGGCCGCATTCAACTCGCGCTGAATTCTAAAGTGATTTCTCTCCCTCACCTGCACCACATTCGCAATCGCCCCGCTCGAAACTATGACCCCTAAGGAAGCGGAAAACGATCGAGAGACCTCAGGGAGAGAGAGCCTGGCACAGTCGTAAGTGCTTTCCGGCCCGGCCCGGTAGGGTTCCCTCCGGCCTTTGTAAAAGAATCACGTGTTTCGTTCACCATCGCGCCCGCTGCTATCAGAAACTTTTCACGTACCGCTGCGGAAACTGATTAACCGCTCAGCCTGGCGATGAATCGTAATACATTAGGGCGCAAAGATTTGGCCGCGAGCATCTGCTCTTGTGAGACGAGTAATAAAGTGGTACAGTCGCTCTTTATTTGAAGAATCTGTCGACTTTTATTACTAATTAATTAATTACTCGGTCAAAGTAATTCGCTTGGAATTTTAAGGACGAGAAACTTTGAAAGACTCGCACTGAGAAAAAATCTGGTTGCATTAATTAGAGGATCATTGAAATAATGTAATCGATGAAAATTAGCTAGAATTTTTGAATGTTTATTTTATATATTATATTATTATATATTATTATATTATTAATATATTATTATATATTATATTATATTTATATTATTTTATATATAATTTTTTTAGAATGTTTATTAATTATGATGCTTCAATCATATGATCGAAACGTCGTAATTAAACTTTGATTAATTGACTGATAGCGATATTAAGATAATTTATGCATTAATTAGAATTCTGGTAGATTCAACCGGTATGTCTGTTGAAAAATGGATGAATCAGAATTTTTGTAGGAATTACCAGAAGATTAATTTCTTCCTGTTAAATTTATCAAATTTTCTGGTTAATAATACTAAACTCTCCAGCACCAAGTCGTCTAAAATTGTTTCCATCTAAAAAGTCCATCTCAAAAGTCTGTTTAATATTCTCAATTCCAACAAGATTATTGGATAAATTCAATCCAGATTATTGAATCAATTATTTTAAATTCAGTTTGTTAGAAATTATTGATAAACAGTGATGCAAGAAGAGGATGCAGCTCAAACACACACAATCAGAGAGCTAGCGTCCTTTTTCTGGCACTACTGCTCGTAAAAGAAAAAAAATATACTTTGGATTTAATGTTAATACTAGTTTTTTATATACATTTTATGCAAATATTGAATACGAGTTAAGTTAAGAGTGGCTCACCGCCAAGCAAAGAAATTAATATAACAAGAAATTTTATAGATCCAATCAGAAAATACTAACCAAATCTTTATAGTAAAATCCTTATAGTAAAATCTATTAAAGTTCTAGTTATAAAAAATCGAGTCTTATTATGATAACTAGAAATTCTTGTTTCATTTAAGGATGTTTTGTATGTACAATCCCAAAAAATATTATAAAATTATTAAAATTATTATATAATTATTATAAAAAGATCTTAAGGATGTTTTTTGGATGTATAATTCCAGCAAAAAGTAGCTGAAAATCAATATTGATAAATATATCCACTTTTGGTGTATTTTGAGTATGAGAAATTGCGTGGAATATTACAATTTGATCCTAGCTACAGTGCAGAGATGTGTTTTTTAATATTTATTGCGTTTTTACTGAAATATTCCGAATTTTGTTAATCGAAATGATTAACTTTTGGCAGAGAATTTCGCCTTGTGACAGATATATGGCTAACTTCATTGAATTATATTTAATATCTCTTTAACCAGTTAGTACTTGTATAAGATTATTTGACTAAATATTTCCTCTGTATCTAAACTTTTGCAAATTTTAAACAAATTCTGAATATTATTTCCATGTGTTTTTGTTATTTGAATCGACGTGGTTTTACGTTTTTCATAAGAACACATGTTAATTCGGTGCAAATTAAAATCCTTATAACTTGTAAACGCCTTAGTGAATCAATTTAAAAATTGTACTAAAGATTCTAAACATACACTGAAAAAAAAGTAATGTTGAATCAACAACATCAGTGTAATTGAAATTTATTTTATTAATTCGATAACATTATTAATCAATACATGGTATATTGATTTGATTAAAAATGTTATTGAATTAATAAAATAAATTCCAATTACACTAGTATTATTAGTTCAACATTATTTTTTTCTTATATATATAATCACATTCTATATGTAAGGACATTTTATATATAAGGACATTCTGTACAATTTTCATTAAATTCTCAATATTTTGAAAATAGATACAAAACATCCTTAATCAAAGTGCCTTCAATCATATACTCTATCTATCTCGTTGATATCAGTCAAACGATTTTTCTCAGTGCGGCTTTTCATTCATCTAAATAAACGATTAACTCTCGCGATTTCTGATTCATTCGCATGAGATATTTCTATAAAATATGACGACTGAGAACCGAATCGAATAGCTCGTCAACATTTTGAAATACATAAAGCAGCAAAACTTACTAATCGTACGATCTCGCGCTTGGATACTAATGGAAGACGTGCGATAAACTCGGCCAAGCAGCCGACAGCAGTCGAAATAACGTGACCGTAATCTTGATGAGAAAGAGAGAGAGAGAGAGAGAGAGAGATTATCGATGTGCCACGTCGTCCGATAACTTCTCGAGGACGCAATCAGGTTGGCACACACCCTGCGAAAAAACGTACCCCTTACTCTCTAAATTTCTTAGAGTGAAAATGCACTCGAAAAATTGAGCGACAGGTCGAGTCACTCTAGTTAGAGTGATTTTTCACTCATAGGAGTGAATTCTTCTCACTTTTTGTTGTAGAGTAAAAAATTCACTCTGCAAAATAGAGATAAATATGTATACTTTACTTTGTAGAGTGAATATTTTCACTCTATGTAGCATTTTCACTCTATATAGAGTGAAAATTTTTACTCATGAAGAGAGTAAAGCGCATGTGAAGTGCGCATGAGTCTGCCATTAGCAACACTGTCGTATCGTTGTCTCGCGAGGTTACCAACTCGTTGCACGTGTACGGGACTTAGTATACGGGACATATAATATTAAAGTAACTTTTTTTATATCTTTTTATTTTAACATATTTTGAAAAAGTATAAACATATTTTTTGTGTGTGTAACGTTAAATATATTTATATGGT
The DNA here is from genome assembly GCA_030586385.1 of Camponotus fellah. NCBI lineage: Eukaryota > Metazoa > Arthropoda > Insecta > Hymenoptera > Formicidae > Camponotus > Camponotus fellah. The sequence continues at coordinate 464,933 of JAPIVC010000672.1, read as the reverse complement.
TGTAACAAGAAAAAAAAAGGTTAATCGGCTTTTACATCGACAATGAGATAACATGCTGTGTGCGATGTTCAGCTTCGATTAATTCAAGTAAAAAGCAATGATTGCTTCTCATTTCAACTAATCGAAGCTTTATGTCATATACGTAACATGTTATCTTATTATTATAAAACGGAAAGAAGAATAAAAAACAGCTAGAATCTCACTTCCTAAAAGTGAATCCGTTCACTCATAGTTGAGTGAAAAATAACTTGACGAAAGTGATGACTTCATTCTGATCAAGTGAATTATTCACTTTGAACCGAGTAACGGTTCACTTTAGTTCAGAGTTAAACAATTCACTTTTGTGAATAGTGAATTTTCACTAATTACGAGTGGCAGTATTTTCATTATCACTTAGAATGAATATTCACTCGTTTAGAGTTAAATTTCACTCTAAGAAATTTAGAGAGTAGAAGTAGTAGAAACAAAGCACTCCCTTAACCCTCCCAAAAAAAAAAAAAAAAAAAAACAGAGAAAGTTCCGACCGATCACCTCGTGTCTCAGGTATTCGTCGCCGAGGGGGAGCCCCGCGCAATCCGTGACGACGATGACGACGACGATGACGGCACCGAGCGGCGGCGCCGCGATGACGACGACGTCGACGACGCCGGGCGGCTACACCAGCAGGTTCGTAGCGCACGTAGCTCAAACGACTGCTCACGATGAGGCCACTTCTAATTCCAGTAACCCCCACGATCGTAATCGTTTTAGGGCGATTAGCGCGGACGGTAGTACCTACGAAAGAAGGTACTCGGCCGGTCGCGACGAGGACGTTAATAAAGTAATCGCGGCCTCGGCCACGATCGCGGATTACGCTTTTAACGTCGACGCCGACGGGGACGCACTTAAACCGCCGCGGGCGACGAACACTCGCTCGTCACGAACGGACATAATTATTACGGACACCGACAAATCGATCACCTCATCCACCTCCTCCCACCTCGCGATTAGCGAACCCGAGGGCGAGCTCCTCGAGGGTAGCCGCGGCGATAGTCGAGTAGCGAGCGTGGCAGCCCAGGACGAGGCCACGTTAGTGGAAGGTCGTTCCGGGAACGATGAGATCTCGTTGGTAGCCGACGTTGATCGCGAACGGGACGGATCTACTCTCGCGATTGACGACGACACCGAGACGAGTGTCGGGTTCGAGAAGCGTCAAGAGCCTCCAGAAGACGCTCCGTGTTTCCTCCGGATCGTCGTGGAGGACGTCGACGCGATTGTCGACGAGCCGCGCACGTTGGATCCCATGAGTCGGTCCGTCGAGACGATCTCCAGAGACCGATCGAGATCCAAAGAGTCCCAAACTGTCTCCGAGTGCTCGAGTTCCGTCAGCGGGCGAACGATATCCGACAGTGAATCGGAGGAAAGTGATTCCGAGAGCGGCTCCGAGGAGGAGGACGAAGAGGAGGTTGAGGACGACGAGTCTCGGGATGAAAATTGCAACGTGAAGAAGGAGAAGGAGGAAGACAAGAACGATTCCGGCTACAAGGGCGAGGTCGGCAAGAAGAACGAAGATTCCTCGAGCTCCGGGAACGACGAGGAGACCACGGTGCTGAGCGTTAGTTCGGGCCTGGGCGAGAGCAGCAAGACCCCCGACGATCGTTACGAGAGGGATCTAAAGCGCCGAAGCGCCTCCATTATCGACGAGAGGAGCATCGAGGAGATGTTCGACGATAACGGTTGGGTGATCACAGAGCAGGATCTCCAGCAGGATCTGCAGACAATGTCCGCGATCCCATCGGGCTTCGGATTCATGGACGATCAGATTGTCGAGAAGACCGAGGAGCCCATTCCAATCGTCGAGCGGGAACATGAGACGCTGGACAATCTCGAGGATTCCTCGAACATCGCGATGAACGACGTCGAGATGGCTCCCCCGAGCGAACCAGGCTCGTCCGAGGGCCCGTCCAGAAGCCGCGTATACAAGCAGAGCAGTCTGGGTAAGAACGGATGGCTGGTCTCCGACGAGTCCGAGAGCGAGTCCGAACGGGCGACCCCTCCTGGACTCGAGGTCCCTCACGATCGAGACGTCGCGCAGATCGAAGGGATCGCGAGGGAAAACGAAGCTTCGAAGGGGATCGAGGATAGTGGCATCGACGAGACCGGGTGGGTGATACTTGACGACGACGATGACGACGTCGCTGATGGCCGTGTCGGGGAGCGCAGCGCGCAGGAGGGCACGATTCGTTCCGAAACGACCGACCTCGTAACGAAAACTAACACTGAGAACGGTGCATTACTACTCGCGAACGCTACTCAGTCGAAGGGCGAGCAGTCGAGGCTTCTCGGCGAGCGCGAGGAAACGCGGCCCGTTGGCGCCATTGTCAGTATACCGGTGCAAATGGTAACCACCGTCTTCTGTGTGTCCGTACTGTGTTACACCGTTCTAACGAACCTCCTCCTGTAATTTCCCCAAGTCGGGCTATCTATTTTTCTCTCACGTACACAGACACGTACATGGGTCTCTTTTCTCTTTCGGTCCATCCCGATGATTTATCTCTCGACGGTGTCGGTTGTCGGCGTTCATGATGAGAGACCGTGGACCTTATACACGCACACAGAAACTGACGAGACTCTCTTCTTGTCGCGAGTGACGATGCAGCAGTTTTCTCTTCCAACATTTTGTCTCGTTCACGAAAGGATTTTAATCCTCATCAAAGTATTATTAGAGCCGATGCTATGATTGGGATTTTGTCAATTAGAGATAATGCGTAGATCTAATTATGACAGTACACTGAGAAAAAAATCTGGCTGCATTAATTAGAATTCTGGTAGATTCAACCAGTATATCTGTTGGAAAATGAACGAAGCAAAATTCTTGTAGGAATTAGATGAATCTGATTAATTTCTTGTTATTAAATTTACCAAATTTTCCGGTTAATAATATTAAACTCCCAAGCATTAAATCGTCTAAAATTTTTTCCATCTAATCACAAAAGTCTGTTTAATATTCTGAATTCCAACAAGATTATTAGATAAATTCAATCCAGATTATTGAATAAATTATTTTAAATTCAGTTTGTTAGAAATTAAACTGATAAAAAAATGACACTGAAATACACTGAAAAAAATCTGGTTGCATTAATTAGAATTCTGGTAGATTCAACCAGTATGTCTGTTGGAAAGTGGACGAAATACACTGAAAAAAATCTGGTTGCATTAATTAGAATTCTGGTAGATTCAATCAGTATGTCTGTTGGAAAATGGACGAATCAAAATTCTTGTAGAAATTACCAGATGAAACTGATTAATTTCTTCTTGTTAAATTTATCAAATTTTCTGGTTAATAATACTAAACTCAAGCAGCATCAAGTCGTTTTAAAATTTTGTTCTAATCTCAAAAGTCTGTTTAATATTCTGAACAAGATTATTGGATAAATTCAATCCAGATTATTGAATAAATTATTTTAAATTTAGTTTGTTAGAAATTAGACTGATAAACAGTGATGCAAGAAGAGGATGCAGCTCAAACACACACAATCAGAGAGCTAGCGTCCTCTTTCTGGCACTACTGCTTGTAAGAGAAAAAAAATATACTGAGAAAAAAATCTGGTTGCATTAATTAAAATTCTGGTAGATTCAATCAGTATGTCTATTGGAAAATGAACGAAGCAAAATTCTTGTAGGAATTACCAGATAAATCTGATTAATTTCTTCCTATTAAATTTACCAAATTTTACGGTTAATAATACTAAACTCCCAAGCATTAAATCGTCTAAAATTTTTTCCATTTAATTACAAAAGTCTGTTTAATATTCTGAATTTCAACAAGATTATTGGATAAATTCAATCCAGTTTTGTTAGAAATTTTGTTAAATTAAACTGATAAACAGATGCAAGAAGAGGATGCAGCTCACACACACAATCAGAGAGCTAACATCCTCTTTCTGACACTACTGCTCGTAAGAGAAAAAAAATACACTGAAAAAAATCTGGTTGCATTAATTAGAATTCTGGTAGATTCAACCAGTATGTCTGTTGGAAAATGGACGAATCAAAATTCTTGTAGAAATTACCAGATGAATCTGATTAATTTCTTCCTGTTAAATTTATCAAATTTTCTGGTTAATAATACTAAACTCAAGCAGCACCAAGTCGTTTAAAATTTTGTCCGTCTAATATCAAAAATCTGTTTAATATTCTGAATAAGATTATGGGATAAATTCAATCCAGATTATTGAATAAATTATTTTAAATTCAGTTTGTTAGAAATTAAACTGATAAACAGTGATGCAAGAAGAGGATGCAGTTCAAACACACACAATCAGAGAACTAGTGTCCTCTTTCTAGCACTACTGCTCGTAAGAGAAACAAATATACTTTGGATTTAATGTTAATACTAGTTCTTTATATACATTTCATGGCAAATATTTAATACGAGTAAAGTTAAGAGTGGCTCGCTGCCGCAAGTAAAAAAGTTAATGCAACAAGAAATTTTATAGATTCAACCAGAAAATACTAAAGTAAAATCTATTAAACGTTCTAATTATAAAATATCGAGTCTTATAATGATAACTAGAAATTCTTGTTTAATTTAACCAAAATGCTTTCAATCATATACGTCTTGTTGGTAGAATCAAACGATTTTTCTCAGTGTACAAAACACTTGATTCTTATTGCACTTATTCTTAAAGCATAGCTTCTTAAATTATTTAACCCTTTCATGACCGCATTAATTGATTGATTAATTTAATTGATTGATTAATTGATTAATTTGAGACAAAAGGGGACAATAATTTAGAGATCATACTAATCAGTGCCATTATTATTACACATCATTACATACTCGAATTCCAATTAATATTCAATTAACTCCTATCAGACGCCAATTAGTTTCCAAAATTAGGCATCTCTAGGAATCAAAGGGCATAGCAAAATTAATTACTATACTCAGAATCAAGAATTGATAGACAATTTGAAAGAAAAAAATTATAATACAACGAGAGAAAAAGATATATATATAATATATATTTTTATCTCTCATTAAAAAGAGAGAACTGCTGCTCGAAACTCGCGTTCTTTGGGCGCCGGATAAAAGCCGCCACCACCAGAGAACGTTCATGAACATAGGAAACTTTACAGTATACTCGATAAACTTGCATTTTATATATTGTGATAATCGTATGTACGGCCGAGTGCCATTGTTCCTACATTTGTCGATTACGTAATCCGCATCATTGCTCAATAAGTAGCTTCGCCTTTTGTACACACATATGCATATATAAATATATGTGTATAAATATTACACACACATAGACAGGCATCGCGTCAAAGTAGCGAGGCAGTCTTCGCAATTCACGCTTTCAATTCATTGCTTTAAAGCCGTCCCCGAAAAAATGGCGTCCGACGCCGGCGGCGATCGCACGTGGGCAGCCTGTCACCACGTAAGCCGGTCGCCTCCGCGTCAACGCGTATCTATCATAAGTTTTTGTACTCTCTCCTTAGCAAGTAGGCTTGCGTCACAGTTTGTCGGTGTGGTAAATAAACTGCATTTCTCTTGTGATAACTCGTATTATTTATTTCCCTCTCAACCGTCCTCAGTATCAGAATGATAACAAGCACAAAAGTGTCGGTTGCCGCCTGCTCACAAATTTTTGTCCGTAATATCTCATTCTCTTTCAGTCATCATCGTTTTCCCCGTCAATCTCCCGGTCCCGAGAGAATCTCTCGGGATCTAATTCCCTGATTTATCACTCTCAATGTCCTTATCCATTTACGTGTATTATCATTGGAATAATATCGAGCGGGAGACGATATGTACGAGAAAAAAATGCATATTTATTTATTGCACTAACAGATTGTTTTTTACGTTTGTATCATCGTTGATCGGTCGATGATCGACCTGGAGGAGAGGCGGCTTTAAATTTTCGTCCGCTTCGGAGATTCCCCGAGCGGGATGTTTCTCAAAAGTGATTACTTTTTTTTTGATTGTCAAGTTATATTACGTGTGCGTATAAGATTAATTTAATATTATACGCGGTTAATTCGGTTCTCGGGTATGAGCGAAGATTGATATAACTTGCGTTTACTTTTTACGAACGATATAAAATCTTGTATTCTTAGCATCTAATTTTTCTTGTTTTTTTTTTCTTTGCAGTAAAATAACAAATGAATGTAAAAGATGTCGCGTATCATAAAAATCTTGGACACACATTCTGAATGATTCGCAAAAATCTTGGTAAAGCAGACACAGTCATCTACAAGCAGGCTCTTCTCATACTTCTTCCGAGCATTTAGGATACAAGTTTTTACAAGTTGACGATATAAATCTCCTTTGTACATCTCGAGATACGTACACAAGCAAGCTGAAATCTCGACGAGAAAGTCAGAGGTGAAAGTAGAATACTGGATTTTGCGCGACTACAAATAGGTAACACACACGAAACATGGGGATAAATTCATGCTCTTGGATAGAAGAGATCCAAAAATTCGCAACGAGCTAAGAGAATTTTGTAGGAAATAAGTAATCCGATAATTTTAGCGACTAATCCGTTTTCTATCCCGCAATTCAAATGTATAATTTATTATTTTTGCAAATGATAAACTGTGAACATATTTGACAAGTTTGTCCTTAATTAATAAATATATATAATTAATATTGTATTATATTAGATGGGTTAATATGTCATAAATTAATTTTATTATTTTATAAATTAATTTTATTTCAAATCGTATAATGATGGAAACTCTTCATTATTTTTGTAAATGACAAACTGTGAACATATTTGACAAGTCTGTCTTTAATTAATAAATATATATAATTAATATTGTATTATATTAGATCGGTTAATATATCATAAATGAATTTTATTATTTTATTATTTTATAAATCAATTTTATTTCAAATCATATGATGGAAACTCTTCATTATTTTTGCAAATGACAACTGTAAACATATTTGACAAGTCTGTCTTTAATTAATAAATATATATAATTAATATTGTATTATATTAGATCGGTTAATATGTCATAAATGAATTTTATTATTTCATTATTTTATAAATCAATTTTATTTCAAGTCATATGATTGAAACTCTTCATTATTTTTGCAAATGACAACTGTAAACATATTTGACAAGTCTGTCTTTAATTAATAAATATATATAATTAATATTATATTATATTACATAGGTTAATATGTCATAAATGAATTTTATTATTTTATTATTTTATAAATCAATTTTATTTCAAGTCATATGATGGAAACTCTTCATTACTTTTGCAAATGACAACTGTAAACATATTTGACAAGTCTGTTTTTAATTAATAAATATATATAATTAGTATTGTATTATATTAGATGGGTTAATGTCATAAATTAATTTTATTAATTTTATTTTATAAATTAATTTTATTAATTTTATTTTATAAATTAATTTTATTAATTTTATTTTATAAATTAATTTTATTAATTTTATTTTACAAATTAATTTTATTTCAAGTCATATAATGATGGGAGCTCAAGTTGACCGAGAATATTAACTCTTCTTCACTTTTCTCTCAAATTTTGCGCCGTGTTTTTTTTTTTTTTTTTTTTCAAAAAACCGAAATATATAGTCGAAGCTTCCTTTCTCTCTCCCAGCCTTCTACCGAGTGAAAATACTCGCAGCCGAGAAAGTGGATTACTGCATAACGCAACGCGGTATTCTTAGCACGTTGCGCACTCCGTTCGCCGCTATAACAAATCGACGGTGTCGAAACTTCGCAGCTTCCAACACAGTCGTTTGGGTAAAGAAAGGGCGGGAGGAGGAAGAAGGAGCGCGGGGGAGGGGGAGGGAGCGGGGCGGAGAGGGGGAGGCAAATGTAGAACCATCGATCCAAAGCCCGCAAATCTGATCTATCAGTTTCCGTAAACTGGAAACTTCTTACTTCACGTGACACGTCGGGACTCCACCGATGCACCATGGGACTCGACCTAATACGAACGAAATACGAACTACTTGAGTTGAGGGAGAAGAGGGTCCGGCGCAAAGTCATACACGCGAGCCGGGCCACGCGCGATAAACTATATGTTTATGCCGAAGTTTGCGGACATTCATGAACTTTCTCAAATTCGAGAGCAAACCTACACAAACATTGTTGTTTGCACGCAATCCGAAAATTTCATCCGTATCGTTCGCATAGCTTCCTCCCCCCCTCCCCCTCTTCCCCACCCTCCCCACCCTCTTTCGAGTGCGACACTAACTTTCCCTAGCGGGAAACGCTAATTATAATGTAATATACGAGGCGTTTACACTTCCCCCGGTTACTTGTGATTAATCAACAACGGAGGGGCTGTTATCATCCGCGCGCGCGCGCGAGACATAATTGGAATATTTTACGGTAAAATAATCTAGGACATCTAGGGGGCCTGGAAATTGAGCGAAATTAAAGACGAAAGAGACACATTATTCACTTATTTAAACTCCCTTCCCTAAGTTTTTCAAAGGAGTAACAGCTCCCTCCCTTGCACTCTCTAAAAGCGAATCAGTGTATTATCACCGAGAAACAAGTAAATAGTCACTGATTACAGCAGTTATAAGTACAGCTACTGTAAATCAGTGATATTTTATTGAAAGAATCAGTTAATAATTTTGATTGTTTCAATCAGTAATATTTCTCAGTATCAGTAATATTTCTTTCGTTATTGTCAGTAATATTAAACTACAATTCATCTCTCTATCTATTTCATATAAAATAAGAATATTATTTATATTTAAAATAATAAAATTAAAAATTTTATTTAAAAATAATAAAATTAATAAATTATAATTTTATTAAAAATAATAAAATTAAAAATTTTATTTAAAAATAATAAAATTAATAAATTATAATTTTATTAAAAATAATAAAATTACAAATTTTATTTATATTTATTAAATATTTATTATATTAAAAATTTTATTTTATTTATATTACATGCTTATTGAATTTGTTATTTTAAATAGATAACGAACAAATAATTTTCATTAAGTCGCCAGACATTTATTTGTCCAACTTATAAAGATCGATTTAATATCTGAAGCCTCTCTATTGAGCTTGTATCAGAAATTAAATCGAAGTAATACTTCCAATTTTAAATGTCGCTCTTTGCAAACTTTATATAATTCTTATAACTAAAATTAAATACGAGAGAGATAGCGATTGTGGCGGTAATAAACGAACTTACTGATTTTACAGTAAAATTTACTGATTTTACAGTGAATTTTGAAAAATATATCAATAAAATATTCACTGATTCTCAGTGAAATCTTATTTTACTGTTTAAATCAGTGATATTTTCACTGATTCACTTTTAAAGAGTACGATACTCGTTGCAAAAAAAAATGGTGTGCATGACGTATACGTGCGAATACATCACAGTAAAAACACTTATCTGCATATTCATCATACTCATGTATACAGGATGTCTCACGAATCTGTGATAAAATGAGCGGCGCATCGGTGGCCGCCGACGATTGCGCTCATCCATGGAGCTGGAATCGAATTAGATCAGTGGCCGTTTCGTAAGCATAGGTCTCTTTTTTCAAATTTCAAAAGCCAAAAGTAAACGAAAAAAAAAAAAAACAACCTGCAACCGATCCGATAAGTATGTAATACGACATCTTCCACTGACGATGAACGGCTTCCGGCAAGTGTACAGACCACACATGAGAGATATTAGCATATTAGCGCACCAATTAACTACACTGATCTCGTAGCTTGTCTCATATATTGTTTACATTTAATTGACATTATAATATCGGAATGTGATTATTTTATTTTATGTGACAATAATAACTTTCTTAAACATTTGTACCATAAATAACCGCTTCCTTTGATTCGCACAAGCGCGACGGCAGCAGCGAGAGAAGCTTCAATTAATTCGCCATAGTATTGCCTGTGTGTTTTTTATTATTCGTCGTTTGTATGCGCTATTAAAACCGCGAAATAAAATTAATTAATTCGCGATATCAAAATATCTCAGATCCCTCCCGACGTAGCTTTCCGTACAATAGCTCGCGAGAACTTCGTATAATCGCGGACAGCGAATAGATTCGCGGGCAATCAAATGCAAATCACGTCCTCGAAAGCTAATCCCATAAACGAGACAGTAATACTGACACAAAGTCTATCATCGTGTATATGAAAAGCAGTTAGCTTCTTAACCTCGTTACTTTGTTCCATCCCCGACTCATTAGCGTATGCAATTCACGCTCGTATTATTGTATCTTTTAAAACGTATTATACGCGAATAAATAGCGTCTTCCGCGCATCGTGCGGTATAAAAGTTTGACATTATACGCATATAATCCATGCAGCGTATTCAACTCTTTCTTCGATGAATCGTGAATAAATATCTTCAAGAAAAAAAGTAATTTATTTTGAAGTGAAAGAAATTATTTTATTATCTTGAAAATTATTTTTAAATTTATTTTATTATTTTGAAAATTATTTTTTTCAAATGCCAAATGTCAAATATTTTTTCTCCAACACCTCGACGAATATATTTTTAATCGCTATCAATGGCGCGCCTAAACGAAGTCTGCCATTTTTATTTTGAAGACGAAATTCGAAAAAAGAAAATTATTTTAAAGTGAAAGAAATTATCTTATTATCTGGAAAATTATTTTTAAATTTATTTTATTATTTTGAAAATTATTTTTTTCAAATGTCAAATGTCAAATATTTTTTCTCCAACACCTCGATGAATATATTTCGCTATTAATTGCGCGCCTAAACAAAGTCTGCCATTTTTATTTTGAAGACGAAATTCGAGTTTCTCCTTTTTTTCAAAATGGAGCGCGCTGCAGATATATACGTATTGTTCGCGAAGTATTTCGGTTGCACGATATTGCGTCCATGCTCCCTTGCACAGTTTGCGCTCGCGGCACGCACGTGCACCGAAATAGCCCCGATGTGAGGTCTCGTTTGAAAATACGACCGCAGATATCTCTGCGGTATCCCGCTCGTTCACAATGGGTATCGCTTTTCCGCGCGTGTCCCGAGGTCGAGACCCTCCAATGTTTCAAGGGTGTACGATTACCCGAAATCTACTCGAATTTAGCTTGGACAATTACGGTCCAGAAGATGAAGAAGATGACAGACCGAGTTATCGTAGAGTTTGTGACCTCTAAAAAATTCGGAGGAAATTTCGATAATCGGCAAATATTTCAAGGGATGCATTAACAGATGTAATATCTTTTAGAAGACGTCATAGCACGGAAGATAAAGTTTAATTGTTGTTTTAACTTTCTTACAATTAACAACGTGCTCATATATTTTACGCTTCTCTCCGTAGACAATCTACATATTATTTAGCAATTACATAACGCAAAAGGATGAAATGAGATGGGATTACATTGCTTTTTCATCGCGTTGCTTAATTATCTCATTGTACATTTAATTATCTGTCACTTGTCAATTGTAAGTGTTGCATACGCGTTGGAATTATTTTACTCTCGCAGAAATAACTTTGCATCGTAGAGAAATTTCCTACAAGGTGGATGCTTATCTAAGAAAATTATTGTAATAATTTTTATAATTATAATTATTGTAATTTTTATAATTATAATTATTTTTAAAATTAGTGTAATAATATTTAAATTTAATATTTTTTATTAAACTATCATTAATTATCTTCCTTGAAAAAAATGATTACAATATTTATATAATAATAAAATTACAATATTGATTACATAATGATTACAATATTTATATAATAATAAAATTTTATTTTTGTAAACTGTCATTATTTTCTCTAAAAAAAAAATATGTATAATGCACTGAGAAAAAAATGTGATTGCATTAATTAGAATTCTGATAGATTCAACCAATATATCTGTATTTGGAAAATGAACGAATCAGAATTCTTGTAGGAATTACCAGATGAATCTGATTAATTTTTTTTTTGTTAAATTTACCAAATTTTTTGGTTAATAATATTAAACTTGTCAATACCAAGTCGTCTAAAATTTGTTCCATTTAATCTTGAAAGTCTGTTTTTATTCTGAATTTCAACAAGATTATTGAATAAATTCAATCCAGATTATTGAATAAATTATTTTAAATTCAGTTTGTTAGAAATTAAACAGCTCAAACACACACAATCAGAGAGTTAGCGTCCTCTTTCTGGCATTACTGCTCGTAAGAGAAAAAAATATACCTTGGATTTAATGTTAATACTAATTTTTTATATGCATTTCATATAAATATTTAATACAAGTAAAGTTAAGAATGTCTCGCTGCCTAGTGACAAGCAAAGAAATTAATGTAACGAAAAGAAATTTTATAGATCCAACCAGAAAATACTAACCAAATCCTTAGTAAAATCTATTAAACGTTCTAATTATAAAAAATCAAATCTTATCATGATAATTAGAAATTCTTGTTTGATTTATTCAAAATGCCTTCAATCATATATGTCTTGTTGGTGCAATCAAACGATTTTTCTCAGTGTAATTATAATATATTTCTCTCTATTCGATATTTTCTGAAAATTCTCCACCATTTTCTCTGAAAAAGATATACCCCAAAAAGTCCTAAAATTATTAAATGTGCAATAAAAACACAATTACTTCTGGGAGAGTGAAATAATTCAAGCTGGCAGCGTAAGAAGAATAAACTTTCAGATACAGACGAATTGAGCGCACCCTCTCGCTGATGTTTCAGATTCCTGAACAAGAGCAGGAGCCAGGCGGCAGTGATGGCGACTCGCGAGCGTGAACGGGAACGAGAACGGGAACGAGAACGGGAACGAGAACGGGAACGGGAACGGGAACGGGAACGGGAACGCGAGCGAGAACGCGAGAGGGACGTGGACGCTGAGGTGGACTCGCCCTTGTCGGCGAGATCCCGCTACGCTGCCCTGAAGGAGCGCCGTCAGCGTCTCGCCCGTTCCAGGAGCTCGCACAACTTCGGCGGCGACGATCTCGACCTGGACGAGGAACCGCCGTCGCCGACGACCCAGTCGCCGAACGCCTACCTGGCGGCCAAGTACGGCGTCGGCTCCGAGCTCGCGCGTAGCCGCAGCACCCACGCCCTGAAGTCGAGGGAGCCGAGCCCGGAACGCGATCGCCCGGGGGCGGAGAAGGACGGCGCGGCTCTGAGCTCCTGGGCCAGGTACCTGAAGAACAAATACGGCAACCGCACCACCAAGGACAAGGAACCGCCCTCCTCGTCCTCCACGATACCCTCGTCCAGGTGAGAACCGAAGATCGAGCATCGACGAGCGAATTCGCAGACTTCTCGAGCTGATCAGAGAGAGTTATCTAATAATGTTGAATTTATTAAAGTTCAATATCTTGTTTATCTCGTTTTTTTAAAAACGAAAACGTTCGAAAATCCCTCTTCGCGTCTACGTTAATAAAAAATTGTTAATAAAAGTGCTAATAAAAAATAAAAAAAATAATAAAAAATTGAATAGGGGTTGCTAGTTTCATCCTCTTATTAACAATACGAGAGGCTGAAAAAAATATTAATAAATAACCTTTTTACTAGTAGAAAATTTCCACCTAATTTCATTTCTTTAACTTGTTTTAAATTTGAGAAAAAAAATAAAAACCTAATTTTTACCCCTATTTTTGGAGGAGTTATACCCAATATTTTCATATTTTAGAAAATATGAGAAAAATAAAAACCTAATTTTTATCTCTATTTTTGGAGGAGTTATACTCAAGGTTTAGGTTTTTATTTTTGGAGGAATTATACTCCTCCAAAGGGTTAAGTTTTTATTTTTGGAGGAGTTATACACCTCCAAAAATAGAGATAAAAATTAGATTTTTATTTTTCTCAAATTTTCTAAAATATGAGCATATTGGGAAATTTAATTTAGCTGAGAAAATTATGCTACAAAATTTATTATTTTTATTATTATGTAAATGGAAAAATTTTTAACGAAAAATTGTTTGAAATAGTAATTTTCGTTTTTTACAAAAATAATGATATCAAGAAATTGCACCAACTGAAGAAAAATTTATCTAAGAGGACGTTTCAGAGAGTTTCTCCTCATGGGAGATATACGTATATTAATTTATTATCTATTTTCCATAGTGGAATAAATCGCGAATATCACGATACGATATCATGCTAGAACTAAGCTTTAATCCTATCGTTGTACGCGATGATTCCGAACATTATACGCGCATTAGAATCTGTATATATTAGCTAATACTGACAACACCACATATTTACAAATCGTATTAAATTTACATATCAATCGTATTTACATATTTACACATCGCGCTGAATTATTACGAAGCTCTCTTGTTATCAATAATATGAAAGACATTATTTAAAATGACAATTCAATTATTATCTAAGTGAAATGAATTTTCTGTAATTTCTTGAAATAATTTTCGCAGCTCTAGCGCGGCCTCGAGGAGATTATCGTTGGGCTTGCCTCTGAGGCACACTGGGCAAACATCCTTCGAATCTTCTGACGACGACCAAAAAAACCCGTCAGGCTCCCCCACGTCCCCTACAGCAGCTCCCGTTACACCCGCGGCAGCAGGTTCCTCCACTAGGTGAGTTTTATAGTCGTTTTATATAATTATATTTTTTATATTTGCATGAAGACAAAACTCAAATTCGTTGTGCTTGTATAATCGTGATATGTTATATGCAGGATGTTTCTTAATAAGTGCGAAAAATTTTAGATGATTCTTTGTCGAAAATTAAGGGAGATTTTTTCATCTAAACATTAAAAAGTGCTAATAAAAAATTGAATAGAGGTTGTTAGTTTCATCCTCTTCTAACAATACGAGAGGATGAAAAAAATATTAATAAATAACCTTTTTACTAGTGGAAAATTTTCACCTAATTTCATTTCTTTAACTTGTTTTAAATTTGAGAAAAAAAGTAAAAATCTAATTTTTACCCCTATTTTTGGAGGAGTTATACTCCTCCAAAATTTGAGAAAAAAAATAAAAACCTAATTCTTATCTCTATTTTTGGAGGAGTATAATATTAAGTTTTTATTTTTTTTCTCAAATTTAAAACAAGTTAAAGAAATAAAATTAGGTGGAAATTTTCTACTAATAAAAAGATTATTTATTAATATTTAATATTTAATATATTAATAAAGAGAGATGTAGGAGTATGTGTTATATGAAAAACCTCCCTTAATTTTCCACAAAGAATCATCTCCTAAAATGTATCGCATTTATTAAGAAGTACTCAGTATAAAAACAAAAAAAGGATAT
The DNA here is from genome assembly GCA_030586385.1 of Camponotus fellah. NCBI lineage: Eukaryota > Metazoa > Arthropoda > Insecta > Hymenoptera > Formicidae > Camponotus > Camponotus fellah. The sequence goes on along the minus strand of JAPIVC010000672.1, from coordinate 449,736 downwards.
AATTTCTTTTAAGGATGTTTAACCTATTTTCAAAATATTGAGAATTTAATGAAAATTGTACAGAATGTCCTTACATATGTTTAGAATCTTCAGTACAATTTTTAAATCGATTCATTTAAGCATTCACAAGTTATAAGGATTTTAATTTGCACCGAATTAACATGTGTTCTTATGAGAAATGTATAACCACGTCGATTCAAATAATAAAAACACATGGAAATAATATTCAGAATTTGTTTAAAATTTGCAAAAGTTTAGATACAAGAGAAATATTTGTCAAATAATATTATACAAGTACTAACTGGTTAAAAAGATATTAAATATAATTCAATGAAGTTAGCCATGTATCTGTCACAAGACGAAACTCTTTGCCAAAAGTTAATCATTTCGATTAAGGATGTATTGGAGATATATTACAATCAATAAGATCGCCGTGAATTTTTAATTTAACATTCTTAATAACATTCTAAATCGTCATGAATTATTTCAAATTTTTTTACTTGCTCCTTTAAAAGTTATTAATTTTTGAATTTTGCAATTTTAACATAGGATCTTATATAAACGTTCAAGAGACAGGTAATAAATTATTCACAAACTATAAAAGAACAATGATAAAAATTTCATTTTGTAAAATTATAATATATTCTTCATACATGTAAAAATGTTCCTACAAAGTTTTAAAACGATTTACTTACTCGTTTTGAAATTATTATTAAAAAATAACTGTGATTATCGGTTTGACGCAATATTGATGATAAAACATGGCAACAATTTTTTGAAAATTAAGACCTATTTATATTAAAGAATACTTTGAAATATGATTTCGTGATTTTTAAAAAATGTTTGATTAATTAGAATTCGTATTCTGCCCAATTTTAATTTTTTGATACTTTGGATTAACCTTTGAGACAGACGGTCCGTCCAATACATTCTTAACAAAATTCGGAATATTTCAGTAAAAACGCAATAAATATTAAAAAATACCTCTCTGCACTGTAGCTAAAATCAAATTGTACACTGAAAAAAAAGTAATGTTGTGTTAACAACATCAGTGTAATTGAAATTTATTTTATTAATTCAATTCAAAAAACATTATTAATCAAATCAATACATGATGTATTAATTTGATTAAAAATGTTATTGAATTAATAATATATTGTTGGTTCAATATTTATTTTTTTCTTAGTGTAACATTCCACACAATTTCTCATACTCAAAATACACCAAAAGTGTATATATTCATCAATATTGATTTTCATCTACTTTTTACTGGGATTGTATAAAACATCCTTAAATTGATATTTTTCGATCGACACTTTTTTGCAAGTTTTTTCTTAAACGGGAAAATTTATAGACAAAACGCCACAACTTCGCTCGAGAAATTCTTTATCTACTTTGCGAATTTACGTAGGAAATGAACGACGTCGCGCCTACGTTTTTCTCGCACGACATCCCGAGGGTGGTAGCGAGTTTTCGCACTTTCCGAAAGAAAAGTACGCGGACGATCGTTAAAAGAACTTGCAACTTTCTAAATATACGCCGTAGAACGAAGGTAGAGTCGGAAGCTGGACGTATCCAGGGCCAGGGTATCGCAATCACAAAACACTTTATCCTCGTTATCCGGTTGCGCCGCAACCGGATCCCCTCCTCGCGCGGCTATAATTCTCCAAGATCTACCGCTGCTTTTTCCGCCGGAGTGAAACGGCGAGTTCCTCCTGAAAAGTGGATTTTGCGAAAGTACAGTTTCTTTTAAGAAACGCCGACGCGAAATGAGGATCTACTCTCTAAATTTCTTAGAGTGAAATTTAACTCTAAACGAGTGAATATTCACTCCAAGTGATAGTGAAAATACTGCCACTCGTAATTTAGTGAAAATTCACAAAAGTGAATTGTTTAACTCTGAACTAAAGTGAATGCGTTACTCGGTTCAAAGTGAATAATTCACTTGATCAGAGTGGAGTCATCACTTTCGTCAAGTTATTTTTCACTCAACTATGAGTGAACGGATTCACTTTTAGGAAGTGAGATTCTAGCTGTTTTTCATTCTTCTTTCCGTTTTATAATAATAAGATAACATGTTACGTATATGACATAAAGCTTCGATTAGTTGAAATGAGAAGCAATCATTGCTTTTTACTTGAATTAATCGAAGCTGAACATCGCACACAGCATGTTATCTCATTGTCGATGTAAAAGCCGATTAACCTTTTTTTTTTCTTGTTACAACCATATAAATATATTTAACGTTACACACACAAAAAATATGTTTATACTTTTTCAAAATATGTTAAAATAAAAAGATATAAAAAGTTACTTTAATATTATATGTCCCGTATCTAAGTCCCGTACACGTGCAACGAGTTGGTAACCTCGCGAGACAACGATACGACAGTGTTGCTAATGGCAGACTCATGCGCACTTCACATGCGCTTTACTTACTCTTCATGAGTAAAAATTTTCACTCTATATAGAGTGAAAATGCTACATAGAGTGAAAATATTCACTCTACAAAGTAAAGTATACATATTTACTCTATTTTGCAGAGTGAATTTTTTACTCTACAACAAAAAGTGAGAAGAATTCACTCCTATGAGTGAAAAATCACTCTAACTAGAGTGACTCGACCTGTCACTCAATTTTTCGAGTGCATTTTCACTCTAAGAAATTTAGAGAGTACGGAGAACCCTATATCCGAGTTTGCCTCCTCGCGTAAACCTCCCCCGATGTCAAGAGGAGGCTTCGGTAAGAAACACGGAGTAAAGTATTGCTAAATTGATCGCGTAGATTTAGCGCGTAATTACATAACTGACCATGTGGCCGCGAGGAATTCCCCTCCGATCGAGAGAGGGAAAGGGTCGGGAGGGGTCCAAGTGATTTATGATCGCGGGAAGATTGGGAATCCGCGTAATGAGCTTTATTGACCGCTCCCTCTTCCCGATCGATTGATTCCAGCAATGGTCGGAGGAGTCATTACTTGCTGAAGCGGCGGCAGCTGTTTAAGTTCGGGATGCGGGGGAGCGAAGCCGGATGCTTTACCTGGCCGAGAGGCCTCGCAGTCGGCCCGGACAACTCCATCGTCGTGGCCGACAGCTCCAATCATCGTATTCAAGTAAGTCGCTCTTTACAAAATTCATCTGTGATTTTATTTGAATCTAAACGAGACAATTGAAATTTCTCTCATGTATGATTGAATTGATAATTATTTGAAAATCTCTTTTATTAAGATTATTTATTGATATATTTAATTACTTGTGGCTTACTAAGATCTTTTTTAATTGTTTGAAAAGGAATTTTTATTAGAAAAAGAATTTTAATCGTAAGAATTTTGAATTAATTGAAGTGATAATTATATGAAAATTTCTCTTATTTATTAAAATCTCTTTTAATTGTTTCAAAAGAAATTTTTATTAGAAGAAGAATTTTAATCGTAGAAAATTTTAAAAACTATGTTATTCCGTCTCTCGAAGATGCTAGAAAAATATAAACTAATATTAACTATTAACACGAATCTCGAGAAATCAATTGTATCATATTAAATCAATTAAATCAATTATTTGAAAATTTTTTTATTTATTAAAATCTCTTTTAATTGTTTAAAAATTAAGTGTAAGAAATTTTGAATTAATTGAATTGATAATTATTTGAAAATTTCTCTTATTTAATAAAATCTCTTTTAATTGTTTCAAAAGAAATTTTTATTAGAAAACGAATTTTAATCGCAGAAAATTGTAAAACCTATTATTTCGTTTCTCGAAAATGTTAGGAAAATACAAACTAATATTAATAACTAACAAAAGCCTCGATAAATCAATTGTATATTAAATCAATATTGTAATATTAAATCAATAATTATTTTATATTAATAATTATTTTAAAATCTTTTTAATTTATTAAAATCTCTTTTAATTGTTTGAAAAGGAATTTTTATTAGGAAAAGTTTTAATTGTAAGAAATTTTAAAAACTGTTATTTCGTCTCTCGAAGATGTTAAAAAAAATACAAATAATATTAACAACTAACAAGAGCCTCGATAAATTAATTGTATATAATATTAAATCAATAATTACTTTAAATTAATAATTATTTGAAAACCTTTTTAATTTATTAAAAATTTTTTAATTGTTTGAAAAGGAATTTTTATTAGGACAAGTTTTAATTGTAAGAAATTTTAAAAACTATTATTTCGTCTCTCGAAGATGTTAGGAAAATATAAACTAATATTAACAACTAACAAGAGTCTCGATAAATTAATTGTATATAATATTAAATCAATAATTATTTTAAATTAATAATTATTTGAAAACCTTTTTAATTTATTAACATTTTTTTTAATTGTTTGAAAAGAAATTTTTATTAGGAAAAGTTTTAATTGTAAGAAATTTTAAAAACTGTTATTTCGTCTCTCGAAGATATTAGAAAAATATAAACTAATATTAATAAGAGCCTCGATAAATCAATGTATAATATTAAATCAATAATTATTTGGAAATCTTTTTAATTTATTAAAATCTCTTTTAATTGAAAAGGAATTTTAATTGAAAAGAAATTTTTATTAGAATTTTTATTATGTCTTAATTTTTGTTATGTTTTAATTTTTATCAATGTTTTATGTTTTAATTGTAAGAAATTTTTTTAATTGTAAGAAGTTTTAATTTTTATTAATGTTCTATGTTTTAATTGTAAGAAATTTTTAAAAACTGTTATTTCGTCTCTCGAAGATGTTAGATAAACACAAACTAACATTAACAACTAACAAGAGCCAGGATATAAATCAATTGCATCAATTTCGAAGCGACGTAACAGTTACCTTGTACACGTCCGTAAAGTACGAAGGCTTGAAAATTTCATAGGCATTTATGTACATACACGTATCGGCGTATCGGCGATCATAAATAAGTCAGCTTCGACTGCGCGACCAACAGGAGAACGAGGGAGAGAGAGCTCTCCTCTCTCAGGTCGCGTTATATTGCGGTTGGCCGCGAACGGCCGATTTTAATATCGGCGCGCGATCGATATAAACGACGCTTGTATCGCAGGTATTTGACGGTAATGGAAACTTCATGAAGGAGTTCGGAACGTACGGCAGCGGCGAGGGCGAATTCGATTGCCTCGCCGGGGTGGCCGTAAACAGGATCGGGCAGTACATCATCGCGGACCGCTACAACCACAGGATCCAGGTGCTCGATCCGTCCGGTCGTTTCCTGCGAGCCTTCGGCTCCCAGGGCACCGCCGACGGCCGGTTCAATTATCCTTGGGGCATCACCACCGACGCCCTCGGATTCATCTACGTATGCGACAAGGAGAATCATCGCGTGCAGGTGCGCTCCTTACATCGTCCTTAAGCAATCAACTTTCGATAAACCTTTATTGACTCTCGGGAAGATCGAATATGCTGATTTTTTTTGATTTTTTTTAGTAGTTTTTTTCTTTTCGTTGTTTTTCATTGTTATTGATAATGTGTTCGGTATGATGATGAAATTAGGGTTGCACGAGATACCAAGATAGTCTTGATATTGTCTTGATCTTGTCTTGATAACTAATTAAAAATCTTGTCTTCATCTTGTCTTGAATTTCAAGACAAGATCAAGATAAGATTTTTAATTAGTTATCAAGACTAAAATTATTAGTCGAGTAAGATTATAAGTAGATTGTCAAGATTATTAGTCTTGTCAAGATTATTGGTTCTCAAAAAAATTAAAATATTTATATTTGTAAATGAAAAAAAATCACTATATACGAATTTAAAAAAATGTTATTCAATAAAAATATTTATATTGATAAATTTAAAAACATTTAATATTGATACAATATAACATTTTTATAAATTAGAAATCAAACTCGCAAATTTTAGACATTAAAGAGCATTTCATCCAGGAATTGATGCACATTAGTGCTTTTAAAGATTTACTTTGTAATCTGGTTCTATTTTTTGACATAGTCAGAGTTTCTATTGAGAAAAGTCTTTCTACTGGCACGGACGAGGCAGTTAAACTTAAAATATCTCGAGCCATTTTTGACAATGTGGGATAAATATGAACCTGACTTTTTTACCACTCCAAAATATTTATATCTGCACATTCCCTTGGAGTCTGTAAATAGTTATTAATTTCTGTTTTCCATGAAATAGTAAATGTCTTTTTATGTAAATAGACGGCATTTATATCGATTACATAGTAATAATTATAATTAAAATATAATACAATAGTAATAATTATTTCAAATTATATTACAAAAATTATGTTAAATATTATTTAAATAATTTTTTAATTATTAGATAAAAAATTGTTAATAAAATCGAGACAAGGCAATACAAGACGAGATTTTTGCTACCAATATTCACTTAAGACCAAGACAAGATTTAAATTTTTGAAAATTTTTAATTCAAATACCATATTTTTACTTATAATATTGTCTTGTCTTGAGTTTTGTGCAATCCTAGATGAAATACAGGGTGTTTCAATAAATTATAATTATCTTGCGTGAGCATAAACAAATAAAAATAAGTCCTTGTACCATTCTTTCCTACGACGCATCTTTTATCATCATCTTCTTCTTTCTATTAATTAAATTTGTTTTTCCCACAAGACAGTTAATTTTCAAATACAGTTAATTTTGACGAAATAAAAATCTAAAGTACCCTTTTTTTAGAAAAAGATATGAAGAAAAAAATTGTTTAAATATATTTAAAAATATGAAAGAAACTTATCTTCAAAATTTTGTAAGAGAGAAGATTTCTAAGTAATATAAAATCCATCACGCTATATATTTTAAAGACCTTACTTAAAAATAATGATTACAAATTATCAAAATCTACAGAATGATATAAAAATGATTTAAAGAAAATCTTCTTTCAAATCTTAATTTTAAAGATCTTAAATATTTCGATAGAGATGCGTCATAGAAAAAATTAATCCTCGTACCATTTTTTCTTACAACGCATCTTTCATCATTTTCTTCTTTCTATTAATTAAATTTGTTTTTCCCACAAAACAGTTAATTTTCAAATACAGTTAATTTTGACGAAATATATTTAAAAATATAAAAGAAACTTATCTTCAAAATTTTATAAGATAAAAGATTTCCAAGTAATATAAAATCCATCACATTATATATTTTAAAGACCCGGTTACTTAAAAGTAACGATTACAAATTATCCAAATCTACAGAATGATTTAAATAAAATCTTCTTTCAAATCTTAATTTTAAACATCTTAAATTTCGATAGAGATGCGTCGTGGAAAAAAATGTATAAAAACATTCGCGTTTATTTTTATAAACCGGACTGAGAGAGATCGCCCAGCATCTTTATCGAAACATCCTATCTCACTCTATGTACGACTTTATCGGAAGTAATTGCGTTTCCTGCTAAAAGCATCGTATTTTCCGCTATACAGTACATATAACATTGACCGGATGTCACCTTGACAGGTATTTCAATCGGACGGCACGTTCGTGGGCAAGTTCGGTTCGTGCGGGGGCGGACGCGGCCAATTGGAGCACCCGCATTACATCGCGGTGAGCAACACGAATCGAGTGATTGTCAGCGACGGCAACAATCACCGCGTCCAGATATTCGACGTCAACGGCCGCGTCCTGACGTCCTTCGGCTCCGAGGGCTCGGACGACGGTCAGTTCAAGTTCCCGCGGGGCGTCGCCGTCGACGACCAGGGCTACATCGTCGTCGCCGATTCCGGCAACAATCGCATACAGATCTTCAGCCCGGACGGCACCTTCCTCAAGTCCTACGGCTGCTGGGGCAGCGGCGACGGCGAGTTCAAGGGCCTCGAGGGCGTCGCCGTCACCTCCACCGGCAACATCGTCGTCTGCGACCGCGAGAATCACCGGGTCCAAGTATTCTGACCGACGAAAGTCGGCCATTTTGTACGCGTAACGTCGGAGAAATCGCGAGTTCCTTGCTGCTCCTTTGCCAAAACGGATACGCGCCAATTTATTATGATATTCGCGTTTATTAATATCGTTAATGATGAGCGAGTAAAAGCGAATGTATATCCGGGCAAATGCAAATACGTCGGGTTAGCTGGATATTCGGAATCGACGTCTGCGAGTATCTCAGGAGTCGGATCTCGAGGATTTTTCAATATTCGCGTCGTTGTGACTTTTTTATCTGGGAAATATGTCTAACTAACAGAAATTAATAATTAATTCTTTAATTAATTCGATAACACAGGCCCACAAAAAAAAAGTACCCTGTGCTGGCGATCTGACTAGGCTAGTCTTATGTATTTTGGCCCGATGAATTCAAATCTGACGTCAAAATTGTTCCATCACGTTACAGTTTTAAATCTCAAAAATAGACAAAAATTTCGACTTTAAAAACCGACTTTCTAGGGTAATAAGGCTGCGCTACTTGAAGAAAAAGTTACTGAAATCATATTTTAATGTATTTTCAGACATTATAAATCCAAATCCGACCTAGAATATAAACGTTGTGCTCAATTTATGATGCGAGCTGGACCTAATGCCCGAATAATGTGTCTTATGATCGTCTGCGTTTACGCACTCTTTTATCTTCATACCTGTGAAGTGAATTTCTCTTACGCTTTTTTTTCTTCTACAATATTTTCTCTTTTTAATATCCAACAAAAATCAGCCATCATATTTTCATCGTTGATATCGGCGCTTTATTTCTTTAATATATATATATATATTAAAGAAATGAAGTGCCGATATCATGGGATGAAAATATGATGGCTGATTTGTGTTGGATGTTAAAAAGAGAAAATATAGCAGAAAGAAAAGAGGGTAAGAGAAATCTACTTAACTTTTTCTTCAAGAAGCGCAGTCTTATTACCCTAGAATGTCGATTTTTACGAAATTTTCGTCTATTTTTAAGATTTAAAAAAAACTGTGACGTATGATATTCGCGTTTATTAATATCGTTAATGATGAGCGAGTAAGAGCGAATGTATATCCGGGCAAATGCAAATACGTCGGGTTAGCTGGATATTCGGAATCGACGTCTGCGAGTATCTCAGGAGTCGGATCTCGAGGATTTTTCAATATTCGCGTCGTTGTGACTTTTTTATCTGGGAAATATGTCTAACTAACAGAAATTAATAATTAATTCTTTAATTAATTCGATAACACAGGCCCACAAAAAAAAAGTACCCTGTGCTGGCGATCTGACTAGGCTAGTCTTATGTATTTTGGCCCGCTGAATTCAAATCTGACGTCAAAATTGTTCCATCACGTTACAGTTTTTTTAAAATCTCAAAAATAGACGAAAATTTCGACTTTAAAAACCGACTTTCTAGGGTAATAAGGCTGCGCTACTTGAAGAAAAAGTTACTGAAATCATATTTTAATGTATTTTCAGACATTATAAATCCAAATCCGACCTAGAATATAAACGTTGTGCTCAATTTATGATGCGAGCTGGACCTAATGCCCGAATAATGTGTCTTATGATCGTCTGCGCTTACGCACTCTTTTATCTTCAAATGACCTGTGAAGTGAATTTCTCTTACGTTTTTTTCTTTCTACAATATTTTCTCTTTTTAACATCCAACAAAAATCTGCCGTCATATTTTCATCTCATCGTTCTTGATATCGGCGCTCTATTTCTTTAACATATATATATTAAAGAAAATATGATGGCTGATTTGTGTTGGATGTTAAAAAGAGAAAATATAGCAGAAAGAAAAGAGGGTAAGAGAAATCTACTTAACTTTTTCTTCAAGAAGCGCAGTCTTATTACCCTAGAATGTCGATTTTTACGAAATTTTCGTCTATTTTTGAGATTTAAAAAAAACTGTGACGTGATGGAGCAATTCTGACGTCAGATTCGAATTCAGCGGGCCAAAATACATAAAATTAGCCTAATCAGATCGCCAGCACAGAGTACTTTTTTTTGTGGGCCTGTGTAATTAATTAAAAATTAAAATTAATAATTCATTTAACAGAAATAATAATGAAAATAGAAAAATTAGGAAATATTGAAAGTAGAAAAATTAAGAAATAGGACACGATAAAAATATTTCAATATCCTGGGATATTAATTTCTTATGCCGTTTATACGTATTGTTCTGAAAAATATGCAAAGATTAATCGCGAATTAGAGAATTTTCCAATTTAGCAACTTTCTATAGAGATATTCTGCAAAAATATCTTAACAAATTCATCGATAAATCGGGAGTGAGATGTCATTATAGCTTGTTTCATTAGAAAGTACAGTATAATTAAATTATTTATACTATTCTTTCTTCATCGGGAAACCTTCACGTGAATCTTACATTTGCTTTCTGTTCTGAAATAACTATCTTCGTATGGAAATAAATGTATCGCCCGCTCGTACTTGTAGTAAAATACAAAGAAAATGAAAATATATTAGCGGAAATCATTTTCGATGCAAACAAGATCTATTGCTGATTAAATGGCTTTATTTTTTATTGTATAGTAAATAATTAAGAGCTGTTTGATTCGCGTTAAATCCTAAATTTAGTCATTAGCGTTAAGAGTATATATTAACGAAACTCACCACTTGTCTTCGCCAATTTTGATGCAAAACTGAATTTCTGCCATGAAAAATAAATGAGATTTTGATTTTAAGTGAAACGTTTAAATTTCATTAATAAACTGCTTTCTTTTTCAATCTGTTCTTTTTTATACTGTAGACGATAACAATTAATGTAGACGAAATTAACAGAATAGAAAATACGCTAAATAAATTTTTTTCTGTTCCTCGAGCTGATTTCTTTATCGTCAACATTTTCCAAAGAGGCCAATTTCCATTTCTACTTTCGTCAGCGGCTTTTTTGCGATCGTTTGTTCTTCGTATCGATGAATATTACATTCAAATACTGGACGAAGGAAATATCGGGACGATAGAGAGAATAGCGAGAAAGAAAGAAATCTGCGAAGGCAATCATATCGATGAGCACAACAATGCATAAGTGGAATCGGGTCCCTCGCTCGCCAGCGAGTTTGCTTCGAATTTACGAGGTGAAATCTTGGACGTCGGTCGATTTCCTCCGCTCGGCAGCTTTCGAAAATACTTTTTCTTATCCGTATCTTCTTATCCCTCACTCCCTCTAACTCTCCCCCTCTCTCGCGGTTATCTCTTCTTTTCGTACACGAGCGCGATAATCGAGCGACCTAATTTAATTTGTACTCGGAACGATGAGAGCAAGTCAAGTTTGTACCGTTTGTATGCTTTAAATAAACTGTTGCGAAAAGAGAGAAAGGCGGTAAGTAAATTTCACCTCAACTACTTATCTCCGTCCCTTCGGAACCATTTTCCGTCGCAATATATTACTTATTCGCGCGTTCTTGCTACGAGCTGCACTTGAAACGTCAGCAGGCAAAACGAGAAAGGATTATTAATTCCGTTCTATGAATAAGATCGTTAAATTTAGCGGTTCGCGAAGTCCTTCCCTTCGGCGTTCCCCTCGACGAACAGTTGGAACTGGAACTTTGAGCTTCAATAGAAACTCTACAAGTGACTTGAGCGACCTAAGATCATTACTCGCCTGGGTATTCCTTAACTTGCCGTAATTGTATTACTATCCAGTTTAGACGCAACTACATTCAACATTTATATTAAATTAGCTCGCAATCAGTATTTTATTGCAAATTCATTAGCTAGGCAATTATTGACAAACATAACTTAGATTTATTCTTCTATTTATTCTTCTATTTAGTCTTCTATTTATCGAGCATCTTAACAAAGTATCTAGAGAGAAAGATATAAAGTTGTTATTTATAATTTACTAAAAAATTTATTTCTACTGCTCTCTCTTTTATATTGTTTTATAAATATTCTGGAACTTATAAATGACTTGAACATTACACTGAGAAAAATCGTTTGATTGTACCAATAAAACATATATTGATTGAAGGCATTTTTAAATCAGACAAGAATTTCTAGTTATCATGATTTTTTATACTTAGAACGTTTAATAGATTTTATTATAAGGATTTGGTTAGTATTTTCTGGTTAGATCTATAAAATTTTTTGTTATATTAATTTCTTTGCTTGCCGCTAAGCCACTCTTAATTTTTCATATTTGCCTTGAAATATAAAAAAACTAGTATTAACATTAAATCCAAAGTATATTTTTTTCTCTTACGAGCAGTAGTGCCAGAAAGAGGACGCTAGCTCTCTGATTGTGTGTGTTTGAACTGCATCCTCTTCTTGCATCACCGTTTATCAGTTTAATTTCTAACAAACAACTGAATTTAAAACATTTTATTCAATAATCTGGATTGAATTTATCCAATAATCTTGTTGAAATTCAAAATATTAAACAGACTTTTGAGATTAGATTGAAAAAATTTTAGACGACTTGGTGCTGGCGAGTTTAATATTATTAACCAGAAAATTTGGTAAATTTAACAAAAAAAAAAAAAAAATTAATAAGATTCATCTGGTAATTCCTACAAGAAATCTGATTCGTCCATTTTACAACAGATATACTGTTTGAATCTACCAGAATTTTAATTAATACAACCAGATTTTTTCTCAGTGCATTATACATATTTTTTTTTTAGAGAAAATAATGACAGTTTACAAAAATAAAAATTTATTATTATATAAAATATTATAATCATTATATGTGTATTTTTTTCAAGGAAAATAATTAATGAAGTTAAATTAGTTTAATTTTTCACAAACTGAATTTAAAATAATTTATTCAATAATTTGAATTGAATTTATCCAATAATCTTGTTGGAATTCAGAATATTAAACAGACTTTTGAGATTAGATTGAAAAAATTTTAGACGACTTGGTGCTGGCAAGTTTAATTATTAACCAGAAAATTTAGTAAATTTAACAAAAAAAAAAAATTAATCAGATTCATCTGGTAATTCCTACAAGAAATCTGATTCGTCTATTTTCCAACAAACATACTGGCTGAATCTACCAGAATTCTAATTAATGCAACCAGATTTTTTTTCTCAGTGTATTTTTTTTTCTCTTACGAGCAGTAGTGCCAGAAAGAGGACGCTAGCTCTCTAATTGTGTGTGTTTGAGGTGCATCCTCTTCTTGCATCACTGTTTATTAGTTTAATTTCTAACAAACTGAACTTAAAATAATTTATTCAAACAAACTGAATTTAAAATAATTTATTCAATAATCTGGATTATTGAATTTAAAATAATTTATCCAATAATCTTGGAATTCAGAATATTAAACAGACTTTTGAGATTAGATGGAAACAATTTTAAACTTGATGCTGGGGAATTTAATATTATTAACCAGAAAATTTCATAAATTTAACAGGAAGAAATTAATCAGATTCATCTGGTAATTCCTACAAGAAATCTGATTCGTCCATTTTCCAACAAACATACTGGCTGAATCTACCAGAATTCTAATTAATGCAACCAGATTTTTTTTTCTCAGTGTATTTTTTTTCTCTTACGAGCAGTAGTGCCAGAAAGAGGACGTTAGCTCTCTGATTGTGTGTTTGAGGTGCATCCTCTTGCATCACTGTTTATTAGTTTAATTTCTAACAAACTGAATTTAAAATAAAATTTATTCAATAATCTGGATTGAATTTATCAATAATCTTGGAATTCAGAATATTAAATAGACTTTTGAGATTAGATGGAAACAATTTTAAACTTGATGCTGGGGAGTTTAATATTATTAACCAGAAAATTTGATAAATTTAACAGGAAGAAATTAATCAGATTCATCTAGTAATTCCTACAAGAATTCTGGTTTGTCCATTTTCCAACAGACATACTGGTTGAATGAACTACCAGAATTCTAATTAATGCAACCAGATTTTTTTCTCAGTGTAGCGATAATTATATCTAATTATACCTAAAGCTGGCGATATTGTCTAAATATTCGGCAGAAGTGTAAGGACGCAGAAGGAAAAGGACTGCTCGGAGAGAGGGATTGGTCGCAATTGAAAAGGTGAGTGAGTCAATAAATATATAATTTATTAAATGCAATGATGAAATGGTGTAACAATAGAGGGGCGGGCGAAACGGCGACCGGTGTTGGACGCCGCGAAGACGGACAAGAGATAATACGCCGCCCCCGCCCGGCGCCCTCCCGGAGATCGGAAATATAGATAAAATATTTTCGTTATTATTTACAATATTAGTCGAACGTTAGTCAATAAATAATAAACAGTGGCATAATCCCTTTATTTTAATAATATATAATTTAATTATATATATATATATATATATATATATATATATATTATATTTATTTATTTATTTATATATATATATATAATATATTATACGCTTGCGATAATAAAAATATTACAAGAGAGATGGAGCCTTGCCGTTATTCGTTTTCACTAGTAAAATCTCCTTACATCGCCATCGTCTTCCTCGTTCCAAAACTCTCGACTGATCGTCGCGGGTGCGAAATCGATAAATTTAGAATTACCCTCGCGAGCAAATCCGCGCGAGATCCTTCGGATTTTGGAACGCGGAAACGGTCGCTTCAGAGCGGATTGATGTCGAAACAGCCGTCGAAACCATCTCACATCAACATTCCCGGGGGGAGAGAATCGCGCTCTCCCTCCTTCTCTCTCTCTTGCACTCTCTCTCTCTCTCTCTCTCTCTCTCTCTTCCTATCGCGAAAAAAAAAAATCGACGACAGGACTGAACAACGAATGGCAAAAACAGCCTCGATTCTCGACGTTCCCGCGAGCGAGTGATCCCCGCATCGGATTATCACAACGAAAGTACTCGCAGCATTACTTGGACGTTATCAATCGAGTCGAGTAAAAGAGGGGTTGTGTGCGCGTGTGTGTACGTATGTATGTGTGTACGTGTTTTGTAGGGTGTTTACAAGTTGTAAAACGCCGCCACGCGAGACTACAAGTTGCGTCGTGTGTCAGGATCAGGCAGGCAGCAAGCAGGTACAAAGTGACCGTCTCGACGAAGGAACAATGCGTGTCTCTGGGGTCTTTATAATTGTATCCTATGTATATGTGTGTGTGTGTGTGTAACCCACGTGTGATTCTCTGCATAAACTGCCGTATTTATACCTCTCTCTCTCTCTCTTCGCTACACGTGCGTGCGTGTGTGTGTGTGTGTACGTGTGTGTGTGTGTATTTCGCGCGTGATCCTTGGATAATCATCGTAAAACTCCTCCTCGCCCTCTGCGCGTTCCTCTCTCTCTGTGGTGTCTCCGTGTCTGTATCCGAACATCGAACACACAAGGGGCATCGACCCTTCGATCGTTTCGACCCTTTCGACATCGAGTTCGCCCGCCAACCATCGCGTCGTCGAAGGGAGGGAGGGTGGGAGGGAGGGGGGGGGCGGACGCGCGCGCGATAAGCCCCGGATGAACCGCGTGCACCAGATTTTTTTTTTTTTTTTCCCCTTTCTTTTCGTTTCTTTTGTAAAAAATATACGGAAGGAGAGAGAGAGAGAGAGAGAGAGAGAGAGAGAGAGAGAGAGAGAGCTTCCAGAGAATATATATGTGTATCGGCGAGATACGCGCGTCGCCCCCTCCCCCTCCCCCCTCCCCCTCCTGCCCCCCCGCTCTCTCGAGATCTCCAGATTTCTCCAGAGTTTCGTCGAGGCGCGCCTTCTTCCCGGTTCCCCCCCTCCCCCCTCGAGAATGCTTCCCTCCTCGAGACGCCATTTCCGGTTTTTTTTTTCTCGAGACGAGCGCGATTTGGCGGGCTCGCGAAAATTTCTCTCGCGCGATTTCCGGAGATTCTTGGACAATTATTAATTGGAAATATCTCGCGCTCGGAATCTCGATCTCGCGTTTCCGATTTTTTTTCTTTTCTTTTCTGAAGGAGAGAAATTAATTCTTCTTTAGGTTTTTTTTTTTTTTTTTTAAATCTCTTCGCTTAATAGTCCGCTATTAAATATATACCTACTGATTCGTCTCTGCGTCTAGAGAGTAGTTTGAAAAGTGGCATGAGATAGTGTGTTTGTAGTGTTATAGATTTCTTCCTCCTCCTCTTCCTCCTCGTCTTCCTTTTTTTTTTTTTTCTCTCATTTCATCATTCCCCACTCTCTGTGTTGTATCGAGATTAATTAAGTAATAAAGTTATAATTAATTATTTAATTTAATTAATTAATTAAAGTGGCAGCAGTTAGGCCATGCGGCTCCTATCATCTAGTCGTCTTTGACTCTTGGCTTTCTTACGTAGAATTTAAAAATTTTTCCTCTCTTTACTTTTTTTTCTCTTTTTCTTTTTTATTAAACCTCTTTATATTTTGAGAATAATTTGTATTAAATGACTTTTATTTTTTTTTTTTTTAAAGTTTAATGTATTCTTCGAAGCGCCTATCCTAGCGATGTCTTTTTAATTAAGATTATTTTTTTTTTTTCAGCGGCCTCCCTCCCCCGTTTTCCACCGATCTTCAGCCCAAACGAGTACCCCGCTTGGCTTGTCCCGTCCTGTACGTGGTTAATTGATGCAAAAACGGCGAGCAATGGCGAAACTGTGGGAAATTCGCGCGGTGTCGGCCGCCCTCTGTCCGCCGTTCCACGGATAAAAAATACTGTATTCGACTCGTCTCGCGTTGAAATCCCGGAATAGCGACAGCGCGTTCTGCCCCCCCCGGCGAATTTGCGCCGAGATCGCCGATTCTTCGTCCTCTTTTTTTTTTTTTAATATCCACGAAATGCCTAAATAATTGCCACGCACGAGGACAAGCCCGACCGATCCGAAGTATATCCCTAATACTCGAGACTTTGTCCCTCGTCGTAATCGCGTCTCTCATTGTCAATGCTCTCCGTGCCCGCTACGCTTATAATCGCTAGCACTTATTTATAATTAGATTCTTAAATATGTAATAAGCAAAAATATGAATATATATATATATGTATATATATAATAGTTTTGTGTATATAATAATTATATTATTTTACTCATTTTTTGTTTAAGTATTTCGATAGGATCGTGATTATTTTAATTAATTAACAATGATTAAAAGAGTGTAAGAATTTGTTATCCTTCCTCTCCCCCCCACCCGCTCTCCTCGCCTCCCCCCACCCTTTCCGCGCGCACCCTTTCCTCTCTCTCTCTCTCTCTCGTCATTTTAATAACTAATAACTTTTTTTTTTAAGCTTAATGGCATGAAAATGCTCGTTGGAATTGACTCGTGTGTACAATATACATGTAAATACACACACACATGTACGTGTGTGTATTTATATTATGTATATTGCAATAATATCCCGCCTCGCGCGCTTTGCGTCTTACGTCGCACTATTTAAATTCTCACAACCTGCTGTGATTCTGCGTAATGTAAACCCCAAGAGGAGAGGGTCGATATGGATTGATTACTCCCCCGGAGAAATTCGAATTCGCAGTGCCCCCCTTTTTTGGTTTGCGACGCACGCAGAGACTCCTCTGACAGATCGCGCGGCGATAATCTCTCGATTCCGCCATTCGTACGGTTTCGGCCTCCGTTCGGATCTCCGTCCGTCCGTCTATCTCAGAGCGAGAATTGTCGCGTGGAAACGTGTCCATCTTCCTTTTTCCCCACGTATCCATTTTTTTTTTCCTCCTCCTCCCCGTCTCTTCCTGTCCCCCATTGCGCGGAAATACTTTCTTGGATCACCATTAATTTATCACAATAAACGCTTGTCCTCTCGATCAAAGACTTTGAACGCGGGACAAGTCGCGCGCGAACCGCAATCAGCTACGCCCTTAATTAATCGCTAATTATCTTACGCTAGAGAACCTTTAAAAAAATCCCCTATCGGAGAGAGAAACGGTAGGTAGTTTTTGTAACAATGTGTAATCGACTAGCTTACGTTCTATAAAGTAACTCTACAAAGTTGATTATACTGTGACTAGCACAGCCCGTGGATGAAGTTGCGCCCTTTCGACAAAGGGCCCGTTCAATTATTTTTTTTTTTTTCCTCTTTTCTCTATTTTCTCTTGTTTTTCGATTCTTCTCGATTTCCTCCCCCTTCGCCTCTAGTAGCTACCTCGTTCGTGTGGTACCGCCGCTTTCTCCTCGTCCCGCTTCTCCCCCATTTCCTCTCTCGCTCTCCTTTTCTAAAAATTCTCTAAAATCAAAGTATAGATTTTTTTTCTCTTCGTTCATTCTCCTCGTGTCCCGAGCAAAATGAATGTCATTTCGTACACGAAAGATTACCGATTTCCTGCGACGTAATGAAACGTCAGTATTTTCGCACCTAATATGTACAATGGATTCTCGACGACGCTGCATTATATCACGATTATGATATAGCTGAACGATAAGAAAAATGCGATGTTCAGCCTCGTACGAAGCGCTTATTAAATTTAATCGCTATGTTTCTCGTAAAAATATAAAAAATGGACGCGGACAGATAATACCGATCGAAAACGAACAAACCTAATCTTGTAAAGCGTCAATAACACTAATTGTGTCCCAATTCGTAATTTTCCAAATACTCGGATTTTTACCTTCGCCCTGCATGTGTTCAAGTCTTTTGTTTTTTTTTTTTTTTATTCGTCTCGCTATAAAATATAATCCACTATTATTTCTAGACTCGATTTCATGCCGCTTTTTTGTTCGCTCAAATCATCCATCGTCGTCAATCGACACTCGTCAACCGATTTCGAAGCCTAACGTATGCGAATAAACGTATAAAATAAGTTCGGAGAACCTCAAGTTCGCTTCTTTTCCTCCTTTTTTCTTTCCACTCTCTGTTTTTCATACAATTCCAGCCACAGCTTCGTCTAAAAGTCAATTATAGGAATAAACTCGAGAGCAAAAATTCATAAAAGAGTATTAATGAAGGAGAAGAGATTATTCTCTACTGCAAGTGAAATTACTCCTGGTGGATCGCATCGAAAAAAAACAATCTTTGCTCGAATATTTCTTCGTGATAAAAACTATTCCGAAACGCAAACGGTATAACGCTACGATAATTGACACGAGTCAAAAAACCAAATTCCCCGGACAAAGAAACATTTTAACTGATTGTCTTTATTTTTAAAGTATTTATATATATTTACTTGTAATGTAAAAATTACGATATCGAGATTTATTACTCTAAAATACGATATCGGGATTCATTAATCTAACTTTTCAATACGGATTCAATGTAAATTGCAACATAGAGCGGACACGACGTTTAATTTTTCAAACTGTAAACATACAAAATTCGATCAAGATATTTATGCGCATTCCTTATTTCCCGAAAAGATTTTTCGAATTTGACAAGATTTCGACTAGTCTGTCAAGAAGAAATATGTCGGCGGCTGCAAAAGAGAGCCTCGCGAAGAAATATTTCATCTGAGAAAGATCCGCGGATCGATAGAATCTCTACCGGTGGCAAGAAGCTCGCGAGCTATCTGAGTCTACGAAAGCGACAACGATTTTGTGCGATTTCAGCTCGATTCATGCGCGCACGTATGCCAATAAAATATCACGGTTCGTCGACCTCGATGCTGTCGCAAGGAAATCGACGTACGTGCCGGACGTACTTCTCGTCGTTTCTCGTGTGAGACACGCTCGATAAATTCTTACACGTTACAAGCAGAAGATAAAACCGCGTATCCTACAGGTATGCCTGTCGAGTCGATCGATCACGTGCGGATTTTCAACAAATCCATCCCGCGACAGGTTTCATCTGATCCGACGCTATCCCTGGCTCGTGTCGATCGGAGGAGGATACAGGAGCGCGTGGAGAAAATGCGGTAGTAGTGTTAAAGATACGTACAAGCGAAACGAACGAGCGATATCGAGGATATAAAATGCGGTGCTCCAGGTGCTTAACTCATCAGTGTGAGGGACAAAAGGTCAAAACTATACGAGATAAGACTTTAGATAGATAGATAGATCGATAGATAAGATAGATAGATAGATAGATAGATAGATAAGTCAACCACTTTGGGTACGCGAGTCAGAGACGCAGAGAATAAAGCGTATCCGTGTCGTGAGCGTCTGGTACCCTTCTCTCTCTTTTTTTTTTTCTCAGTAGTTGTAGTCGCAATTGTCGCTAACGATCTCGCACTTCGAGATCGTAGGATGAGGTATGCTCCCCTCGGAGCGTCGCTCTCTTTCTCTTTTTCTCCCCATTTGTCTCCTCCACCACCGACCCTGCGTGTTACTTCGCTACCGAACTGTCGCCATTCTGCGCGCCGTTGGATCGAATACAGTCAACTAGGTGACCTCCTGGCTGGCGGCTGCTAGGCTGGCCCCTGGGCTAGATGAGGGCGAGCTTTGGGGGACAGCAGCCGCCCGTGAAGTGGCCGCTGGCGGCCTCCCGTTCCCGTTTGCGACGGCCCTGGCGTTCTGCAGTCTAATTCACAAGGCACAGAAACGTAGGGTTTATATAAAATGCGCGTATTCGGGCGTATCGCTCGCGCATAGTGAGTGCATACGTGACACCGAATGATCAGGCAATTTTATTAATCCGGTAATCAATCCAGAGGCAAACAGTCACATCTAAGCGCGTTCCTCGTTCAACACTTTACTCGCCAACCCGAGTCAACGTAAAGTCAATGTAAATCAATGTTACGAGCGATTAATATTGATTCATCCCCCCCGGGATGTTATTGGTCGAATGCGCCGACCTTCCAAATGAAAATGATAAATATGTAAACTTGCAGGTCGGAATTATTTTTTAGATCAATATGCATGGGAATTGAATTTTTAAATTCGAAAATTGAATTTTTCTTTTTTATTTAGCCAAAATAAATATGGATGAGGGCCGAAAAATAAATATAATTGAATTTCGATTCAATTCTCCCCTCGCGGGGAACTAGGCGCGTTTGAATTTATTTCGAAATTATAATAGGCTGCTACGATGGAATACAAATACTACACTGAGAAAAATCGTTTGATCGTATCAACAAGACTTTATAGCAAGATTTATTTTTAGCTTATAACAAGATTTTATATGATTGAAGGCATTTTGTTAAATCAAATAAGAATTTCTAGTTATCGTGATAAGACTCGATTTTTTATAACTAGAACGTTTAATAGATTTTACTATAAGGATTTGGTTAATATTTTCTGGTTGGATCTATAAAATTTCTTGTTGCATTAATTTTTTTGCTTGCCGTCAGGCGGCGAGCTTCTTAACTTTACTCGTATTAAGGAGTTATACCTAGTTAGAGCAAGTCGAAAAAAACGTATTTTTAAAAAAATATTTTAATATTTAAAAAAAACTGTTAGGTATTTTTATTTCATCGATTCTTTATCATAATATATATCTATCAAAGAAGTTTTCATAATTTTTTCAATTAAAAATATCGAGAAATGTAGACACAATAGCTATTTTCTAGAGACATCTTTTTTCGAAGACGCTTAGCGGTGAGTAAGATTATTCGGAGCTGGATCATCTGAAGTAAAAAATTCAAAAGAATTTAACTTTCGTATGAATTGATCTAGTTCGTGAACGAAGGATTTTACAAAAAATTGATTTTTGATAATATGACAGACGTTTGACGCAAAAATACGAATTTTTTGTGTTAAAACTTTTCGTTCTTTTGTTAATAAAAAAAAAGGTTTCATCAAAATTAAAATCCCTTCGTTCACGAACTAGATTTAAATTCATACGAAAGTTAAATCCTTTCGAATTTTTTATTTCAGATGATCCAAGTAATCCACTCCGAGTAATCTTGTTCACCGCCAAGTGCCTCCGAAAAAAGATGTGGAAGATCTCTGGAAAATAGCTACTGTGCCTACATTTCTCGATATTTTTAACTGAAAAAATTATGAAAACTTCTTCGATATGAAATAAAAATACCTAACAGTTTTTTTTAACAGAATTTTTTATAGAATTCTCAAAAATGAGAATCTATATCTTGGTAAATGCACCAAGTAAAATATATGCATATGCCTCGTTTAAATTTTCTCGTTTAAATTTTCGCGTACAATTACAGAATTTTTAGGCATTACCATCCGCTCTTGAAAAAATTATGAAAACTTCTTCGACAGATGTGTATTATGATAAAGAATCGATGAAATAAAAATATCTAACAGTTTTTTTTAAATTCCTCAAAAATACGTTCATTCGACTTTGTGTTAACTAGTATTAACATTATATCCAAAGTATATTTTTTTTTCTCTTACGAAGTAGTGCCAGAAAGAAGAGGCTAGCTCTCTGATTGTGTGTGTTTGAGCTGCATCCTCTTCTTGCATCACTGTTTATCAATTTAATTTCCAACAAATTAAATTTAAAATAATTTATTCTTATTTATTATTATTAATAATCTGGATTAAATTTATCCAATAATCTTGTTGGAATTTAGAATATTAAACAGACTTTTGAAATTAGATGGAAAAAATTTTAGACGACTTGCTGCTGGAGAGTTTAGTATTATTATTAATTAAAAAATTTGATTAATAATACTAAATTTAACAGGAAGAAATTATTCAGATTCATTTGTATAATTCTTACAAGAATTCTGGTTCGTCCATTTTAACAGACATACCAGTTGAATCTACTTCTAATTAATGCAACCAGATTTTTTCTCAGTGCAGTTTTTCAATTATTCACGTATAAATATACGATACATTTGATATATTTATCTACCGACAAAGTGATGATCGAGGAACTCGGCAATTCTATGTCATTAAGCGACGAATACACGATTTCATTGTACAAAGACAGAGAATATGAATACCGACGAGACATTCAAACAATAAACACGAAGCATCGTCAAACGTGATGTGAGGCACGGTCCCGAATAAACAGATACATGTAACTCGTTAATTCGTGTGTCGTGAAACAGGGGGTGCAAATCGAAAACGGAAAGACAGAGAAGGGGAGGAAAAGAAAGAAGAAGAAGAAGAAGAAGAAGAAGAAAAAAAAAGAGGTAGAGAAAGAAAAAGAAAAACACGTAACGACAAAAGCATTTAATTCCCTCCGGCACAGAAGAGACAGGAACGAGAGATAAACGAGCACTTGTTTTGCCGAAACGATCGCCCTACTATGAGATACGTTACTTACCGGTCGTGAATCGTCCCACGACAAGCTGCATTAGTGACACACAGAAGAGGGAGACTTTAGAACTTTTAGAACTTGTCTTTTCTTTTTTCGGTACGATAAAGCCTTTCGTGTGCTAACAAGAAGTCTCTACTACGTAACTAATGTGCGTGCACATCGTTGCAACAGGAAATGCAGCACTGTACACACGCACATACGGGGATACTAACTTGATCTTGGATTGCCGCATGAACTGCTGGATCTTCCGCGCGGCCTGATGAGCCGCCTGCTGATGGACCGCCTGTTGCCTGATGCTGGTCGAGCCTGGCCGCGCGCGGTAATTTCGATAGTTGTTCTGAATCACCAGAGCCGCCCTCGTCGCTTGCCTGTGACAGAAGACGCGCTATTAAAGTCCAGACGTTCGAGAGTAGCCAATCTGTCGATAGAGCGTTGCAAGAGGCGATTAGCAGAAACTGAAACTTTAATCGGAGTAATCGCTATCGTGTACAAGAGTTTTAGAAAAGCATCGGTGAATGCGAATAAAATAAAAAGGATTCTCTCGAAGGGGTATAGAAAGTTTTTCCAGTTAAATTAACGCGTTCTTTTATTCTCTCGACGAGCGATAGGCAAAGTTGGCCGCACGTTCGATATCTTTCATTCGTTACCTCTCCCAAACTTGTGTTTCCACGAAGATTCTACAATGATAATGTAGTACAGTCGGCTGATTGTGTCACTAATTTCGGAGACATTACACTGGGAAGTTTGAATCGCTACGTATATAATGCAGCGAAGAGAAGGATGAGGAACGAGGGGAACACCGATCTCCGTCTTCAACAAAAGTCGTATTAATTTAATGCCAAGTTAATTCTGTATTCAGGCCACCGTAACGAAAGCAGGGAAGTCCGCAAAGTTTCCGAATTATTTACGATGCCAATTAAAAGTTCGCCCCGAGAGAGGAAGAGAAGGAGAGAGAGAGGGACTCGAACTTTGGTGGCATCAGTCTAATTCAGTCGGAGGTCGTTAAGTTGGCCCACAATGGTACGTCTTGTCTCCCGGTTATTAATTGTCGCTTATTAAGATGTCCTCTTCCCCTCCCCTCCCAGCCTCGACCAGCGGAATATCGATGGAAATTTAACTTTGAAAGTTCGAAGCTATTTGGCGATGTCTACGAGATAACAATCTGTCGTACTTAAGAACCTTGGGTTCAACCTGATAACACGCGCTCGCATAAACTTGAACGATCTGTATCTAAATGTTGCATGCATCGCATGAAGTAGCTAATGCTGTCCTAGTGATTCATTCCGTTCTTGAGGAAACTTTCCAAATGAAGGAAAACATGCAAGAAAATGAAAGACAAGTATTGAAACGCGTTCAAGGGGTTATATCTAGTCAGCAAGTCGAAAAAAAAAATTGGGGAATTTAAAGAAAACTGTTAGGTATTTTTATTTCATCGATTCTTTATCATAATGTATATCTATCAAAGAAGTTTTCATAATTTTGTCAGTTAAAAATATCGAGAAATGTAGGCACAGTAGCTATTTTCCAGAGACATCTCTTTTCGGAGGTGCCTGGCGGTGAACAAGATTACTCGGAGCTGGATCATCTGAAATAAAAAATTCGAAAGGATTTAGCTTTCGTATGAATTGATCTAGTTCGTGAACGAAGGGATTTTAATTTTGATGAAACCTTTTTTTTTTATTAACAAAAGAACGAAAAGTTTTAACACAAAAAATTCGTATTTTTGCGTCAAACGTCTGTCACATTGTCAAAAATCAATTCTTTGTAAAATCCTTCGTTCACGAACTAGATCAATTCATACGAAAGTTAAATTCTTTTGAATTTTTTACTTCAGATGATCCAGCTCCGAGTAATCTTGCTCACCGACAAGCGCCTCCGAAAAAACATGTCTCTGGAAAATAGCTACTGTGCCTACATTTCTCGATATTTTTAATTGAAAAAATTATGAAAACTTCTTCGATATGAAATAAAAATACTTAACAGTTTTTTTTAATAGAATTTTTTATAGAATTCTCAAAAATGAGAATCTATATCTTGGTAAATGCACCAAGTAAAATAAATGCATATGCCTCGTTTAAATTTTCGCGAACAATTACAGAATTTTTAGGCATTACCATCCGCTCTTAATCGCTAGTTTTCTTATCGTGTTGTTTTAATACATATAGATCCTAATTCCTTTCAATTTTTTTTTTAATTTCCCAAAAATACGCTTTTCTCGACTACACAGTAAAAAATTTTGTGTTAAATTTAACATATTTCACATGTCCCAATTTATCCACTCTAATTTTAATGTTAATTTAACAGAAGGTATGTAATAAATAACACAAGTATGTAAATAAATAACACAAGTAATATGTTTAAAAATTAACACAAAAATGTAACACTTAAATTTTATCTGGAAATAAAGATTATGTTAAATTGACATAATGTTAAATTTATTTAAAAGAAAATGTTATTCTTACATTTTTATGATAAATAACAGAAGAGATATGTCGATTTAACACATGGAAACTGTTATAGAGAGAAAAATAACACAACTTATCTGTTCATTTTAACATATAACTTATTTCATCAAAAATTCGTGCATTTACATATTAATTGTATTATTTTAACTCTTAGAAACAGTGAATATTAACTCAACGCAGAAATGTCAAAGTAACACAACGATAATATGTTACATTAACATAAGAGTATGTTAAAAATTTAAAACAAAAATTTTTCCACGAGAAAATTTCAACAGAAATACAAAATATTTTCTATCGTGTAGCTGACTAGGTACAACCCCTCAAACAACGCGCTGGCCAATTCGAATATCTATTCGAAAAAAATATATACGCGAAAGACGAGACGTAATGTAATAAAAATATAAAACAGAGACCTGCCGGAGATTCTCAGAATGCTTCGCAAGCGAGAGTTACCTGTGATAAGCGTACTGTTTATGTCGACGATAGTATTGCTGGATGAGAACGGCGGCATGTCTCTCGGCCTCCTCCTGCCTCTGACGACCCTTGTAATTCCTGTACGCCTTCTGGATCATCCTGGCGGCGTGATAGAGCTCCCTTTGCTCGCGATCGGACAGCGTCAGCCTGCTCAGGTCCGCCTCGCTGCCACCGTCACTCGCCGTAGCCGTCAGGGCTCCGGAGCCGAGCATCCCGTTCAATCTGCGCTCGCCGCCATTCGGCGAATAATACGCATTGTGCGCGTTGCCGTTGCTGTCGAGATGCAGCTGCAGCTGCAGAAACTCGCAGAAGTCGGCCGTGGTGGGCGGCGGGGACGGCGAGTCCGGCGTCAGGCAGCTGCTCGAGGGACTCGAGGGGCTGGCGTCGGCGTCGGCGTCCGCGTCCGAAATCGAGGCGGCGCCGCCATTGCAGTCGCGATACGAGTCGAACAGCTCGCCGGAGTCGAGGGGCTGCAAGCAGGAAGGATTAGCATGGAAATTGAGTCTCGCAGGGGGACCCAGACGCTTCGGCGTCCCATTTATCGAGGCCCCTTAATCCTCAAAGTTTGACTCTTAATTATGATTCAGGACGGAATCTTAACGATCGTGCTATTCCTTTGATTTCGGGGTGCGCGAACTTTGTTCTCTGGAGGGCAAGTTTTAACATCCCGATTAATCATTTGCACAATTTCTCGCGCGCGCTTGATTTATTTGGAAATTGAGGGTAATAAAATGTTGACAATATTTCGATTATTAATGTTGGGTACACACTCACCATTTGTTCCATCAGGGCGTCTTCCAAGGGCGACAGAGGTGCCGCGAGTGGCGGTGGCGAGGAAGAAGACGGAGAATCACCCTCCGCCCTCTTGATCCTTTCCGGTAGCGCCGCTATAATTTGCTCTGCCAATGTCAGCACCCTCGCGTCTTCCTCCCCTATAAAAAGGAATCACCACCCTAGCCAAACTCGAAAAGTTCGTGGTGGCAGGCCGCCGAAATCACATCGATCACAACACCGACAGTTTAAAAGCCGTGAGCGTGTTTCTACGATCCATCGGGATGCTGTCGTAATCAGACTAAAATGCTTAACACCAACAAGTGTGCCGCTACGACACGAATTGGACAAGTCACCGGCGAATAATAATAATGCTTTTCTACTCGTTCTTTCTTTTAAGAATAACCTGAGGCAGCCCAGCTGTCCACGTCGATCGATCGAACAGATCTGTTCAAGTGTGATATACTGCCGTTTTTTTTTTCTCAAAATTGCACGCATTTATCGTCGTTCCAGGCTTCGACAGCCGGACAATAGGCTAAGTGGCTAAGAAAGTTAGATATTGTACAGCGATTCATTGAACACCAGCAGTTACGAAGGCCAAGCAACACCAAATATTTGTCAAAAGCTGTAAGAGTTGAGAAGAGTTAGAGAAGGCAGCGTGATTGCCGACCGCACACACACACACACACACAGAGAGAAAGAGAACACTGTTGTTACGCGTATATGTGTGTCCGTGTAAGAGGTGTATGTATGTGTGTCTGCGAACAAGGGACGCAGCTAGGATCTCTACGCAATCCGCGTAATTGTAGTAGTATATATACGTCTAGGCCGATCTGTTCTATTCGGTAGTGTGTCACAGAGAACAGACAGAGTTACATGGATAGTTTTATACAGACAGGCAGACAGACAGACAAATAGAAGAGGAAAACGAGGAAGGTACGGACCTACGGTCTCCTGAGGGGTCGGAGCGCTCTCCATTCCCTGTTCGCTGAGGCCTAACGACGACTCATCCTCTTGCAACAATTCCATGTTGTCCAGCAGCGGCGAGCCACCTGTGTGTTTTTCGACAAACCCCAACTTAATGCTAATAGACGTTGCCTAATTTATTACGCTCGCATGATTTACGGCCTTTTGGTGACTCTACTTTTACTTGGTTGCGGGAAAGAGGAGGGAGGAGGAAGAATACGCTAACGGAAGAGGGAAAGAGTGTCAATATATCGTGTTTCGATAATCGTGAATGTGTATGTGTCTTTGTATGTGCGCTTTTGTGTAAGACGGAAGAGAGGGCAGTATAATAGCAAACGAAACTAACACAACGCCAGATCGAGACCGCTGTCTTGAGATGGCCTCCTGGGGCTAGGGCTGGCGGGTCGCAAGAAGAGCCTCTCGTCTTGCCTTCGGGCTTCGAGCTGATTCAGTTCTTCGGAGA
Organism: Camponotus fellah; assembly: GCA_030586385.1. Lineage (NCBI taxonomy): Eukaryota > Metazoa > Arthropoda > Insecta > Hymenoptera > Formicidae > Camponotus > Camponotus fellah. Next base: position 421,739 of record JAPIVC010000672.1, on the reverse strand, counting down.
TTGCCGCGTGACCGTTTTCCGCGGCCAGTTCGGTCGCTGTTCTATTCTGACAGTCCCTCACGCGGAGCGCCATAGCATTCCATCTACGAAAGGCACGGTGTCAACGAGATATCCTTGTTAAAAATCATCTTTAACGAGAGCGCAAAGCTATTGCAAGCCGCACAAATTGCAATTTTTCTTCGTAAATTTCATAGTGTATTATTGTTCGTGAGTAATTTTATTCATTAAATGTTGTTCCAGGACGAATTTGATTTTTTTTGTTTACGAACCTGTAAAGAATTCTGGCGGTGTCGGCGTGTCCTGCCGCGCAAGCCCAAGCAAGCGGCGTGAGACCGGCGCTATCCTGCCTGAGAGCATCGACTTCGGCATCCAAAACGCTACTAGGATTTTCCGCTCTCCAGTGAAGGAGTGCACAGGCTAACCTGGAGTATCCCAATCCGGCCGCCAGATGCAGAAGGGTAGGCCCACCGGATTGAAGAGGTTCCGCTCCAGCTCGCCAAGGACGGACAACAGCATCCTGCAATTTTATCATTTATTAAATTAATATCTTTTATTATTTAATAAATTAATTAAATTATAAAATGTTATAAATAATATTTTATAATTTAATTAATTTATTAATACTTATCGTGTTTAAGATTAAAATTAGAATTCACACTGGGACAAAAATCTGATTGCATTTAAGGATGTATTGGAGATATATTACAATCAATGAGATTGCCGTGAATTTTTAATTTAACATTCTTAATAATATTCTAAATCGTCATGAATTATTTCAAATTTTTTTTACTTGCTCCTTTAAAAGTTATTAATTTTTGAATTTTGCGATTTTAACACGTTCAAGAGACAGGTAATAAATTATTCACAAACTATAAAGAAGCAATGATAAAAATTTCATTTTCTAATATTATATTCTTCATGCATGTAAAAATGTTCCCACAAAGTTTTCAAATTTACTTGCTCGTTTTGAAATTATTATTAAAAAATAACTGTGATTATCGGTTTGACGCATATTGATGATAAAACATGGCAACATTTTCTTGGATTAGGACCTATTTATATTAAAGAATAAGACCTATTTATATTAAAGAATACTTTAAAGTATGATTTCGTGATTTTTAAAAAATTTTTGATTAATTAGAATTCGTATTCTGTCCAACTTTAATTTTTTGATACTTTTGAGACAGACATCCAATACATCCTTAATTAGAATTGTACATTTAATTATCTGTCATTTGTCAATTGTAAATGTTGAATACGCGTTGGAATTATTTTACTCTTGTAGAAATAACTTTGCATCACAGAGAAATTTCCTACAAAGTGGATGCTTATCTAAGAAAATTATTGTAATAATTTTTATAATTATAATTATTGTAATTTTTATAATTATAATTATTTTTATAATTATAATTATTGTAATAATATTTAAATTTGATATTTTTTATTAAACTAATTTTACTTTTATTAAACTAATTTAACTGAAGTTAAATTAGTTTAATAAAGATTTTTCAAGGAAGATAATTAATTTCATTAATTATCTTCCTTGAAAGAAATACACATAATGATTATAATATTTTATATAATAATAAATTTTTATTTTTATAAACTGTCATTATTTTCTCTAAAAAAATATGTATAATGTACTGAAAAAAAATCTGATTGCATTAATTAAAATTCTGGTAAAGTCAACTAGTATGTCTGTTGGAAAATGAACGAATCAGAATTCTTGTAGAAATTATCAGATGAATCTGATTAATTTCTTCCTGTTAAATTTACCAAATTTTCTGAATAATACTAAATTCGCCAGCACCAAGTCGTCTATAAAATTTTTTCCATCTAATCTCAAAAGTCTGTTTAATATTCTGAATTTCAACAAGATTATTGGATAAATTCAATCCAGAATATTGAATAAATTATTTTAAATTCAGTTTGTTAAAAATTAAACTGATAAACAGTGATGCAAGAAGAGGACGCAACTCAAACACACACAATCAGAGAGCTAGCATCCTCTTTTTGGCACTATTGCTCGTAAGAGAAAAAAAATATACTTTGGATTTAATGTTAATACTAGTTCTTTATACACATTTCATGGCAAATATCGAATACGAGTTAAGAGTGGCTCGCAAAAAAATTAATGTAACAAGAAATTTTATAGATCCAACCAACACTAACCAAAACACTAACCAAATCCTTATAGTAAAATCTATTAAACGTTCTAGTTATAAAAAATCGAGTCTATCACGATAACTAGAAATTTTTGTTTGATTTAATCAAAATGCCCTCAATCATATACGTCTTGTTGGTACAATCAAACGATCTTTGTCAGTGCAATCATGTCGAATAATCCTTAAGGTACCTGGCAATAAGCAACCAGTCGCTCTTCCAGATGTGCTGCGGGAGATGGCGGACCGGGACCTTGCAAACGGGCCTCGACGTCCGCAAGGCGATCCAGCAGAGCTTTCTCTGGGCTAGGTTCGCTCGTCGGCGCTCTACGATACTCAAAGGCAACGCTGTCGGACACGACAAAACCGTCGCATGCCACCTGGAGGGACGCTATTCCTGGTGCATGCGCCGGACATCGACAGCGCAATACACCCGGTTGCACGAGGCACGCCTCAACCGGTTCCGCGTCGAAAAGCACCGAATATGATTGAGAACCACTACCGCCGGTCCACGGACCAGCAACTAATACCTGGAGAATGTTTTTTAAAATAAATTTAGGATAATTCGCGTATGAAATTATATTTTCTCTTTCTTTTCAAACATTTAATTAATTATATCTTTCGTAAAAGTTTGATATAAAATTTTGAATTTAATTCAAATTAAATTTTCAATTTAATTTAAACTAAATAACAAATTTTATATTATTATTATTTAAATTAAATTTTTAATTTAATTTAAATTAAATTAAAAATTTAATTTAAATAATAATAATATAAAATTTTTTATTTAATTTAAATTAAATTGAAAATTTAATTTGAATTAAATAAAAAATTTTATATTATTATTAAATTTAAATTAAATTGAAAATTTAATTTGAATTAAATAAAAAAATTAATTTTTTTAAATTGAAAATTTAATTTAAATAATAATAATATAAATTTTAATAATATAAATTTTAAATAATAATAATATAATATTAATAATATAAATTTTTAATAATATAAACAATAATAATATAAATTTGCAATTTAATTTAAATTAAATTTTGAATTTAAATTAAATTAAGTTTTGAATTTAAATTAAATTAAATTTTGAATTTAATTAAATTTTCAATTTAATTTCAAATATTGGGAACGGATGTACTCACTTTTACACCACCCTCGGTGTAACTCCATTCAGGACTATACTCTGCAATATGGACGGTTGTACCAGGATGACATCCGACGTCGTTCTCGGGGCCTCGCTGTTCCTCGTGCTTCGTTTGATCGGCCTCGAAGTCGTGGAGCTCTGGCAGATCGCCGAACACGTCGAACGCGTCCAGATTGACCAGCACGTCGTCCGACGAGTCGATAAAGTCCATCGGATTGATCATGCTGTTGTCCGCCGGCGATGGCGACGGCGATGGGGGTACCATATTGGCCGACAACGTCTTCTGAATGTCCTCCTGACTCAGATCCAACGTTTCGGCGAAGTCGGTCACCTCGGAGCCGGAACCGCCGATCGGCAGAGATTGCACGCCGGATCTGTCCATGTTTTCCTGCGCCTCGATCTCTTGTTGCGTCTGCTGCTCTCGGTCTACGCTGGTCTGCGGCACGAGTTGTTGTTCCGTGACCTGTTGCATCTCCACCTGCTGCTGCTGCTGCTGCTGTTGCTGCTGTTGCGATTGCTGCGGCTGCGGTTGTTGCGGCTGCTGCTGAGGTTGCTGCTGCTGCTGTTGCTGCTGATGATGATATGGTTGACTGTTGAGTATCAGAAGACCACCACCGCCTTGAATTTGTTGCAAACTTAAAACTAGGGGAGCCGGCTGTTGGCTCTGAGTGGAATGGGAATGTCTTGAATACACACGGGGAGCTGGAGCCGCTGTCGTCGACGGTTGCTGACCTCCCGTTGTCGAAGAGACCTATTTCAAGCAATAATACATCGTGAGACTGACTTAATTATACATATGAAACGATAATAAATCATAATAAACGATAATGTTACAGAAATTCAATGTAAAAAATTGTAAATTATTAGCAAATAATTTATTAAATATTTATTTAATATTCAATAAATTATTAAGAAATAATTTAAAATATTTATTTAATATTTAATAAATTATTAAGAAATAATTTATTAAAAATAATTTACAATTAAATATTTAATTGTAAATTATTAAGAAATAATTTATTAAATATTTATTTAATATTCAATAAATTATTAAGAAATAATTTATTAAATATTTATTTAATATTCAATAAATTATTAAGAAATAATTTATTAAATGTTTAATTGTAAATTATTAAGAAATAATTTAGGAAATATTTATTTAATATTTAATAAATTATTGAGAAATAATTTATTGAATATTTAATTGTAAATTATTAAGAAATAATTTATTAAATATTTACGAGTTGTAAATTCCATGGAAATGAATATTTATCTCGACACATGGAAAGTTTAACGTAATACCTGATTGTCGGGCGTAAGTCTCCTAGGTGCGAGTTGAGTGCTGGTGGTGGAGGAAGTAGAAGATGCCCTCTGCCTGTCGAGCAGCTGAGAGACTATCATGTCGACGGGATGGTTCGAGTGTTGCGTGAGATGAGGATTGTTTGGGTCATCATCTCCGCCGAGGAACATGGGCCTTAATTGAGACGCGAGCTCGTCTCGCGTCCATTCCTTCTTGTCTGGCGGCAGCGCGAGACAGGGTGGCAGGGCCGCCAGCTTCGCATCGCCGTCCGGATAAGGAACGTTCAGATAATGGACGAGAACAACGTCCGGATTCTGCAGTAGCCAGTAACACCGGCGATGAAACGTCGGAAGGATAGCCGAGTGCACGTAACAGCCGTAGATGCACTCGACTCCCTGGACCTGTAATTCAATTGTCACGAATAATGAAATCTGGCAGCGATTTTCTTTGCCCAACAATTTCCCACGATTTTTTCGATTTTAATCAGTTTTAACGAGCACTGAAATAATTATTATTATTCATCAATTTTTTTATATGTATACAGGGTGAGCCATTTTAATTAACGCACGCAATTATTTCGGAAACAAAGCATTTTAGAGAAAAATGTTTCAGACAAAAGTTTTATGGTTTCGAGGGAGCCATAAGATGGTATCATTGGTTTGACACTGAAGAGTCATTTGAAGGTTACGTGAAGGTCACTTCAATTTTTTAAATTGCAATCCTTATTTTTTATTGCATATTCTTGTAGCTTACCTCGAGGCTTTCCGAAACACTATAATTAAATGTTTTTCATTAAGTACTTTTCGAGTTATGAGGCTTGAAGTAATATCTTAATTTTACATAAACCATAAAATATCTAATAAAATATTTATTTTTCGATTATCTTACCTTAATATTTTATGTACAAAATAATGGGAGGAATCAATTGGTGTAAAGAAAAACATAGTTGTTTCGAAGAAGAAATATGTAATTGTTAATTGCAAATTACATATTTCTTCTTCGAAACAACTATGTTTTTCTTTACCAATTGATTCCTCCCATTATTTTGTACATAAAAGTATTAAGGTAAGATAATCGAAAAATAATTTTACTAGATATTTTATCATTTATGTAAAATTAAGATATTATTTCAAGCCTTATAATTCGAAAAGTACTTAATGAAAAACATTTAATTATATATTTGAAAGCTCTCGAGTGCTACAAGAATATGTAATAAAAAAGTAGAGAGTGCTATTTAAAAAAGTAAAGTAGCCTTCACGTGACCTTCAAATGACTATTCAGGTCAAACCAATGGTACCATCTTATGGCCCCCTCGAAACCATAAAACTTTTGTCTGAAACATTTTTCTCTAAAATGCTTTGTTTCCGAAATATGCTGGATTAAAATGCCTGTATATATAATATATTTTTATATCTTTTTCATTTTAAATTTACCTTCAGTTTCATGTGATCCTCCCGTGTAGTCTTTCCATCTTTTCTCTTCTTCCAGCAATAACCATCTCGTCGGTAGCGTACTTTCTTTCTCGAGTACAGTAACATCGAACCACTTCGTGGTCGTACTTTTACCTCCCGACTTTGCCATTCGGCGTGTCTCTGAAAACTGATCAGGATGGCCGCGATTTCCTAAAAATCAAATAATAAAAATGCATACGATACTTTCGACTCATAATTCCGGTAATATCATCTAATATGTCACCGTATTTTTTATTATTATTATTATTTATATTATTAATATATTGTCACATACATATAATGATGCACTAAATTTAATCACCCGATTAAATTAAATGCATCATGATTATTTATGCGCATTGATTAATTATTAAAACAAAAGATTTATTAAGATAAAACTACGAATGCGAAATAAAAGCTTAAATAATAATCTGTGGCGTATACTTTAAATATTTCCGTTGACATTGCTTTTCTTAAAGATTTGGCTTCTGTCCGAAGATCGCGCCGACATATCTCTGATCTATCTGCGCTTTCATCTTTAAAGAAACAGAATCACAACTAGTCGCAAACGATCATTGAACTGTAAAGTCAGGTCATAAATTTGCATGGACGTATCGGAAAGTGTATTCTTATAGTGAATTTTAAATGTGGACAGTACTTTTATTTATACGATTTAAGAGAATGTTTTATTCACGGCCAGTGTTTGCTGTAGATAATTTCAAAATTGTCTAAATAAAGATAAAGATAAAAACCCGTAAATTTATCTTAGATGAGATAAAGATGATTTTGCTTTTACTTAATCTAGATGAAAGATGAGATAATTATTGCAATAATCTAGATAATTATCTAGATATTTTTGTTTATTTTAGAAGACTATAAATATTTGTAAAAAATGTGACGCCGATTATAAATGGGATATTAAAATCATAAACACATATTCCTTCTCTTTTCCTAAAGAATATTTAAATAATAGCAAAAAGGTATATAAATAATATGATAAATATTTATTTATTAATTTATATTTATAATATATTTATAATATATTAATAATATAATAATAATAATATATTTATAATATATTAAGAATAATAATATAAAAAATATATTTTAGATATTTTAGATAGATTTTTAGAAGCTTGCCTGGAAAACTTTTTTGCATAATGAAAACGTCATCTTAGACAATTTTTAGATAAGATGACATATATTTTTCATCTAAGATAAAAATAAAGTTATTTTGTATTTCCTCATCTAGTTAAAGATAAAGATGATCCATTTCTTTAATTAGATGATCATCTAGATAATTTTATCTAGATATCAGCAAACACTGTTCATGGCAATATTGATGTATCGATATATTGTTTACTGGCATTTCTTATTTATACAATATAATCCGCTAGTATTTAATTATAAAGCAATCGCGTTGAAAAAAAACTCAAACATCGATTTGAAAAAAAAATAATAATAAAAATGAAACACAAATTTCGCACACATTGAAAAGAAAAAATTCTACTATTTATGCATGTCGATTGTATCTAACACGTGAATATAATCAACAAGTCTGGGAGGCAAATAAATTATTCTTAATCTCGAATCTTGGAATAAAATAAATTTTCCTCTCTGAAGAAGAAAATACGCGATTTCCCCCTTTTTCGACTACTTCGGATCAAAAATGCTTAACACGATGAATAATTCAGTAGAAACACATACGGTACACGCGCCGACTGGTACTTGCCGCATGAAAAATGGAGAAACTGTCTTCGGGTCGGATATCTTATCAGTATACCTTACATCTCATGCGTGATACGACTGGTAGGGACGCGAGATACGTGTGCATGTGTGCATGTTTGCGTACATACATTCGCATTTACATCGCCCACTAACAATAACAGCGCCATTACATTACAGTTCATTATTGATTTCTGCCGCGAGGAACCGCTCGGCGGGTAATTTTAAGCGCTCGATGGAGGTATACAGGCATTATTGAAGGAGGAAGTAACGCCAGTTGAAACGTTGCAAAAAAAAAAAAAAGCGCAATTATATCGCGCGCGAGGGAGAGGGAGGGATTTTGATGCGATATCTCGCTCATTCTCCCTTCGTCATTCGACCTTACGTACTCCGACACAACATGACACGCAACAATCGGCACTTCGCGCGATGCGCATAATCAGAATATGAAAATGCAAAAAATTACCACTAGTACTTCTATAAATATTCGCAGGGGGCCGACGATGCGATGCTTATCGGCAATTCAGGCTACTTGGGGACATAAAAGAAGAAAGACGTCCCGGCGTGCGCGGGAAAAAAAAATTCAACACCCCAAGGCGCGGTAAATAGGTGGCCAGGAGCGCGCGCGCGACACGCGACCTAACGTGCAATAATGCAAATCGAATAATGCACGTGGCCGATCTGACCGATCCGAGGAATTTAACAGTGGCCGGCGGCGAGATATATAGGCGCCCCCATAGGGTGATTTCGTCGGGACCATTAGTGGAGTTGACGATGACAGTGAAAAAAGGACGAGTAAAAATAGCAACGAGTGTCGCTCGATAATAATTTGGCCGAGAGAAATTGATTGAATTAATTATCATTCTGATAATGTGTCCAGAATATTATAATTGTATATTGTACATTTTGCGCATTTTGAATAATTAAAGTGAGAATTTAATTTAGTATACTATTTATATAGGAAAAATATATAGGTGTTCTATCATTTCGAGGCCGTTAGTAAAATTTCTCAAGATGATAAAAAAGACGAAGAAAAAAAACAAAGAGACTTTTGCGGTAATAATTTGGTGGGGGTAATTGCAATTGACTGCATTAATTATGCATTCTGATAATGTGTCCAGAAAATTATAATTGTACATTTTGCGCATTTTGAATAATTAAAGTGAGAATTTAATTTAGTATACTATTTATACAGGAAAAATATAGATGTTCTATCATTTCGAGGCCGTTAGTAAAATTTCCCAAAATAATAAAAAAAAACGAAGAATAAAAAGAGACTTTTGCGGTAATAATTTGATGGAGATGATTGCAATTGATTGAATTGATTATACATGCTGATAATGTGTCCAGAAATTTATAATTGTACATTTTGCGCATTTTGAATAATTAAAGTGAGAATTCAATTTAGTATACTATTTATACAGGAAAAATATAGGTGTCCTATCATTTCGAGGTCATTAGTAAAACTTCTCAAGACGATAAAAAAAACGAAGAAAAAAAAACAAAGAAACTTTTGCGGTAATAATTTGGTGGAGATGATTGCAATTGATTGAATTGATTATACTATTTATACAGGAAAAATATAGGTGTTCTATCATTACGAGATCATTAGTAAAATTTCTCAAGACGATAAAAAAAGCAAAGAGACTTTTGCGGTAATAATTTGGTGGGGATAATTGCAATTGACTGCATTAATTATACATTCTGATAATGTGTCCAGAAAATTATAATTGTACATTTTGCGCATTTTGAATAATTAAAGTGAGAATTTAATTTCATATACTGTATTTATACAAAATATAGCTGTCCGATCATTTCGAGGTCATTAACAAAACTTCTCAAGACGATGACGATGAAAAAACGAAGCAAAAAGCAAAGACTTTCGCGGTAATATATTTGGTGGGGATGATTAAAATTGATTGAATTGATTATACATTCTGATAATGTGTTCAGAAAATTATAATCATACATTTTGTGCATTTTGAATAATTAAAGTGAGAATTCAATTTAGTATACTATTTATATAGGAAAAATATAGGTATTTTATCATTTCGAGGCCATTAGTAAAATGTCTCAAGACGATGACGATGAAAAAACGAAGCAAAGCCTTTCGCTTCGTGAAAGAACGATGAAAAAACGAAGAAAAAAACAAAGAGACTTTTGCGGTAATAATTTGGTGGAGATGATTGCAATTGATTGAATTGATTATACATTCTGATAATGTGTCCAGAAAATTATAATCGTACATTTTGTGCATTTTGAATAATTAAAGTGAGAATTCAATTTAGTATACTATTTATATAGGAAAAATATAGGTATTTTATCATTTCGAGACCATTAGTAAAATGTCTCAAGACGATGACGATGAAAAAACGAAGCAAAGCCTTTCGCTTCGTGAAAGAACGATGAAAAAACGAAGAAAAAAAACAAAGAGACTTTTGCGGTAATAATTTGGTGGAGATGATTGCAATTGATTGAATTGATTATACATTCTGATAATGTGTCCAGAAAATTATAATTGTACATTTTGCGCATTTTGAATAATTAAAGTGAGAATTCAATTTAATATACTAGTTATACAGAAAAAATATAGGTATCCTATCATTTCGAGGCCATTAGTAAAATTTCTCAAGACGATGAAAAAACGAAGCAAAAAAGCAAAGATTTTAAAGTAATATATTTGGTGGGGATGATTAAAATTGATTGAATTGATTATACATTCTGATAATGTGTCCAGAAAATTATAATCGCACATTTTGCGCATTTTGATTAATTAAAGTAAGAATTTCATTTAATATACTAGTTATACAAGAAAATATAGGTATCCTATCATTTCGAGGCCATTAGTAAAATTTTTCAAGACGATGACGATGAAAAAAACGAAGAAAAAAAACAAAGAGACTTTTGCGATAATAATTTGGTGGGGATGATTGCAATTGACTGCATTAATTATACATTCTGATAATGTGTACGAAAAATTATAATTGTACATTTTGCGCATTTTGAATAATTAAAGTGAGAATTAATTTAATATACTGTATTTATATAGGAAAAATATAGGTGTTCTAACATTTCGAGGCCATTAATAAAATTTCTCAAGACGATAAAAAAAACAAAGCAAAAAAAAAACAAAGAGACTTTCGCGATAATAATTTGGTGGGGATGATTGCAATTGACTGCATTAATTATACATCCTGATAATGTGTACGAAAAATTATAATTGTACATTTTGCGCATTTTGAATAATTAAAGTGAAAATTTAATTTAGTATACTGTATTTATACTGGAAAAATATAGCTGTCCTATCATTTCGAGGCCATTAGTAAAACTTCTCAAGACAATGATGAAAAAACGAAGAGACTTTTGCGGTAATAATTTGGTGGAGTTGATTGCAATTGACTGCATTAATTATACATCCTGATAATGTGTACAAAAAATTATAATTGTACACTTTGTGCATTTTGAATAATTAAAGTGATAATTCAATTTAATACACTATTTATATAGGAAAAATATAGGTGTCTTAACATTTCGAGGCCATTAGTAAAATTTCTCAAGATGATAAAAAAAAACAAAGAGACTTTCGCGATAATAATTTGGTGGGGATGATTAAAATTGATTATAGATCCTGATAATGTGTCCAGAAAATTATAATTGTACATTTCGCGCATTTTGAATAATTAAAATGAGAATTCAATTTAACATACTATTTATACAGGAAAAATATAGGTGTCCTAACATTTCGAGGCCATTAGTAAAATTTCTCAAGACGATGACGATGAAAAAAACGAAGCAAAAACGTAACGAGACTTTCGCGGTAATAATTTGGTGACTGAAATTGATTAAATTAATTATACATTCCGATGACACGTGCAGAAAATTATAACTGTATTTTGTAGAATTAAAATAAATTCGATTTAATACATCATTTACACAAACGGAAAGATATCGTGCGTCATAACATTAGTGTGTACGTGCTTGCTTAATATTGTTGTGTCGTTAGAGGATAATGTAGGCGAACGAAATAAATGTACGCAATTCTCGCGATATTCTAATCAAGCGAATTTGCCTTCGACTTCTGCTGGAAGTATAAAACGACCGCGAGAAAGTGCACGAATCTAAATATAATAACGTAATAAAGCGCTTCTCCTAAAAATTCTCTTCCGATTCAATTTTGCTGATTTGGCAGCGTGCCCTGTGCATTTCTAGAGGAAAGGGAGAGGGAGGGGGGGTTGTAGAACTAAATATGCATATCACCCGGAATATGTATCGCGCTCCTCACGAAGGTTACTATCATACGTCATTAGAGCCTTTGTCAGAAACACCAAATTCCACCCCCTCCCTGTCGTAGGGGTTATCTCTCTCTGTCACTATATCCATTAAATTTCTTGGCCGTGATCTCGGTTTCGCGTCGAATCCTATAGATCAGATGTATCTAGGGCGCAATATTTTGGGCGGGATTACATCTTATAATTTCTATCTCTATTATTTATTCAAGAATAGGAGATTCGCAGAAAATTCGAATTCTGCAAAATTGTAAAATAATGATGAATTAATAATTCTTTTTTTCACAATCGTGTGCACGAACGAGGCGTTTGACAACCGAAATGTGAATTGCAAGTACGAGCATTCATCACGTAGGCCGGAATAGCTGCGGTCCGCGTTTCTACATGAAGCAACATCCATCCGCATCCAAGTACAAATTAAATTCCCGCGAGATTCTGCGGCTATCTTCCGCGCGATATTGAGGATAACCCGAATACCATACGACACTAACACGGGGCAGACATACACGTTGCTCGAGCAACGTATCTTGCGTACATTTTGCGATGACAGCTTTTGATTTCGGCCCGCGCTCTCTTGAATCGAAGCCACATGCCATTCATTTTAGATCAGATACCGCAGGAATTGGATTCCCAGGATAAATGTGATCGCGTAGATATCGTTAAAGACTAGATTTCAAGAAAGAAAGGACACATATTTATACGGTAAAAAATTTTGTGTTAAATTTAACATATTCCACGTGTCCCAATTTATCCACTCTAATTTTAATGTTAATTTAACAGAAGGCAAGTATGTAAATAAATAACACAAGTAATATGTTTAAAAATTAACACAAAAGTGTGACACTTAAACTTTATCTGGAAATAAAGTTTATGTTAAATTAACATATTTATAATGTTGAATTTAATTAAAAGAAAATGTTATTCTGACATTTTTATGATAAATAACAGAAGAGATATGTCGATTTAACAGATGGAAACTGTTATAGAGAGAAAAATAACACAACTTATCTGTTCATTTTAACATATAATTATTTCATCAAAAATTATTTACATATTAATTGTGTTATTTTAACTTTTAAAAACGGTGAATATTAACTCAACACAAAAATGTCAAAATAACGCAATAATAATATGTTACATTAACATAAGAGTATGTTAAAAATTGAACACAAAAATTTTTACACGAGAAAATTTTAACAGAAATACAAAATGTTTTTTACCGTGTATTTATACACAGTAAAAAATTTTGTGTTAAATTTAACATATTTCAAATGTCCCAATTTATCCACTCTAATTTTAATGTTAATTTAACAGAAGGCAAGTATGTAAATAAATAACACAAGTAATATGTTTAAAAATTAACACAAAAGTGTGACACTTAAACTTTATCTGGAAATAAAGTTTATGTTAAATTAACATATTTATAATGTTGAATTTAATTAAAAGAAAATGAATTGAACACAAAAATTTTTACACGAGAAAATTTTAAATACAAAATGTGTTTTACTGTATATTATTGATAATATTATTGAAAATATTATTGATAAATTAAATTTAGAACGAAGAGAGAGAGCTAAAATTCTATTTGGAAAATTTATAAATTCTTTTATAATTTTGTGGAGAAAGAGAGATATATAAAAATATAACACAAAAATTTTTACACGAGAAAATTTTAACAGAAATACAAAATGTTTTTTACCGTGTATGTTTATGTTATTTTTGTCTACCGAATTTTATTCGAGCGATATTTGCAATTTTATCTTGTCTTACAAAATTTTAAATCGTAATTTTCATCGTCCTATATTAAATAATTGCATTTGTTACATTTGAAATAATTTACGCGAAGATATTTTCTTGTCGGAAGAGTGACATATATAAGTTTAATGATGTGCATGTTGCGCTAATATATTAGCTTGTACGGAGGACAAGCGAATTACTAATCCAGAATATATCTTTCCAAATGTTAATCACTGCGAATTCGTCTGTTTAATACATTTTCGTGCCTCGTGGATTTGCCTTCAACTTTCGAAAGGTCCTCGGGCTCGATGATAAATATTCTCGTGGCCTCGATAATAAATATTCCCGACGACGGTGGCAAAAATCAAAGGAAGAGCGAGGATAACGGCAGCTATACAAGGTAGTTTACATCTAATAATATAATGAAAATAATAACGGCGTAATAACGGCAATAATAATAGTAATAGTACCGCTATTATAATAATGCTGAGAAAATGGTCTAATTTTATTGCTCTCACGCGTTATACCTCCAACTCGTAAAGAATGATTATTTAGCGAAAGAGCATAATTGTTATCGTTCGAGGGGGTGCAATAATACAAAATGAAATCAATAAGACACACGTAATAATAAATCAAATGAGCAAGGGTTATTTTCGAAGCGAAACTGAGGCGTGGAAGGAAGTTTCTCTTTTTTTTTTTTTTTCGATCACATTATCTATTCTGGGGCACTTTATATAGCGAGAGATCTGTCGAGGAGAAAGCGTATGAAAATAGGATGTGTGGGAGACCGATGATGACTTCGCGGCCATTAGACGGGCCGGCTACCGACAGCGGGCCTAGATAAAGCCCCCACGTTGTAGTGATTTACAACTGGTTAATTGATCATTTGCATTCTGGCGAGGATGCCTCGTGCCACCGATGTACGTCGTACGCCAACGGAGACCAAAACTCGCGCGACCTCGGCTTTACCGAGCATTCATGCATCCCTTCGTTACAACTTCCCCGCATGCCGTTACGTCCATTTGCCTTGATTAATCGCGGAGGGTGTCCGGGCAAAAATTAGGTTAAGCTACCAGGCGAGCTCTATCACGAGCTCACGCGCGGACTTTGCTCATACGTCGATTAATGCCATACATCACGCGTTAACGCCTACCAGTGCATGTTATTGTTCTTTTTATCGGAAAACATGATTTTTTTCCAAGATATAAATATGTTGTTTGTTTATTCGGAAACAGAATTACAGCAGTGTATTACACAGTAAAAAATTTTGTGTTAAATTTAACATATTTCGCATGTCTCGATTTATCCATTCTAATTTTAATGTTAATTTAACAGAAGGCAAGTATGTAAATAAATAACACAAGTAATATGTTTAAAAATTAACACAAAAGTGTGACACTTAAACTTTATCTGGAAATAAAGTTTATGTTAAATTTACATATTTATAATGTTGAATTTAATTAAAAGAAAATGTTATTCTTACATTTTTATGATAAATAACAGAAGAGATATGTCGATTTAACAGATGGAAACTGTTATAGAGAGAAAAATAACACAACTTATCTGTTCATTTTAACATATAACTTATTTCATCAAAAATTCGTGCATTTACATATTAATTGTGTTATTTTAACTTTTAAAAACGGTGAATATTAACTCAACACAAAAATGTCAAAATAACGCAATAATAATATGTTACATTAACATAAGAGTATGTTAAAAATTGAACACAAAAATTTTTACACGAGAAAATTTTAACAGAAATACAAAATGTTTTTTACCGTGTAATTATACACAGTAAAAAATTTTGTGTTAAATTTAACATATTTCACATGTCTCGATTTATCCATTCTAATTTTAATGTTAATTTAACAGAAGGCAAGTATGTAAATAAATAACACAAATAATATGTTTAAAAATTAACGCAATAGTGTAACAGTTAAATTTTATCTGGAAATAAAGTTTATGTTAAATTTACATATTTATAATGTTAAATTTAATTAAAAGAAAATGTTATTCTTACATTTTTATGATAAATAACAGAAGAGATATGTCGATTTAACAGATGAAAACTGTTATAGAGAGAAAAATAACACAACTTATCTGTTCATTTTAACATATAACTTATTTCATCAAAAATTCGTGCATTTACATATTAATTGTGTTGTTTTAACTCTTAGAAACGGTGAATATTAACTCAACGCAGAAATGTCAAAATAACGCAATGATAATGTGTTACATTAACATAAGAGTATGTTAAAAATTTAACACAAAAATTTTGACACGAGAAAATTTTAACAGAAATACAAAATGTTTTTTACCGTGTATTTGCCATAATAATATATGATTGTATTATATGACGCAAGTTTTAGCAAGAATTAATTTGTTAGAACTAGTTTCTTTTTTAGCTTAATATTAAATGCGATCTCAATATTAATTACTTTTAAGTAATATTAATTACTTAATGTTAAGACAAAATTACTAATTATTAATTACTATTAAGTATTTTTAAAACTCGAAAGATATATCTTGATTTCATATAATATCTGTATTTTAAGTCCACTTAAACGATATACGCGACAAAATTCAAGACAAAAATCTATTTGTAATTTTATGTCGTGCACATCTTCTCTGATATGATGCCTTAGTATATATTTCATATATGTAAATAAATATTTTATTTGCTCAAATATCTCTTTACATTATGCATGATTTTTTATGCGACGTATAAAAAATAAAATTCCGTATTGTAGATAAATATAATAATCCGAATTTAGTTATGAATTGCACGTAAATCGTAAATGTAGCGCGCTTAAATTTTATTAAGACAGTCATTTAGCATTAATATCGTACGTGATGATAAAAATCAGAGGTTCTTTCTGATAATATCTCTCCTATTTTTCCAACGAGATTTTTCGCATAATAATACTCGAGGAACATATGGTCCGTTAATAATAAATTCTGTGAGATTCCTTGCAAATTCCGGTGCGCACTTGTATATTTTCCGGTGTGTGTTGCGTTTTGTGATCGTGAAATAGGTCAAGCAGCGCATGGAATATTTTAGCTTATGATATTCTCACATATGCATACGTGACAAAAGAAACTCATAAAATATAAACGCGATTATCGATTACGAATTACGACGACAGAGAAATTAGCTCTCGGAAAAAGCGGCCTTTTATACAAATACTTGTGTTGCAAACGTGCGCGAATTTAAGCATTGCACAAATTTTAATCATTTGCTTGCGTAAATAAATAATGAACGTTATTTTAATAAAATCGCTATAAAAATCCATACGTCACTATAAAAATATCACATCAAAATCTTGCAAAAAGTATAAGTTTTCTGTTAAATAATAAATTAATAAATTATTAATAAATAAATAAATTATTCTTTTACCTAAAATCTTTATTTCTATCTCCTTATTTTTCTTCTAATATTTAATCCATTATCCATCATTTCCCAGAAACTAATTAATACGAAGATTTCGACTTTGATTAATTGTACGTCAAGTATTGATATCGTTGATAGTAGACAAAAGAGAGGATCATTAAGCAAAAATTATTGATTTTCAGAAACGCGATGAAAGAAAACGGCAATGGATTCCTAGCTTAACGGGTACATAAACGTAACACTTTCTGTCTCATGTGTTACCGGAAGAGATGTATTCTCCCTGATTTACGAATGCAAAAGGAGCGATAAATCGAGTCTCCTTCCGTCGCCGGGGAACGAACACGGTGCGTCCTTTCTACGTTCGTAATTCACGCCCGCGAATATCGGAATTCTGTCGATAAATCGTCTCTTTCAACAGAGAAAACCTTAAATAAAAGCAAACTTTTCAATTAAAAAATAAATATTTCGATCCCGACAATACATGTATATTTAATATTTCGCCAAAAGACATATATTTGTTCTATTTATTTCAAATTTATCTCCCAAAGAGATCTATAATAGCGTTTCGTAAATAAGAATAAATGAAAACAAAATATTTTTGTCATTAAAATTATTAATATAAACATCTTCATTCATTTAAGATTATTTATTCCATACACATTTATTTTTATTAATGATTAATAATATACAGAGTGTCCCATTTTAACTTGGACAGTAAAATATTTCAAAAACTAAGCCCAGCAAACAAAAATGTTTCGGACAAAAGTTGTATGGTTTCGAGGGGGATATAAGATGGTACCATTGATTTGATCTTGAAGAGTTATTTGAAGCTCACATGAAGATCATCTTCAATTTTTTAAATGGAACTATCTACTTTTTATTGTATATTCGTGTAGCTTATCTCGAGAGAGATAAACTAAAACACTATAAATCTTTCTAAAACACTATAATAAATTATTTTTCCATCAAATACTTTTCGAGCTATAAGGTCATCATTTTTTAATTTTACATAAACCATAAAATCATTTCTTAATTTTACATAAACCATAAAATATCTTGTAAAATATTCATTTTTCGATTATTCACCTTAATACTTTTATGCACAAATAATGAGAGGAATCAATTGATGTAAAGAAAACATATAGTTGTTTCCAAGAAAGATATGTAAGATTTGCAATTAACAATTCCATATGTTTTCTTTACACTAATTGATTCCTCTCATTATTTTCTACTTAAAAGTATTAAGGTAAGATAACCGAAAAATGAATATTTTTACTAGATATTTTACGGTTTATGTAAAATTAAGAAATGATTTCAAGTCTTATAACTCAAAAAGCACTCAACGAAAAGGTACTTAATTATAGTGTTTTGGAAAGCTCTCGAGCTAAGCTACAAGAATATGTAATGAGAAAATGTAGGTTCCATTTAAGAAATTGAAGGTGACCTTCAAATAACTCTTCAAGGTCAAACCATCTTATGTCCCCCTCGAAACTATACAACTTTTGTCCGAAACATTTTTGTTTGCTGGGCTTAGTTTTTGAGATATTTTACTGTCCAAGTTAAAATGGGACACCCTATATATATGTAAATGATTAATATTTATATGTAATATGTAATAATTAATATTAATAGTTAATATTTGCAAAAAATTTGAAGACTAAAGTTGTGTTATTTCAAAATTTTTTAAAAATAAGACAACTATTTGTTTCTCAAAAATATGTAAATAGTTAATTTTTGTTTCTAAAAATATTGAAATAACAATTTTGTTTTCGAAATTTCTCATTCGCGTAGCAAATTGTATACGCGGCAACAGTATTTAACGGGAGATTAATAATCGCATTATTGCAGATTAATTGCTATTCGTAATCATTATCATTATTGTTGCACGGCATCGGCAATTGAGAGAACAACAATGAAATATCGATGCTGTCTGCGGCGTTGAATCGACTGCGATTACATTGTATCACCGCGACTATTCAGCGTCGCACAAAGAACCTAGGAAATTGGTTAATTTTTCCGAGATGACAGGGGGAAACTATTCCAAGATATCGATGTGAAACGCGCCCCTGTATACTATTTCTGAGATGCACTCCGGATACGACGCCCATGCCTCTATTCTCAATGAAGCGATTTTGTGAATCGAGGGCAATGCAATTTTAGACGGCCATATGTGTGAGTATGTGTGCACGTGTATCTACATTATTACGGTTTTTCCGAGCTTTCCGGATCAGCGGATCTTTCCGACTTATTTATTCGGTCTTTACTTCATTCTCTCCAAGGTTATTTTTTATGATTCTTCTTATCATATTTATATCACGAAATTTCACTTTATTTTAAATTATTGAGATATTAATAAAATAATATCAGTAAAAATATTAATAAAATAATATTAATAAAAAATAATATTAAAAAATGATATTAAAAAAATAATATTAATAGAAAATAATATTAAAAAAATAATATTAATAAAAAATTTTAATATATATTGCACAATAAATTAAAAAGTGGCAACGAGATTTTATGTAAGCTCTTAACTTCCGAAAGATCTAAATTAATAAAATTATATAAAACTATAAGTGCAATTTTCTTTTTATTTCTTCTTATTTTAATTACTTTATTTTTAAATAGTCATATATACATGTGATTAAATATCTAATAAATATACGTATACTGAGGTTATCTTAAATTCATCGTGACTTTAATAATAAAACTATATTTAAAGAACTATAATTAACAAAAACTACGCGATATATTCGGATAACGGGTTTCCTCGGAAATGTCTTTTAATTAAAAGGTGCACGACAAACGGTCTAAAGCGATGTTTAATTATAACGACTGCCATCGCGATATACCTTTGCGAATCTAAGCGATTAGTGACCGTGTTTCCATTCTCGCATGCAATCGGAAATCAATAAGCAAACTAAAGCGTTGTTTTCAGAGCAATCTTGAGTCTCGAGATACATTTACAGATAAACCGTATCATTCCTATCATCGATTAATTTAGTCTGATGTATTCGGAAGGCGATAAAGTCGGAAATATATCACGAATAGATCTAAAACCCTCTCTTTAGTTATAAAATTCTTAAGTTACTTCTTCGCTCAAAAAAAATGAAATAAGTGATTGGATTTTTAGATTCATATATATTGATTATATTTAACTTTTTGTGTGTTAAAAAATGTTGATTTTAAGATAAAGTATTTACTCTATTTTAATTTAATATAAAAAAATATTTATAAATTTATAATGTAATTGCAAATATTTTTCACAGAAGGGAGAGCTCGCAAATTTATTAAATAAGCAAGTACAATTTGCACGTATTTATAACATTAAATTAGGATGCCTGGTAGTTTAGGGGACTTTTTATCCTCTGCAATATATAGGGAAGATTATTTAATATATGTATAAAGATACAATATACGAGTGCTAAAAGCGTAAAACGCCCGTATGTGTTAAAACATATTACTGTAATAGTTCCTCGTATGCATTCAACATTGCCCCGTTTCGGTACAAATGGGATTTCATCAGGCGACGGTAATAAGAACGGAAAGGCATGTCAGAAATCTTGAAAATTATTGGCGTTAAAATGAAAAAAATACGAGAGAAATATTCTACGCGTAACGAAATTTATTGCGAAAGTAATCAACAATAAGAATTCTAACGCGTTGCGATGAAATATTGTTCATAAACATCGAAAAATATATGAGTACACGATATACGAGTAGTAAATATGTAATAATACACACATAAAATTCAATACATGCATACGAACTTGATAAATAATTGAAAATAAATTAAATAAATTAAATAAATTTAAATGAATTAAATAAATTATATTTAAATTTATTTAATTTTTTAAATAAATTATATTTAAATTTATTTAATTTTTTAAATAAATTATATTTAAATTTACTTAATTTTTTAAATAAATTATATTTAAATTTATTTAATATTTTAAATAAATTAAAAAAATTAAATAAATTAAAAACATTAAAGATCCTTTTTCCAGCGAGGATATTTGTCGGGATCACGCGACTTTTAAAGACGACATCTCTATTGCAAACGAGTTTAATAAAGTATACGCGGAAGCATTAATCTATCGCATTTAATGCCCGCACCTATCGAGATAAGCACGACAAACGAATCGTGAAACGTGCGTGTAAAGGTAACCTTGAGGGCCGCAGTTATTACTTTAATTCGCGCTTTATGCGCCTGCTTTCAAAGTGATTTCCAGTCGAACGAGCGGCGAACAACGCGCCTCTTACAACTGGCGCGCGATAAATAAATCACTTGGCATCCTTGGGACACTTTGAGTCGCCGAGTCAGACGCTCGGAGAGGGCCCTCGACGATGAGAAAGATCGCGAGATCCACTTACGATCATCGCACGCTCGTCGGAAACTCGCGTGAAAAATGCCTCGCGGAAGCTCGTAGACATGACGAAGTGGCGAGGCAAGTGGGCGAAGTTACAAGGGGAAGAAAACAAGATCACGCCGAGGGAGGGATCCCCCGGAAGCGACGGCATTTTACCCCGGGACGGGGCGCAGTATGTGCACAAGGGATTTATAAACTTTCCCGGGGAATTTACTCCGTTTTACCTGTCCGCGAACTTCTTCCCCGGTTTCAGCCGGTTTTCCGCAAAATGAATCGACCGGGCTACGAGTGCTTCCATAAATCCCGGGGTGTCGCGGGATAACGTCGTCCCGGGACGTTGACAAATGTAAATAAGATTGAACTCGCGCCGCGCCGATTTAATGCGGGGAATCTAGACGGAAAAAAGATGGAAGAGCTTCAGATGTTGGATGTGGACGAATGTATGTTCTTCTTTTTTTTTTTTTCCGAAAGATATATGTGCGGCAAACTCATGCCTGGGACATTCGCGCTCATTCGATGACACGATGTCGGAGAATGCACGATCGACCGATATTTTTGGAGAAAAATATCAAGCGATTGATCAATTAAATTTATTATTGATAAATTAAATTTTGAATATACAGTAAAAAATTTTGTGTTAAATTTAACATACTTCACATGTCCCAATTTATCCGCTCTGATTTTAATGTTAATTCAACAGAAGGCGAGTATGTAAATAAATAACACAAGTGATATGTTTAAAAATTAATACAAAAGTGTGACACTTAAACTTTATTTGGGAATAAAG
Organism: Camponotus fellah; assembly: GCA_030586385.1. Lineage (NCBI taxonomy): Eukaryota > Metazoa > Arthropoda > Insecta > Hymenoptera > Formicidae > Camponotus > Camponotus fellah. The sequence goes on along the minus strand of JAPIVC010000672.1, from coordinate 399,377 downwards.
TTTATGTTAAATTAATATTTATAATGTTGGATTTAAGAAAAGAAAATGTTATTCTGACATTTTTATGATAAATAACAGAAGAGATATGTCGATTTAATATATGGAAACTGTTATAGAGAGAGAAATAACACAACTTATTTACTGTTCATTTTAACATGTAACATATTTCATCAAAAATTCGTGCATTTACATATTAATTGTGTTCTTTTAACTCTTAGAAACGGTGAATATTAAACGTAGAAATGTCAAAATAACGCAACGATAATATGTTACATTAACATAAGAGTATGTTAAAAATGTAACACAAAAATTTTTACACGAGAAAATTTTTACAGAAACACAAAATGTTTTTTACCGTGTATTATCGATAATATTATTGATAAATTAAATTTAGAACGAAGAGAGAGAGCTCTTTAAATTCTACTTGGAAAATTTATAAATTCTTTTATAATTTTGTGGAGAGAGAGATATATAAAAACATAACACAAAAATTTTTACACGAAAAAATTTTAACAGAAATGTTTTTTACCGTATATTATTGATAATATTATTGAAAAATTTTAATATTATTGATTTAATATTATTGATAAATATTATTGATAAATTTAATATTATTGATAAATTAAATTTAGAATGAAGAGAGAAAGCTCTTTAAAATCTACTTGGAAAATTTATAAATTCTTTTATAATATTGTGGAGATATATATATATATATATATATATATATATATATATATAAATGTAACACAAAAATTTCTACACGAGAAAATTTTAACAGAAATACAAAATGTTTTTTACCGTATATTATTGATAATATTATTGAAAAATTTTAATATTATTGATTTAATATTATTGATAAATATTATTGATAATAAATTTAATATTATTGATAAATTAAATTTAGAACGAAGAGAGAGAGCTCTTTAAATTCTATTTGGAAAATTTATAAATTCTTTTATAATTTTGTGGAGAGAGAGAGATATATATAAAAATGTAACACAAAAATTTTTACACGAGAAAATTTTAACAGAAATACAAAATGTTTTTTACCGTATATTATTGATAATATTATTGAAAAATTTTAATATTATTGATTTAATATTATTGATAAATATTATTGATAATAAATTTAATATTATTGATAAATTAAATTTAGAACGAAGAGAGAGAGAGCTCTTAAAATTCTACTCGAAAAATTTATAAATTTTTTTATAATTTTGTGGGGAGAGAGAGATATATATAAAAATGTAACACAAAAATTTTTACACGAGAAAATTTTAACAGAAATACAAAATGTTTTTTACCATATATTATTGATAATATTACTGAAAAATTTTTATATTATTGATTTAATATTATTGATAAATATTATTAATAAATTAAATTTAGAACGAAAAGAGAGAGTTCTTTGAATTCTACTTGGAAAATTTATAAATTCTTTTATAATTTTGTGGAGAGAGAGAGAAAGATATATATATAAAAATGTAACAAAAATTTTTACACAAGAAAATTTTAACAAAAATACAAAATGTTTTTTACCGTATATTATTGATAATATTATTGAAAAATTTTAATATTATTGATTTAATATTATTGATAAATATTATTGATAATAAATTTAATATTATTGATCAATTAAATTTAGAACGAAGAGAGAGAACTCTTTAAATTCTACTTGGAAAATTTATAAATTCTTTTGTAGAGAGAAAGAGATAAAAGAAGTGTACGTAAATATGTCCGAAACTTGAAAAAGATAGATGTTTACGTGAAGAAGGGAGAAAAGTTTCGTTGCATGACATTGACGTGCCGTCGTATAAAATATATTTAATCAATCCTCATATAAATAGTCGATCGTAGGATAAAAAGTTGTCAGTTCTATTTTCGGAGGACGTATCAACATTAGTATAAATCACTTTGCGTGCTTTCTGTTCTTCAACGAAGCTCAAATTTGTTGGTTCGCGCAATCGATAATTCTCGAAGGACTTCCGACGACTTGATAACAGTATAGGCACCGGAATAAGGCGAGCATCGTGACAGTACTCGTCCCATCTGCGTTGACCTTATTAACGATGCGCACGATGGCACGTTCGTCTCGCGCGCGTTTAAATATTGCATTTAAATATCCTAGCCCTTCTCCCCCTCGTCGCGAACCATCGCGTTGAAATTTAATAGATCCCAGATAGAGAGGGGCCAATTTTCGCCCCTCGAAGGATGGGCGAGCGCATCGGGAGCAGCGAGAAAAAAATAGACTACGAACAATGGAGAGCGAAAAGCAGGGGAGGGACCGGAGGGAGATGGGGAAGAAGCACCCCCGCCTTGTCTCTAGGTGGACCTCTTTGAAGAAGGCGGTGTCGACGACTCTCTCTCCCTCCAGGAACTTTTAATTTCCGGTACTTATCGGAGGGAGGACGGTCCGGGAAGGTAAGCGGACCGATCAGGAGGACGAGGGGGTGGAAATCGGGGCCAGCGGGGGAGGAAGGAACGGTCGACTTATCGTTTACAATGATAGTCGTCGTCGCGTCGAACGGACGCGGGGAAATCGCAATTGAGTTCGGTTCGACGATACTGAAAAGCTCAGCGCCGCCGGCTGCGAGCTCTCCTCGCTGGCTCCAGCTATTGATCGGAGGCCGACCGACCTGGGTCAGAGTGTAGCGGTGTGGACTGGCATCGGTGCAAGCTGTCTATGTGTGCAACGTGCGAGGGTGTGCGTGCGGCACGTGCACCCCCTGCTGCACACACCGGCACGGGACCGCGCCGCTGCACACATCGACGTCGCCAGGATCGTGACCAGGAATTTCGTCCTCTTGGGCGAAACGCTGAAATAGCACTCCCCTCCCTCGCGAGATCTTTCAAGCAATTCGGGGAGATCTTCAAGATCAACGCGATAGATATATGATATATATATATAAATGTAATATTAATGTAATATTAATATAAATGTAATATTAATATAAATTTAATATAAATATGAATATAAATATAAATATTTTATAATTTATATATATATATATATATAACTCTGATTTTTAATTTTTTTACATAACTTAAGGATGTTTTGTATGTACAATCACAGCAAAAAGTAGCTGAAAATCAATATTGATGAATATATCCACTTTTGGTGGTATTTTGAGTATTTAATTGTGTGGAATATTACACTAAGAAAAAAATAATGTTGAACCAACAACATCAGAGTAATTGGAATTTATTTTATTAATTCAATAACATTTTTAATCAAATTAATACATCATGTATTAATTTGATTAAAAATGTTATTGAATTAATAAAATAAATTCCAATTACACTGATGTTGTTAATTCAACATTACTTTTTTTTCAGTGTACAATTTGATCTTAGCTACAATGCAGAGATGTATTTTTTAATATTTATTGCGTTTTTATTGAAATATTCCGAATTTTGTTAATCGAAATGATTAGCTTTTGGCAGAGAATTTCGCCTTGTGACAGATACATGGCTAACTTCATTGAATTATATTTAATATCTTTTTAACCAGTTAGTACTTGTATAATATTATTTGACCAAATATTTCCTCTGCATCTAAACTTTTGCAAATTTCAACAAATTCTGAAAATTATTTTCATATGTTTTTGTCATTTTAATCGACATGATTATACGTTTCTCATAAGAACACATGTTAATTCGATACAAATTGAAATCCTTATAATTTGTAAACGCTTTAGTGAATCAATTTAAAAATTGTACTGAAAATTCTAAACATATGTAAGGACATTCTATACAATTTTCATTAAATTCTCAATATTTTAAAATAAGTACAAAACATCCTTAATCGAAATGATTCACTTTTGGCAGAGAATTTCATCTTGTGGCAGATACATGGCTAACTTCATTGAATTATATTTAATACCTTTTTAACCAGTTAGTACTTGTATAATATTATTTGACCAAATATTTCCTCTTTATTTAAATTTTGCAAATTTTAAATAATTCTGAATATTATTTCCATGTGTTTTTGTCATTTGAATCGACGTGATTATACGTTTCTCATAAAAACACATGTTAATTCGATGCAAATTAAAATTCTTATAACTTGTGAACGCTTTAGTGAATCGATTTGAAAATTCTAAACAAGAGGACATTCTATACAATTTTCATTAAATTCTCAATATTTTGAAAATAGGTACAAAACATCCTTAATATATCACAATTAATTATTGACGGTTTGATATTTAAAATTAAAAAAATCGACTTCAAATTCAACAAAGAACTCGTCATTAAAATTAACGTTACAATTTATATATCACAATTAATTAAAATCCTTATAACTTGTGAACGCTTTAGTGAATCGATTTAAAAATTCTAAACAGGAGGACATTCTATATAATTTTCATCAAATTCTCAATATTTTGAAAATAGGTACAAAACATCTTTAATATATCACAATTAATTATTAACGGTTTGATATTTAAAATTAAAAAAATCGACTTCAAATTCAACAAAGAACTCGTCATTAAAATTAACGTTACAATTTATATATCACAATTAATTAAAATCCTTATAACTTGTGAACGCTTTAGTGAATCGATTTGAAAATTCTAAACAAGAGGACATTCTATACAATTTTCATTAAATTCTCAATATTTTGAAAATAGGTACAAAACATCCTTAATATATCACAATTAATTATTGACGGTTTGATATTTAAAATTAAAAAATCGACTTCAAATTCAACAAAGACCGCACAAAGAAACATATACAATTTTCATTAAATTCTCAATATTTTGAAAATAGGTACAAAACATCCTTAATATATCACAATTAATTATTGACGGTTTGATATTTAAAATTAAAAAAATCGACTTCAAATTCAACAAAGAACTCATTAAAATTAACGTTACAATTTATATATCACAATTAATTAATTATCGACGGTTTGATGTTTAAAATTGAAAAATTGACTCCAAATTCAACAAAGAACTCATTAAAATTAACGTTACAATTTACCTATGAAATTTCGCAAGATTTTCTTGCCACAAGCGGTGGAGCAATCTCGTCTCTAATGACGTTCCTGGACGTTGCACACGAGCGGGGGCTGCATTGACTGCAACTATCCTTTCGCGCCACGAACCAACATGAACGGGAGCGCGTTATTTACTTCTCGCAGCCTTGTGTAAATATATATATCCGGCGAGATCGCGATAAAATTCACGCCGGAAAAAAAGGACGGATCCATCGGAATTCCGGAATTACAGATCGGTTCGCTAAAGCCGGAATTCACAGCCGGGCCACGCGCCCACAAAGAGAGAGGGATGCACTCCAGAGAGCCAGGACGCGAGTGCATTCGTATGTAAGATGCATTATTAATACTTTGGCCCCGTTTCGTTCCGGAATGTAGCCCGTTGTTAAATTCCGAGCATTACATGTCTGGATTACCGTCTGATAGTGATCCGAGTTAGCAGACTGTTTGTTAAATAGTTGGACGCTCGATAGAGTGGAGCAAACCCAGCTTTAGATACCCATCAAGGGAAATGTCAGGCACACAAATATTTATAGATATTATTTAATAGGAGATTTTTCCTTTGCCCTTTCTCTCTCTCCTTCGATAGTTTTCTAATTTTAAAAATATTATTTAATTTCTATTTCGTATACAGGGTGTCCTGGATTTAACAAATCAGTTGATAGACTCTTGAGATCGTTTGGAGACGAAAATTCTAATGTCAAAATGTTGAGGAAGATTTTATAAAAATGTTCAAACTACTGACTACTGTCGCATCGAAGACACAATCGCAAAATTTTATTTTTTATTTTATATCGATCCTTTTTTATTTTATATTGATCCCTTTATCGATATTATTGCACTGTACTTGCGCTATTTCCTCGAGTACAGGAGAACGTAACGCGTTGATTGGTAATCTTTAATCTTTTGTAGCGACGAAACTATCTTCCTCAACATTTTGGTATTAAGATTTTCGTTCCCAAATGATCTCAGGAATCTACCATTAACGGCTGATTCGTTAAGGGATTATATCTAGTCAGCAAGTCGAAAAAAACGTATTTTTAGGGAATTTAAAAGAAACTGTTAGGTATTTTTATTTCATCGATTTTTTATCATGATATATATCTATCAAAGAAGTTTTCATAATTTTTCCAGTTAAAAATATCGAGAAATGTAGGCACAGTAGCTATTTTCCAGAGACATCTCTTTTCAGAGACGCTTGACGGTGAGCAAGATTACTCGGAGCTGGATCATCTGAAATAAAAAATTCGAAAGGATTTAACTTTCGTATGAATTGATCTAGTTCGTGAACGAAGGGATTTTAATTTTGATGAAATCTTTTTTTTTATTAACAAAAGAACGAAAAGTTTTAACACAAAAAATTCGTATTTTTGCGTCAAACGTCTGTCACATTATCAAAAATCAATTTTTTGTAAAATCCTTCGTTCACGAACTAGATCAATTCATACGAAAGTTAAATTCTTTGGAATTTTTTACTTCAGATGATCCAGCTCCGAGTAATCTTGCTCACCGCCAAGCGCCTCCGCAAAAAGATGTCTCTGGAAAATAGCTATTGTGTCTACATTTCTCGATATTTTTAATTGAAAAAATTACGAAAACTTCTTTGATAGATATATATTATGATAAAGAATCGATGAAATAAAAATACCTAACAATTTTTTTTTAATTTCCCAAAAATACATTTTTTTCAACTTGCTGACTAGGTATAACCCCTTAAATCTGGGACACCCTGTATATATCCTCAACGTATCTCTCGATGTTATCCACCAATAATCGTCAATTGTGTGCATCGCCCGAAATTGCAGTTGAAAAGTGTCGTGTAATCGAAAAATGACACACATCGTCGGGTCTTTTCGAGTATATTTGGGTCACGTGTGTTTTCTATTGACCCGCGAATTTAATATATTCGTGTCTAACGAATATGAGCGACTTACCTCGTTGGTGTTCCATCGATGCCTCTGAGTTGGAAAGTGTTCAGCTCGCGGCAAGGTTTCCAGATTTTCGGGAAGCTTTATCGGGTCGCCGTCTGCGTGATAAATTATCTCAATTAATAGCTGTTCTCGCCGGGAAGAAAATGTGGGATCGTGGAAAACATAAATTTCAGAAGCGATTTGTTCCGTATTACCCGTTACATTACTTAAAGGAAGGGGGAGGGGGCGAGTCTAAATTTATGCCGTTGACGTGCGTGTTGATCAATCGTGACAATTTTACTACAGATCGATAAGCGGATCGTTATTGTGTCATGAGCAATGAGCATTAGCGGCCGCCCGCTCACACTCGGCAACTTCAACATTACGTGCATGTGTCATTAGCTCTGTTTATACACAACCGATCGAAAAGCTCCATCGATCTACCCCGGTTATGTATATATTCCGTCGTTGCTCGCCATAAAATAGCATTCGCAATAGATTGCACCTTCCACGAACGCCGTTGGAGTTACCTACCAGCGTTAGAATGCAAAAACTCGACGGTATAAAGATTCTTTTACCGAAGGAATTTTTGCACGCTATTTGTACAATTTACTTTTTTAAATACCCTCGAGAAGCATTCTCTTTCCTATGCAGAAAAAACTGAGGAATAGTTTGTTAGAACAAAAATAACAACCGTCAGAGCGATAATTCAGAGCTCCCATAAAGGGAGCAATAATGAAAAAAATTTATTTAATATCATTAAAAGGAATTAATTATGTATGTAATATAAATAGTTTATAACATTTGCTTTGCGAGAATGCTATGAAGAATTTTTCCAGGATATTTAAAATAAGAAACGTTTAAATATATCGTAATTTAACCTTATTTAATAAAATGAAATATAACGTGTGTTTAAAAAATATGGAAATAATTTATAAAATTTATTTTATATAAATAAATATTTTATATAAATTTATTTTATATAAATAAATATTTTATATAAATTTATTTTATATAAATAAATATTTTATATTATATTATTTATATAAATAAATATTTTATATAAATTTATTTTACATAAATAAATATTTGATATAAATTTATTTTATATAAATAAATATTTGATATAAATTCATTTATAAAATTTATTTTACAAAAATGCTGTAGAAATTTATTTTGAGAAAATAGCATTTAAAAAAGGAAACGTTTAATAATTTAGAGTAAAGATTTGCATCTCCTTTCTAAATAAGAATTCATGCTGCAGGATAAGAGTTATTTTACGGTAGATTTTAAGCAGGGGGAAAATAACGCGCCACTCTGACAAATATCATAAAATTAGAATGTATGCATTGTATTCTTGAATTATTGGAATCTCCGGCATTTCTATCTCAAGCGAGTTGCTGTTCGCTTGACAAAATGCTCGCGTTTCGCAACTTGCATTTCCTCTCGATATTATTGATATTACGCATAGGAGACATCTGCGCTTTCTCGCCAGTCAATATGATATATCTGCAATATCATGCATCGTGTGTTCTCAAATCTTTTACGAGATAAATATGAAACATGATATAAATCTGCCGTTGTAACCGAACGTCCTTTCTACGTTTTACGCGATGCATTACACGAAATTGAAAATACTAGAAGCTAAATCGTAAAAATAATGTCAATTTATTCGCCTAACGCGATCTTTGATGCAACTTTTGCGGAAGAAGTGGGTATCTTCGCGGAAGCTAAAGCAGGGAAAAAAATAGCGGCACAAATGAGGGCAAATACGGCTCGCTGTGTTTTTCTGCCAAGCCAGAAATTGTGTCATATGTAAACTTAAGCCGCGATCGCGATCGGAAAGTTTTTTATGGTCATAATTTACACAGTAACCTTGTTATGCTTTAATTACCTGCACGAATAGATTCATCGCTCAAGTGCACTTTTCTCACGTGAAAAAATTCGTTCGAATCTTTCCGCCCGATTCAAAATCCATTCGTCGAAATCGACGAGCATACGTTTGTCCTTATTGGCTTATTTTCACGATAGTTTTTTTTTTTCTATAGACGTAAATTGCTGTATTTTAACTTAGTTTCGACCAAGTTTCGTCCTCAGCGAAACGTTCGCCGGGAATTCCTATTCGAAGTTAGCAAGAAAATTATCTAAGAAAATCAAACATTTATCTAACGACTCGCTTAGCTTTCGGCCGTTTATAGCCTATGCAATATTCATCGATTCGCCAAACTTGCCGAAACTAGGCGCCATTAGCTAAACTTTCAATCATAAGTACGATACTTAAGTGCAGTCGCCGTGGTCTCCTAGATTTCATAGCGAAATGATATCTATTTGCTTCAAACTTTTTTAACGTCACGACGTTACTTAGTTAAGTTTCGCTACACTGCAAGTGCAGTATAAATATTTCACATCATAATTTCCTACATTTTTTAAGCAATTTTGTCAGAATAATACATGAAAGAACAATACGAACATTCTGAATATAAAAACTTAATAATGATTCATAAATATCGAATGAATTTAAACTCGTTGTATACAAAGTTTAATACAAAATTTTTATAAATTTATAAGATATAAATTTATGAGATATATATAATATAATATAATATAAATAATATATATAATATAAATTTATAAGATTTTTTTATATAAATTTATAAGAAAAATTATTTTCACAAATTAAAATAAAATTTTTTTGACATCAATTTTGATTGGCATTGATTTTATTCAATAAATTTAAATAATTAAACAAACGATTAACGATTAAATTGAGAAGAAAAAACAAAAGTAAAAAAGAGATTTACTTCTTTAAAATCCTAGCAAATTTAATTTCCCCTAGATAACCAAATGAAAGACACTTGAAGTAATTCTCAAATTCTCTCATGCAATCTATTATATTTCAATAATGATATTTAAAATAAATTCCGCACAATTCTCAATGATAAATCCAGGACCATTTCCAACAGATACACTGGTTGAATCTACCAGAATTTTAATTAATTCAACCAGATTTTTTTCTCAGCATAATATTTTTAATATTATTAATTAGAAAATTTGGTAAATTTAACAGTAAGAAATTAATCAGATTCATCTGATAATTCCTACAAGAATTCTGGTTCGTCCAACAAATATACTGGTTGAATCTACCAGAATTTTAATTAATGCAATCAAATTTTTTTCTCAGTGCATTTTTTTTCTCTTACGAGCAGTAGTGCCAGAAAGAGGACGCTAGCTCTCTGATTGCGTGTGTTTGAGCTGCATCCTCTTCTTGCATCACTGTTTATCAATTTAATTTCTAACAAACTGAATTTAAAATAATTTATTCAATAATCTAGATCGAATTTATCCAATAATCTTGTTGGAATTCAGAATATTAAACAGACTTTTGAGATTGGACGGAAAAAATTTTAAACGACTTGGTGCTGGCGAGTTTAGTATTATTAACCAGAAAATTTGGTAAATTTAACAGGAAGAAATTAATCAGATTCATCTGATAATTCCTACAAGAATTCTGGTTCGTCCATTTTCCAACAGACGTACTGGTTGAATCTACCAAAATTTTAATTAATGCAACCAGATTTTTTTCTTAGTATATTTTTTTTTCTTTTACAAGCAATAATGTCAGAAAGAGGACGCTAGCTCTCGGATTGCGTGTGTTTGAGCTGCATCCTCTTTTTGCATCACTGTTTATCAGTTTAATTTTTAACAAACTGAATTTAAAATAATTTATCCAATAATCTTGTTGGAATTCAGAATATTAAACAGACTTTTGAGAAGGAAAAAACTTTAGACGAATTGGTTCTGGGGAGTTTATTAACCAGAAAATTTGATAAATTTAACAGGAAGAAATTAATCAGATTCATCTGATAATTCCTACAAGAATTCTAGTTCGTCCAACAAACATACTGGTTGAATTTATCAGAATTTTAATTAATGCAACCAGATTTTTTCTTAGTGTATTTTTTTTCTCTTACGAACAGTAGTGCGAGAAAGAGGACGCTAGCTCTCTGATTTCGTGTGTTTGAGCTGCATCCTCTTCTTACATCACTGTTTATCAGTTTAATTTCCAACAAACTCAATTTAATATAATTCATTCAATAATCTAGATCAAATTTATCCAATAATCTTGTAGGAATTCAGAATATTAAACTTTTGAGATTAGATGGAAAAAACTTTAGACGACTTGGTGCTAGGGAGTTTAGTATTATTAACCAGAAAATTTGATAAACAGAGAGAAATTAATCAGATTCATCTGATAATTCCTACAAGAATTCTTCGTCCATTTTCCAACAAACACACTGATTGAATCTACCAGAATTCTAATTAACGCAATCAGATTTTGTTCTCAGTGCGTTCTCTATCAGCCGCATAAATAGCAGATAAACTCACTTGGGGCGAGGGGCGTCGGGTAGGTCGCGTGGTAGACGACACGCTGTGGATTCGAATGATTGTAGCCCGCCATCTCCGTGGTGGTGGCGCGTGTTCGCGCTGCTCGGTTCTTACCGATCGCCGTGGCCGATCGTCATCGTCCTTGAACGTAGGGGAGACGGGAGCGTAGCTGGGCCCTGGCGGGCATCCCTGACCGGGCTCTTCTTCGCGGAGGCCCCGTGGCGTGCTTCTTCGTGGACGATCGCGTATCTGATATGACGGCCGTTTGCCGATGATCGCGCTTCTTCGATCGGGACGAGCTGAGGGGACGGTCCTCTTTTCGTCAGGACGAAAGCTCGACGGTCGCGGGATCCAGGACGCAAGAACGGCACTCGGATCGACGAGGTTGCGAGGATTGCTCTCCCGAATGACGACTCCCTCTGGAACGGCAAGACATATCCTCCCAAAGGAGCGAGTCGGATCACGCGATTTCAGACCGGATATCGATCAACCGTGTCATAAAGGTGCCGCGATCGGTCCCCTGGATCCCCTGACAATCGCCTCTTATCCCCTTCGCAGACTTCCGAGGGATCAAGGATTAAAGTTCTCGCGGTTTCGTAGCGAAGGATACACGTGAAGGTGCACGCGGAAACACAAACAGGATCGATCCTCCTTTTTCCCGACTTTCCTTCTCTCCCCCTCTCTCTCTCTCTACCTTACGCTTTTTTTCGTTAGATTCTTCCTCTAGTATAAAAAATTGGAGCTCCTTTGTTTTTTTCTACGCGAGCTATATCCCTCTCTTCCTTTCTCTCGTCCTCCTTCCTCCTTCCTCCCTTGATTGTTGATTGCGCCTCGATCCGGATTCTCTCCTCTCGTTTCCGAATAAACGTTCCCCGATGCGGGCGTTACTTCCGGTCACTACTTCCACTCTTCTTCTCTTTTTCCGTCTCGATATATCTGTGTCCTCTTATTTCTCGCAGAAATTCCAGTCTCCCTTTTTTTCTTGTGCGCTCCGGAGCTCTTTTTAGTCTTCTTATATCCTAAGTTACAACACTGAACCCGTCCCCATCGGGGGGACAAAATAATGTAAGGGTCACACAGAGTACAGAGGGAACTTAAAATGCGATTATCCCGTCCCGTATAGCAGCCGACGCGCGCTATTTTACGACATCTCGCCCTTCCTCGCGTTCACATCTCCGTCCAGGCCTCTTCACTTCGCGTCGCGCACCCGTCCGAACGAGGAATAACTTGAGAAAATAGACTTTCCTATCGTTCCTTCGTAGCTTGTTTCTTGTTTACCGTGTGCTGCTTGTGTGCGCGTGTTCGCCTCGAGGAAAAAAGAAACCGGAAATGGAATTACCTCGTTGCACGTCTCGCCCTCGCCCTCTCCCTTCGTCTCAAGCTCTCTCTCGCTCGCTCTCTTTCTCTCTCTCCGGCCACGCGCTCTCGTTCACCACACGTCTATTCGTCTTCCTTCCTTTCTCTACCCTCCTTTCCTTTTTTTTTTTTTTACAACAGGCGCTTACGTCTTACGGGTGTAAGGTTTTAAAGAGAGTCCTTATAGGAGAAAATGTGTTGTTGCTGTTTCGTGTTGTTAGTTAGTGTTATTTACAAATATGTATTGTTTTTGTTAATAAAATAGTTCAAATTAGTCTTTGGCCCCGCGTGTCTGCTCCCGAGCGGCGGGAGCCGCAGAGTGAGGCAGCCCGCGACTCTCGACCTCCGTCCACCCTCCACGTCGCTGCTCCCCTCCCTCCTTCAACCCCCCGAGTCCCCCACCACGGCTGTCCCGGAGTCCACCAGCCCCTACCAGCACCACCGGCATCCACCACCACGAGCTCCGAGGGCGATCTCTCTCTCTCTCTCTCTCTCTCTCTTTCTTTTTCTCTCCATCTATCTCTCGGTAAAGTCCGACTATCCGGCCCCAGCCACAGCCCCTATCTCTGCTCGCGGTGTCTGTCGAATCCTCACCCTCGCCAACCCCCTCGCACGCCCTCCTCCGCTTTCTTCCATCCCGTTCACGTCCCCTCTCTCCATCCTTCTCCCGCGACTTCCTCACGTACGTCTACTTACCACTTTTACGCTTGACGGTGTGGGTGCACTATCGTGCCAATTTCTGTGCGAAGCTACCGATGGTGCTGTTCGTTACCTACCTAGCTGGCTGGTTACCTAACGTACCCCCGGAGAACTCGTTGGAGTTGTAAATTAAGGATTATCGAGGATGTAAATTAATGTCAGGATGTATACGGAGGGAGAATTCGTCCGTTTTTTTGTCGTCGTAGAAGCGAGGCCGAGTGTCGCTCTGCGTCGACCCCGCGAGATAATCGTCCGTTATTCTCCGTGGATTCGTCTCGCGCTGTGCCAAATAATTCTCATCGTCGACAAATCGACGCTCGTACGTCTAACGCTTCTGTCGTCGGGGCCGATAAATTCGCGGCGGAAGAGATGGACGAGAGTTGCGCAAAGTAATCGCGTATTTGCATGCGAGGCGTAACCTTGAACGCGATATGTCTAGATTCGAAAGGGGAAAATGGCAAAGTAACGATGCGCACATGGCTCAAAGCGGAATGCATTAAAAAATGAAATTATATGACGCATAACGCGCATGGGGTGTATATATGTACGCAGAAAATAAGGACATTCTTATTTTGAAAATATGTATTTAGTTTTATGGAAATATATTTAGTTTTATTGAAATGAGATTATATCGCGTTAAGAAAAATATAATTGCTTACTTGAAGCCATTTTCTATAGTTCAATCGAGAAAAATATATTCTCGTGATTTAAGATTTAATTTTCTTGAATGGAAAAGAAACAATGTTGGATAAAAATAACATAAAAATAAATAATATAATAAAATAACAGAAAAATAAAATATCAAAAAAATAATAACAGAAAAAAGGACATTTTATTTTGAAAATATATTTAGTTTTAACATGGAAATCTTGAAGTGAGATTATATCGCGTTAATTTAAGAAAAATATAATTGCTTACTTGAATGAAGCCATTTTCTATAATTCAATTGAGAAAAATGTATTCTCATGATTTAAAATTTAATTTTCTTGAATGAAAAAGAAACAATGTTGGATAGAAAATAACATAATAAAATAACAGAAAAATAAAATAATAAAAAATAATAACAGAAAAAAAGGACATTCTTATTTTGAAAATATATATTTAGTTTTATGGAAATCTTGAAATGAGATTATATCACGTTAATTTAAGAAAAATATAATTGTTTACTTGAATGAAGCCATTTTCTATAGTTCAATCGAGAAAAATATATTCTCGTGATTTAAGATTTAATTTTCTTGAATGGAAAAGAAACAATGTTGGAAATAACATAGAAAAGAACATTTTTAAATCAATGATTATAATTTTCTTAAAGTATAATTAAATAATTATATACTCTCTAAAAGTGAATCAGTGTATTATCACTTAAAAACAGTAAATAGTCACTGATTTCAGCAGTTATAAGTACAGCACTGTAAATCAGTGATATTTTATTGAAAGAATCAGTTAATAATTTTGACCGTTTCAATCAATAATATTTCTCAATATCAGTAATATTTCTTTCGTTATTGTCAGTAATATTTAACTATAATTCATCTCTCTATCTATTTCATATAAAATTAAAAATTTTATTTATATTTACTAAATATTTATTATATTAAAAATTTTATTTTATTTATATTACATACATATTGAACTTGTTATTTTAAATAGATAACGAACAAATAATTTTTATTAAGTCGCCAAACATTTATTTGTCCAACTTATAAAGAACGATTTAATATCTGAAGCCTTTCTATTGAGCTTGTATCAGAAATTAAATTAAATTAATACTTCTAATTTTAAATGTCGCTCTTTGCAAACTTTATATAATTCTTATAATTAAAATTAAATACGAGAGAGATAGCGATTATAGCGGTAAATGAACGAACTAGCGATTACTGGTTTTACAGTAAAATTTACTGATTTTACAGTGAATTTTATTTTAACTGATCATAATTAGTGAGATATAACAAAAAAATAAACGTTTCCACTGAAGATCAGTAAAATACTTACTGATTCTCAGTGAAATCTTATTTTACTGTTTAAATCAGTGATATTTTCACTGATTCACTTTTAGAGAGTATTCTTTTAAATAATGTTATATATTCTTATTATATATAATAATTATATATTCTTTCATATTTCTTATATATATAATTATTATTCTTCTAAACAATGTTGGAAATAACATAGAAAATAACATTTTTAAATCAATCGATTATAATTTTCTTAAAGTAGAATTAAATAATTGTATATTCTTGAGGTGACAATTACAATATTAAAATAATATAATAATAAAATAATAAAATAATAAATTAATAAAATAATAAAATAATGAAATAATAAAATAATAAAATAATAAAATAATAAAATAATAAAATAAGACTTTAATATTGTTGAAATTTAAAATTATTAAATTCTTCTAAGAAGATTATAAATTGTCCTGTACGAAACAATGAACGCGTTAATATAAGTTTTGACACTTATTTTTTTCTGTGTATATATCTGTGTATATAAAATTGTCAAATATGTAAGACGGATAAATTTCTCGTTGATTCGAATCTTCGACAAGATAATGTTTTTACGAATGAACGTAATTAAGCCGGCTAATTTACGCAGAGGACTTTATAAAGTTGCAACGCGTGGAACAAGGAAACTCAATTATGCGAACGAACATCGAAACGTGTAATGTCAGCCACGGTTAAGTAACTTTACAGTGTAAAGTTTACATTGTTCTATAGGTAAGGCTCATGACAAACCATATGGAGAGCATCGTTAGCATGCAAGCCCGTGAAAATCGTAAACTACTTGATGTAGCAGTCTCTCGCGGTTGCACGAATAATTCGCCAGCGAAGATAAACTTTATCTTTCCTGCCCCGCTGCTGACGGCATTAAAGAAAACCGCACGATTCTTTTGGGGGAAGGATACACGCGCAGTTCCGCATCCAAGAAAGTAATTTACAAGATTATACATTATTCGGGCTGCGACTCGTAAATGCGCGGACTGAAACAACCGACTCGGCATTTTACACCGCGAAAGTAGCTTAAATCTACCGAACAATTGCGAGATACTATTCGAAATTTATTTTCAACGGCAAAGTAACAAACGGGAGAATGACCAAGCTCGCTTTTTTGCCTCCTCGAAATGAAGGAACGAATGTCCTACATCCAACACGAGAGAGGTTTCTCGATTGGTTTGAATTTTAGATCTTATTCCAACGAAATTTTATAATTACTCGTGTGCAAGAGAATTCGAAAAATATTTAATTAGAAAATATTTAATCGATTAGACAAATATTTAATCGAATTCGAAAAATATTTAATTAGAATTAGACAAATATTTAATCGAATTAGAAAAATATTTAATAAAATAAAATAAAATAAAATATTTAATAAAATATTTAATAATATTTAACAATCTCGAAACCTTAAGGAGCTATAATAAATGACGATAAAATGGGGAACGCGATTATTTTTCGTCGCTCACGAGCGAGAGAGAAATTTCGAAGGATCCGGATCACTGATTGAAAAATATCAGAGAACGGAAGGAAGCAGCAATTGCAAAGATTCGTTAGCGACCATTAAAAACATCATCGTAAGCAGCGGGGATGATCGGAATTGACTTCCGCACACGTCTCCCCAAACCCTTCAACCCTTCTCGTCGGCGGCTAAACGATATTTCTCTCACAATCCACGAAACGCAGGCCAAGTTCTCCCCGACTTCGCACCTACACACGAGAATTGTGCACTCGCTCGTGCCACGAGGCTCATACGTTTGCAGCCATATACCTAGGTACATGTACATACATGTCATGTACAGCGACATATATAGGGTGTCCCAAAAATCCCGGACCAGTCGAATATTTCATAAATTATGCACTTTAGAAAGAAATGTTTCGGACAAAAGTTGAATGGCTTGAAGGGGATCGTAAGATGGTGTCATTAGTTTGATCTTGAAGAGTCATCTGGAGATTACGTGAAAGTCACTTCCAATTTTTTAAACGAGACACCCTATATACTTTTGCATATTCTTGTAGCTCATCTCGAGAGCTTTCCAAAACAATATAATTAAGGTAGTTTTTATTAAGTACTTTCCAAGTTATGAGGCTTGAAATCATTTCTTAATTTTACACAAACTGTAAAATGTCTTGTAAAATATTCATTTTTCGATTATCTTACCTTAATACCTTTATATACAAAATAATGAGAGGAATCAATTGATGTAAAGAAAACATAATTGTTTCGAAAAAAATGTAATTGCAAATGAAAACTAACTTAATTATAGTGTTTTGGAAAGCTCTCGAGATAAGCTACAAGAATATACAAAAGCATATAAGGTATCTCATTTAAAAACTAAGGAATCAATATACATAATTGGCCTGTCAAACATAGGAAATATTATAATCCCAATCATCCTAAAATAAAAGATTTAATTAGAATTGCAAAAATATTTAATTTAATATTCTGATTTTTTTTTTGATTGATCAAAAAGTCAAAGTTCTTTATGAAATTTTGAAATTAGTATATTTCAAAGTTTGATATTAATTGTAAAATTATGTTAATAATTATGTAATAATTATGTTAAATAGTATTTTTTTTTATTACATTAAATAGTATTTTTTAATAATTATATTAATAGTAAAATTTTTAATAATTATATTAAATAGTATTTTTGGAAGTGACTTTCACGTGACCTTCAGGTGACTCTTTAAGATCAAACTAATGACACCATCTTATGGCCCCCTTCAAGCCATACAACTTTTGTCTGAAACATTTCTTTTTAAAGTGCATAGTTTATGAAATATTCGACTGGGACTTTTGGGACACCCTGTATATATATATATATATATATATAAAATATATAAGCGGAGCATGACACAGCACACATCGGATTCTCGCAGAAGGTTCGTGTCGAATTTTAATCGAGGTGCTGCCACCTTCTAGTGACCTCTGAAGCCAGACTGGAGGCAATCCTATGGAGAGGCTCGCGAAAGAAGAAAAAAAAAAAGGAACACCCCGGGGATGGCGAGGGGGATGGAAATCACTCAGGCGTCGAGCTGCTATCGTCAATCTGATTAATGGGTAGATTCATGAGGTATTTATACGGATTTAAGCGTGTCTGTACAACGCGCACGTAGCTCTCGAAAGCGACGAACTAAATCGACGAGCGCGATTAGGGCAGGCGTGTGATGGAATGATCTCCGCGATTCTAAATCATTTTCGAGAACGAGCGTAATTAATTAAGGAATCAATATACATAATTGGCCTGTCAAACATAGGAAATATTATAATCCCAAGTATCATCCTAAAATAAAAGATTTAATTAGAGTATTTGCAAAAATATTTAATTTAATATTCTGATTTTTTTTTGATTGATCAAAAAGTCAAAGTTCTTTGTGAAATTTTGAAATTAGTATATTTCAAAGTTTGATATTAATCGTAAAATTATTATGTTAAATAGTATTTTTTTAAATTATATTAAATAGTATTTTTTAATAATTATATTAATAGTAAAATTTTTTAATAATTATATTAAATAGTAGTTTTTTAAATTATATTAAATAGTATTTTTTTAAATTATATTAAATAGTATTTTCTAAAATTATATTAAATAGTATTTTTTAATAATTATATTAATAGTAAATTTTTTAAATAATTATATTAAAAAATATTTTTTAAAATTATTATATATCAAATAATATTTTTTAATAATTATATTAATAGTAAAATTTCTTAATAATTGCATGTTAAAAAATTTTACTTTCGGTTTCGCGTGTGCGTCATTGCATTCCGTGTATGATAAATAAATCTGAAAAAATCGACAGAACGAAAGATTGGAGCTTAAATTCCAATTAGTTCGCGTATAGATCTGTCCCGAGAGTCCGAATAGCTTCCGATCGCAGGCGGCTTCTGTCGCGTTAAACTCGTAATTTATCCGCGGCCTGGTAATTGAGCGAATCTCGCATCGCGAAATGAAACGGGCTCGCGCCCTTCCGACCTTCCGACCTTCGGTGTGTTCGCGACGCCACCCTCGATTTATTCGCTTCCGCGACGCGGAAGCCGCGTGAACATCATATCGAGGTCGCGATATGCCCCACTCGAATTCAATCGCCATTATGCATTTTCGACACGACGCGGTTTTATCGCTCTTTCATTCGGACTTTAATTAATCGTTCTGTCACCTAATTTTTCCATAATCTAGAATTTTTTTACAAAATCCGTCGTATCGACGTTTTGATATATTGCTATAAATGTTTCCAATCAATTTAATTTAATATTGATTTTTTTTGATTGATCGAAAGTCAAAGTTCTTTATGAAATTTTGAAATTAGTAATTTCGAAGTTTGATATTAATTTAAATTATTAATAATTATATTAAATAATTATATTAATAGTAACATTTTCATTCGGACTTTAATTAATCGTTCTGTCACCTAATTTTTCCATAATCTAGAATTTTTTTACAAAATTCATCGTATCGAGATTTGATATATTGCTATAAATGTTTCCACTCAATTTAATTTAATATTCTGATTTTTTTTTATTGATCAAAAGTTCTTTATGAAATTTTAAAATTAGTATATTTCAAAGTTTGATATTAATCGTAAAATTATTAATAATTATATTAAATAATTATATTAATAGTAAAATTTTCATTCGGACTTTAATTAATCGTTCTGTCACCTAATTTTTCCATAATCTAGAATTTTTTTACAAAATCCATCGTATCGACGTTTGATATATTGCTATAAATGTTTCCACTCAATTTAATTTAATATTCTGATTTTTTTTTTGATTGATCAAAAAGTCAAAGTTCTTTATGAAATTTTGAAATTAGTATATTTCAAAGTTTGATATTAATCGTAAAATTATTAATAATTATATTAAATAATTATATTAATAGTAAAATTTTCATTCGGACTTTAATTAATCTGTTCTGTCAGCTAATTTTTTCATAATCTAGAATTTTTTTACAAAATTCATCGTATCGACGTTTGATATATTGCTATAAATGTTTCCACTCAATTTAATTTAATATTCTGATTTTTTTTTGATTGATCAAAAAGTCAAAGTTCTTTACGAAATTTCGAAATTAGTATATTTCAAAGTTTCAAAGGTTTCGCTAAATTCGTCAAAACGATATCTCTATTAACCATAAAAATGTATTCACGTCGAAAAATAGTTATAGCAGTGACATATTTCATACCCGTATCGCACTCTGTTAAATTTCGCGTTCAGATTCCTGACTGTTGACGATAAACATGCATTAAGCTACATGCTTTACGTCATTATTAATCATCCTGTCGGATAAATCTGGGTAATTTTTCGATAATCTAGGAACTTGACAAAATCGTCGCACATATGTCTGATGTGTTATCAACCTGTTTCCATCGTGTTTCGCTCGATTCATCAAAACGATATCTCTATTAAACCTAAAAAAAAATATTTATCTCGAAAAAATAGTGACTTTCATATCCATGTTAAACTTCGCGTACAGGCTGCTGACAAAAATTCGACTGTCGACAAAGTAAACACGTATTAAACTACATACATCATTCGCGATTACACGCGCTCCACCGTTCGCGGAGCGCAAAGGTGGAAGTAGAACGCACGTGCGAGATGATTTCTAACCGTAGCCGACATATGGTCAGAAACGATTACAATTGTGTTCCTTGGAGCCGATCTGCCAGCTAATTTTTGGGCCCGTGCCGAGTTCACTCGCGCCTTCCACACGTCGCGATATCCACACGATATCCGACTCGACCATCGAAACGGAGTGTTACGTACAGTTCATTTTGTTTCACGCTGATTTATGGCGACCGCAAACATACAAAAACATACAAAAACTCGTGGATTTCGTAAACGGCTACGGGAATGACGTTTCTACTGCAAAAAAACAACAATCTACCAAAATAAAGTGATGATATACACGGGGAAGCAATAATTCTCCATCATCTGTCATCATTTAAGTTGCATGGAAATCATAAAAATTCGCGCAAAAAAATTCTTTCAAGACGCATTATACAGGGTGAGCCATTTTAATTAACGCACGCAATTATTTCGGAAACAAAGCATTTTAGAGAAAAATGTTTCAGACAAAGTTTTATGGCTTCGAGGGGGCCATAAGATGGTATCATTGATTTGATACTGAAGAGTCATTTGAAGGTCACGTGAACGCCACCTCAATTTTTTTAAATTGCACCCTTATTTTTATTACATATTCTTGTAGCTGATCTCGAGAGATTTCCAAAAACACTATAATTAAATGTTTTTCCGTTAAGTACTTTTCGAGTTATAAGGTTTGAAATAATATCTTAATTTTATATAAATGATAAAATATCTAGTAAAATATTCATTTTTCGATTATTTTACCTTAATACTTTTATGTACAAAATAATGGGAGGAATCAATTGGTGTAAAGAAAAACATAGTTGTTTCGAAGAAGAAATATGTAATTTGCAATTAACAATTCCATATTTTTCTTAGAAACAACTGTATGTTTTCTTTACACCAATTGATTCCTCTCATTATTTTGTACATAAAACTATTAAGGTAAGATAATCGAAAAATGAATATTTTACAAGATATTTTATGGTTTATGTAAAATTAAGAAATGATTTCAAGCCTCATAACTCGAAAAGCACTTAATGGAAAAACATTTAATTATAGTGTTTTGGAAAACTCTTGAGGCCAGCTACAAGAATATGTAATAAAAAATAGGGAGTGCCGTTTAAAAAAATTGAGGTGGCCTTCACGTGATCTTCAAATGACTCTTCAAGGTCAAACCAATGATACCATCTTATGGCCCCCTCGAAATCATAAAACTTTTGTCTGAAACATTTTTCTCTGAAATGCTTTGTTTCCGAAATAATTGCGTGCGTTAATTAAAATGGCTCACCCTGTATACATTTGTAATAAATCGTTTTTTCGCGTTATTTTTATAAATATAATAAATATACAAAAATTACACGCTTCAATTTATAAAATAAATATGTAAAAAAATAATAATATAAAATATATATAAAATAAATGTATAAAAAATAATTATATTCTTTGACAAGCTTTCTGAAATTGTTCATTTAAATCCAAGTGCGCGATACTTTTAATAATTATTTCTTCTGTTTTATAGAATAACAAAAAAATATTTCTACTGAAAAGAGATGTCGCTGTACGTGCAACTAACGTGTCAAACATTTAAGTAATGTAATTTGTCATTCGTTATCGTTAAAAAAAAAAAAAAAACATCGTTACCGTAAAAATTTCTCGTTTTCGCGCGACGATACTTCACCTCGGAAACGTGACGTGAAACGTTATTGAACGTCCGAGTCGCGAATACGAAATAAATCTATCAACAATCTGTCTTTGTGACGCCACAGAATTTGATTACGCGTACTAGATCGAACGCCCATCATTTAATCCCGATCAGATCGCCGATCTCGACGTTCTAGAAATCTTATTTCACACAATTGATGTAAAAATTTCGGATGAAAAATATATTTATATAAATTATTTATTATTAATTTATACTCGTGTGATTTTTTTCGCACCCTCTGGGTAATCTGGGCGGCATTAAATAATGGCTCGCATAAAAAGTTGCCACGTAGTTTGTACGCTAAGCCAGAGTGCAAGCGCATTAATATCGCACAAATAGATTAATAGCGCATACCAAGATATAATCGCGACAATTAACCTCGTCATTTATGTCGGCAAACACGGCATAACGCTCTGCAATCTTCCCTCGTCGTTAAATACTCTATTCGCTCGCGGCCGTTTCTCGTCACCTCACATACCGTACCTCTAAATAGCCCCAAAGTAACCGAAATAGTTTCAGGGAGCATGCATATTCATGCTGGCGCCAATCTTTTTGTTGTGAAACTGCGAGGGTGCAACGCAACAAGAAACTCCATGACGTTTTTTCGCGTTGAATTTCATAGCTTCCTCAAAAGAAAAAAAAAAGAAAATATTATATGACATATAATCATAAAATAAACTTTCCAAGTATTGTCCACTCTATTAATCTTCCATTAGAGAATAAATGGAAGATTAATAGAATGGATACTAATTGGAAAGTTTATCCTACGATTATATATCATTAATAATTTATAAAATTTTCAAAGTTACAAAGTTGCGCAAAATTGATAATTATGACGTCATTAAATTAAATAGTAGGGAATAACAGGCATGAGAAATGATATGATCTGTAAAAGAATTGTACTTTAATCTCTGTGTTGAATATATTTCTCTTTATTCATTATTTTTGGGAATAAATGGAGGATTAATAGAACGGACAATAATTGGTAAGTTTAATATTATATGACATATAATCATAAAATAAACTTTCCAAATATTGTCCACTCTATTAATCTTCTATTAAAGAATAAATGGGAGATTAATAGAATGGACACTAATTGGAAAGTTTATCCTACGATTATATATCATTATTAATAATTTATAAAATTTTCAAAGTTACAAAGTTGCGCAAAATTGATAATTATGACGTCATTAAATTAAATAGTAGGGAATAACAGGCATGAGAAATGATATGATCTGTAAAAGAATTGTACTTTAATCTCTGTGTTGAATATATTTCTCTTTATTCATTATTTTTGGGAATAAATGGAGGATTAATAGAACGGACAATAATTGGTAAGTTTAATATTATATGACATATAATCATAAAATAAACTTTCCAAGTATTGTCCACTCTATTAATCTTCCATTAGAGAATAAATGGAAGATTAATAGAATGGACACTAATTGGAAAGTTTATCCTACGATTATATATCATTATTAATAATTTATAAAATTTTCAAAGTTACAAAGCTGCGCAAAATTGATAATTATGACGTCATTAAATTAAATAGTAGGGAATAAAAAATGGGGCATGAAAAATGGTATGATCTGTAAAAGAATTGTACTTTAATCTCTGTGTTGAATATATTTCTCTTTATTCATTATTTTTGGGAATAAATGGAAGATTAATAGAACGGACAATAATTGATAAGTTTAATATATGACATATAATTATAAAATAAACCAAGAATATGCAACGTGAGAAATAGAGAAAAATATCTTTCATGTGTTGGAATTATTTTTTTTTCATTGAATCGCTAATAAATCAATTCGTGTTTATCACCAAGATAGTATCGTGAAAAAAAGGGTGCGCAACCAAGAATATGCAACGTAAGAAATAGAGAAAAATATCTTTTATGTGTTGGAATTATTTTTTTTTCATTGAATCGCTAATAAATCAATTCGTGTTTATCACCAAGATAGTATCGTGAAAAAAAGGGTGCGCAACCAAGAATATGCAACGTAAGAAATAGAGAAAAATATCTTTCATGCACGGAAAAAAATTAAGTGTCAAATTAACACTTATATACTTAAATTAACGTGTTCATTGTTTCCTATATACGCAAGAATATATAATCTTCTTCGAAGAATTTAATAATCTTAAATTTTAACAATATTATAATCTTATTTGAATATTATAATTGTCATCTCAAGAATACAATATAATTATCTTGATAATAAAAAATTTTCAAAAATTATAATTTTTGATTTAAAAATGTGTTATTTTCTATCTAACATTATTTCTTTTCCATTCAAGAAAATTATTCTTAAATAATAAGAATATATTTTTCTTGATTGAACTATATAAAATGACTTCATTCAAGCAAATTTTCTTCAGTTAACGCAATATAATCTCATTTCAAGTTTTTCATGTTGAAATTAAAGATATTTTCAAAACAAGAATGTTCTTTTTTTCTGTGTGTGTTGGCGTTCTTGTACTTCGAGTGTTGGAATAATTTTCTTTTTCATTGAATCGCTAATAAATCAATTCGTGTTTATCACCAAGATAGTATCGTGAAAGTGGTATTCAAGTATGGCACGTGAATAAGTTGAAAATAAATGAGGGTACCGCGAATGCGATAACAATTCGCGTTCGCCGATGGTATCGCGGCGAAAGGCATACGAAAGGTTTTTAGCGATTTCGTCGCGTACATATTTAAAGAGTTAATGCTAGAGAGACCCGCACGCAATTCTTTATCGACGGTCCGGTTAATTATTTCCACGCGATAAAAACGGATAATGGATTTACGCATAAATAATTAGCGGCGTGCTCCCTTTCGAAAGCTTTTCGTATTCCTGTTCCATTATTTCTCGACGTGTCCCTCGTCGCGCTTGTATGGTTGTAAAAGTGGTCTCTAAAAATAACTGTCGGAGTAAAATAATTCGAAAATGGTACGAGTTCTCAATCGCTCGACCCACGTGAACGAGAAACACGCGGGAACAAGTAACTGGGTCTCCGATCGCATGTCGCTAAATTCTGGAAACGACACCCCCGGCTTAACGCGAACAATGCGTCCCGGGCTCGGCAGCGCCTGTCATTAATAACGACAGTCATTAATGAACAGGAGTAGATAACAGGAATGGCATTTGCGCTATCGAGACTATTCAGATTTTGATAAATCCTCCGGCTTCAAATGGAGATCTAATTTGCCTTTAATAACTAATTGAGCTTTCATACAATCGAGTACTTATTGACGAAGACATCGGTTAATCAATATTCTGCAGGAGCGAGTTAATCCAATAAATAGTAATACACATAGTTAAATTGAATATTTTTAGACTTTTTTATAGAACCTTATAATTGTACGTCTTTAATTTTTCGAATTAACTCACTTTTGTATATTGTTCAATATAATTATTAGGGCTTATCAATAATTATCACTATTTGCGACTTTGAACATTTTATAAATTATCAATAATGACGTCATAATTATCAGTTTTGCGCAACTTGTAACTTTGAAAATTTTATAAATTATTAATAATGATATATAATCGTAGGATAAACTTTCCATTAGTGTCCATTCTATTAATCTTCCATTTATTCTCTAATGGAAAATTAATGGAGTGGATAATACTTGGAAAGTTTATTTTATGATTATATGTCATATAATATTAAACTTACCAATTATTGTCCGTTCTATTAATCCTCCATTTATTCCCAAAAATAATGAATCCAGAGAAATATATTCAACACAGAGATTAAAGTACAATTCTTTTACAGATCATATCATTTTTCATATCCGTTATTTCCTACTATTTAATTTAATGACGTCATAATTATCAATTTTGCGCAGCTTTGTAACTTTGAAAATTTTATAAATTATTAATGATATATAATCGTAGGATAAACTTTCCATTAGTGTCCATTCTATTAATCTTTCATTTATTCTCTAATGGAAAATTAATGGAGTGGATAATACTTGGAAAGTTTATTTTATGATTATATGTCATATAATATTAAACTTACCAATTATTCTCTGTTCTATTAATCCTCCATTTATTCCCAAAAATAATGAATCAAGAGAAATATATTCAACACACAGATTAAAGTACAATTCTTTTACAGATCATACCATTTTTCATGCCCGTTATTCCCTACTATTTAATTTAATGACGTCATAATTATCCATTTTGCGCAGCTTTGTAACTTTGAAAATTTTATAAATTATTAATAATGATATATAATCGTAGGATAAACTTTCCAATTAGTGTCCATTCTATTAATCTTCCATTTATTCTCTAATGGAAGATTAATAGTGTGGACAATACTTGGAAAGTTTATTTTATGATTATATGTCATATAATATTAAACTTACCAATTATTGTCCGTTCTATTAATCCTCCATTTATTCCCAAAAATAATGAATCCAGAGAAATATATTCAACACAGAGATTAAAGTACAATTCTTTTACAGATCATATCATTTTTCATATCCGTTATTTCCTACTATTTAATTTAATGACGTCATAATTATCAATTTTGCGCAGCTTTATAACTTTGAAAAATTTATAAATTATTAATAATGATATATAATCGTAGGATAAACTTTCCATTAGTGTCCATTCTATTAATCTTCCATTTATTCTCTAATGGACAATACTTGGAAAGTTTATTTTATGATTATATGTCATGTAATATTAAACTTATCAATTATTGTCCGTTCTATTAATCTTCCATTTATTCCCAAAAATAATGAATAAAGAGAAATATATTCAACACAGAGATTAAAGTACAATTCTTTTACAGATCATACCATTTTTCATGCCCGTTATTCCCTACTATTTAATTTAATGACGTCATAATTATCCATTTTGCGTAGCTTTGTAACTTTGAAAATTTTATAAATTATTAATAATGATATATAATCGTAGGATAAACTTTCCAATTAGTGTCCATTCTATTAATCTTCCATTTATTCTCTAATGAAAGATTAATAGAATGGACAATACTTGGAAAGTTTATTTTATGATTATATGTCATATAATATTAAACTTACCAATTATTGTCCGTTCTATTAATCTTCCATTTATTCCCAAAAATAATGAATCAAGAGAAATATATTCAACACAGAGATTAAAGTACAATTCTTTTACAGATCATATCATTTTTCATGCCCGTTATTTCCTACTATTTAATTTAATGACGTCATAATTATCAATTTTGCGCAGCTTTGTAACTTTGAAAATTTTATAAATTATTAATGATATATAATCGTAGAATAAACTTTCCATTAGTGTCCATTCTATTAATCTTTCATTTATTCTCTAATGGAAAATTAATGGAGTGGATAATACTTGGAAAGTTTATTTTATGATTATATGTCATATAATATTAAACTTACCAATTATTCTCTGTTCTATTAATCCTCCATTTATTCCCAAAAATAATGAATCAAGAGAAATATATTCAACACACAGATTAAAGTACAATTCTTTTACAGATCATACCATTTTTCATGCCCGTTATTCCCTACTATTTAATTTAATGACGTCATAATTATCCATTTTGCGCAGCTTTGTAACTTTGAAAATTTTATAAATTATTAATAATGATATATAATCGTAGGATAAACTTTCCAATTAGTGTCCATTCTATTAATCTTCCATTTATTCTCTAATGGAAGCTTAATAGTGTGGACAATACTTGGAAAGTTTATTTTATGATTATATGTCATATAATATTAAACTTACCAATTATTGTCCGTTCTATTAATCTTCCATTTATTCCCAAAAATAATGAATAAAGAGAAATATATATCAACACAGAGATTAAAGTACAATTCTTTTACAGATCATACCATTTTTCATGCCCGTTATTCTCTACTATTTAATTTCTTTCATCATTTTCGAAAAAGGTATACACAAAAGCAGTACCATATGTTACCTCGAAAATGCGGATAATAAGACGATTTTCGAATTTTTTCAGGGTATTAGTGGAAAAGGACGCGCAAGAAATGGAAGGGAAGAAGTTAGGATTATACAAGTGGACACAATGTGGGCGGAGGGGAAGAGGGAGGTCGCGCTAACATGAAGCAGACACAGGGCGATCAATTACGTAACTCAATAAAAGTGGGTCACGTGTCAAAGTGCGGAGCCATCCCCGAGGTGTCCAACTTTTTGGTAAAAGCTCGTAAATTACCAAATTAGCTATCTAGCTAGCTGGCTCAACAAAGCTCTCTCTCTGCTATCACCGTGCACGGTTTTAAATAGAATGTCGGGGGTTCGTGTCCAACTTTCCTCTCTTTCGACCCTTGTTATCTCTCTTTATTCCTGTCCCTTCTCTCGAGCCTCTCTTTCTCCCATACGTTACATAGTGTCTCACTTCGGTTTTTTTTTTTCGGACGATGAGATCGAAACTGCTCGGACACGTAAGCCTGGTCGTCAACGATAGCTCGCCATCAACGTAGGGTGTGATGGTAGAAGAGAGAGATAGATAAAGCAAGAAAGAAAGATATATATATATATACCGAAGGTCTACAAGAGAGAAAGGAAGGGCAGAGATGGGTGATAGGGGATGTAGGCAACAAGAAGGAGAAGGACAAGAGCGAAGGGTTAAAGGAGAACAAGAGAGAGAGAGCGAGAGAGTCGGAAGGAGAAAGAAAGAAAGAGGAGTCACGGCAGGAGAGCTAAGACAATCAATAAGATTGCCAGGTCCGAAGAAACTCGAGATTCGCCCGGATTCGCCGAATGAGTTTGGTACACTTCCTGCCGAGAAGACACGCGTTTCACGAATTAAGTCATCGGGTCTTATTCTCGGGCGCGAAACGCCGAATTAGAATCTGCTCGCAAGACGAGATAGGGGAAACGGGCGACGAGCTTAAAGGGGTTGCGAGCGTTCCCGTAGGGAAGGACCCGCTTTTCGGGAAGTCGATACCTGGTCTAGTCACCGGATAGGTAATCGGATAGGTCAAGATAAAACGGGATAGGGCCAGAGGGGATGCCCGTGGATACTGGGCCGCGTGACATAAAAGGGGTTGCCTTTGGCGAAAAGGGATGGGCGATGAAAAGGGTGCGCGAGCGGGGATTGAGGCCGCACGATCGCCGCTCTGGCGGATATTGCCGGAACTACGAATTATACCCCTGTGTCGCCGGGGTGCACTTCTTCGGAAGCTCGAACGGAGTATTACGACGCCGACGTATCTCTCATCGAATGATGGCGCGTGAGATTTTGGGGGTGGAATTTCGCGTCGATAAGGAAGGCCGCCAAATTCGACTCGACTTGATGAGGAAAGCGCTTTCATCAATTTTTTGTTCCCCTTATCTTATGTATTATTGTATTGGATGTGTACTATGTATCTTATTATTATTGTGTGTTAGATCGTGATCTTTTTTTATTTTTTATTGGAACTGAAATGTTAAAGGAAATACGTATTTAAAAAAAATATTGAACGTTTGTGTTAAAATGATTTGAATCATTGTCTTCATTTTACAATAGGGTTGCACGAGATATCAAGATTAGTCTTGATATTCTTTTGTCTTGTCTTGAATTTCAAGACAAGATTTTTAATTAGTTATCAAGACTAAGACTGTCAAGATTATTAGTCTTGTCGAGATTATTGATTCTCAGAAAAACTAAAATATTTATGTTTGTAAATGAAAAAAATCAATATGTACGAATTTAAAAAAATGTTATTCGATAAAAATATTTATATTGATAAATTTAAAAACATTTAATATTGATACAATATAACATTTTTATAAATTAGAAATCAAACTCCCAAATTTTAGACATTAAAGAGCATTTCACCCAGGAATTGATGCACATTAGTGCTTTTAAAGATTTATTTTGCATCTGGTTCTATTTTTTGACATAGTCAGAGTTTCTATTGAGAAAAGTCTTTCTACTGACACGGACGAAGCAGTTGAACTTAAAATGTCTCGAGCCATTTTTGACAATGTGGGATAAATATGAACCTGACTTTTTTAGCACTCAAAATATTTATATCTGCACGTTTCTTTGGAGCCTGTAAATAGTTATTAATTTCTGTTTTCCGTGAAACAGTAAATGTTTTTTTAAGTAAAAAAGACGGCATTTATATCGATTACATAGTAATAATTATAGTTAAAATATAATACAATAGTAATAATTATTTCAAATTATATTACAAAAATTATGTTAAATATTATTCAAATAATTTTTTAATATTAGATAAAAAATTGTTAATAAAATCGAGACAAGGCAATACAAGATGAAATTTTTGCTATTAATTTATTCACTAAAGACCAAGACAAAATTTAAATTTTTGATAATTTTCGATACCAATACAATATTTTTACAAATATTGTCTTGTCTTGGGCAACCCTATTTCACAATTATAAAAATTGTAATTAATGTAACGATGGAAATATATTAATAGTTGCAAACATTTTTCAAATATTATTTTTTTCCAATATTCAACTCTCGTGATTCTAGAAATGATTGATTATTTCCGCAAAAGTGGAAATTCATTAGTATAAAATGTATAAGATTAGACTAGGAATTAAGAGATTATTAAAGAAAAAAAAAGAAGTTTACACAAACGCTAATTTATTATTTTATCTAATAATACAATTATTGCATAATTGATAAAAAAGAAAAATGGAATTTTTATATTAAATATTAATTTTTATATTGAAATTCAATTTTTATATTGAATATTAAAGAATTATATTGTTCTCTGAAAATATGAAAATATTTCAAGAGATATCATTTTTGTAAAACATCATTATAAATGACTATTATTGATTGAAAAATATATACACGTGTGTTATCTGTAAGTATATAAGATTTTTTATTTTATATAAGATTTTATTTATATAAGATTTTCTTTTATTTAAAAAAATTTTATTTTATATAAGATTTTATTTATATAAGATTTTCTTTTATTTAAAAAAAAATGAGATACTTTAAAGAAATTATCTTCAGCCTTTAATCTTTTTTCGATTGTAATAATTTTGATCATTATCCAGCGAACATATCTCAGAGGAAAACGCGACGCAAACTACGAAGGGTTAAAGTCTGTATGTGCATCGGAAAACCATAGATCCTAAGAGAAACTTTCCCGGCCTATGTAGCACTAACAATAAATAACAAGGTCGGTAATAAATAAGGGGGTACGATAGAGAAGGTCAGGTGCGTCACAAAAGCCGGTCACGATACAGAAAATGCCTCTAGCCGTACATTCATCAAACTTTTACGAGAAAGTGTTAGGAACATCGAAAAACCATTCGCGACTATTGATTTGGAAGAAAAAAACCGAGTCAATTAAATACGCTGACGTAAATAGCTCCGATTATATTTATCGTCGCGATAATTTGTATATTTGTTAGAAATTTAACAAATATTTTCATATCACAAACATACATTATACGTCACATCTCTCTCTCTCTCTCTATTTTTACATCGGATTTTAATCGGATAAATATTTTTACAACGTCAAACGTGATCTGCGTGTGTATCGGACACTGTGATGGAACGTTTACTTACATTTTCAATTAAAATTTCAATTAAACTTTGTATTAACTAACCGCGTTAAGCGCAAAGTTGCAATAAGCGTTCGATTCCTTCTTTTTTCGTGTATGGCTAACCGCTTCCGCGAGTTGTCGCCGAGTTTCACCGCCATCGTTAGAACTTGACGATCGTAAAAATTGCCATCTCTCGAAATTTGCGCGACGTTTTAGTGCTATCCGCGTCTTGTATTTACCGCACGTGACGTCAAATGATAACTACTTTCCATGGTTCTCTCCATTTTCGCGGCTCCCTCTCTCTCTCTCCCTCTCTTTCTCTTTGTATTCAACTCGTTCTTTCTATTTATATTCGGAATCGGATTCATGCACGAGTGCCCTTTATGGAAAATGTTGCTCAAAGAATAGAGGGACCGACTGTGTCTGCAGCCCGGTAACTATGCATATGCCACGTGAGTCGAAATGCATGTGCATCTTTGCGCGTTGCATGCAACGGATTCTGGAAATGAGCCGAAACCCCTTTTCACGGCGGGGGACAGCCGTACGTGGGAGGATATATAAGTAAAAACGAAGAGCACGACGAAATTATAGACGGAAAAATTCGTTTTCGGGAAAAAGTAGCGACAATCGTAACGGAAATCTCGCAATGAAATATGGAAAAGTAGCGCAAGAGATTCGTAATGCAAGAGTTAAGTTATAATTAATCAAGTTACAACGGAAAAATGAATTATATGAATTTATTGAATTCTTCTTAAGGATGCTTTGTATAATCTCAGCAAAAAGTAGCTGAAAATCAATATTGACGAATATTAATTTTCCACTTTTGGTGTATTTTGAGTATGAGAAATTTTTGCGTGGAATATTGTAATTATATCAAATATTTATTGCGTTTTTATTAAAATATTCCGAATTTTGTTAATCGAAATGATTAACTTTTGGCAAAGAATTTTGCCTTGTATCAGATACATGGCTAATTTCATTGAATTATATTTAATATCTTTTTAACCAGTTAATATTTGTTAATATTATTCGATCAAATATTTCCTCTGTATCTAAACTACACTTTTGCAAATTTTAAACAAATTCTGAATATTATTTCCACGTGTTTCTGTCATTTGAATCGACATGGTTATACGTTTCCCATAAGAACACTTGTTAAGATGAAAATGAAATTAAAAAATTATAATTGCCTTATTAATTTATGTATAATTATTTTTTAATAAGTTTAATTTTTATATATAAATTTATATTGGTAGTTTTAATGATATTTGAAATAATAATTTTAAATATTTCTATAATTATATATTTAATTTATAGGATAATAAATTTAGAATTATTTATAATTTATTATAATTTATAATTTAATTTTTATAGTTTGTGAAAGAACTTTAGGGTTGTCTTTATTAGTTTTGATTGTTCGATATCATGATAATGAATTATATTATTACATCTGTTAAGATTAAAATGAATTAAAAAATTATAATTGATTTATTAATTTATGTATACTTATGTATAATTATTTTATTAATAAATTTAATTTTTATATATAAATTTATATTGGTAGTTTTAATGGTATTTGAAATAATAATTTTAAATATTTCTATAATTATATATTTAATTTATAGGATAATAAATTTAGAATTATTTATAATTTATTATTTAATTTTTATAGTTTGTGAAAGAACTTTAGGGTTGTCTTTATTAGTTTTGATTGTTCGATATCATGATAATGAATTATATTATTACATCTGTTAAGATTAAAATGAAATTAAAAAATTACAATTGACTTATTAATTTATGTATAATTATGTTTATAAGTTTAATTTTTATATATAAATTTAT
This sequence comes from Camponotus fellah, assembly GCA_030586385.1. Taxonomy (NCBI): domain Eukaryota; kingdom Metazoa; phylum Arthropoda; class Insecta; order Hymenoptera; family Formicidae; genus Camponotus; species Camponotus fellah. The sequence continues at coordinate 365,414 of JAPIVC010000672.1, read as the reverse complement.
ATTGGTAGTTTTAATGGCATTTGAAATAATAATTTTAAATATTTCTATAATTATATATTTAATTTATAGGATATTAAATTTAGAATTATTTATAATTTATTATTTAATTTTTATAGTTTGTGAAAGAACTTTAGGGTTGTCTTTATTAGTTTTGATTGTTCGATATCATGGTAATGAATTATATTATTTATTTAATTTTAGAAAATTTTAAAATATATTTTTATATACAATAATATTTAAAAAATTTACGTGATAAATGCAAATTAAAATCCTTATAACTTGTGAATCGATTTAAAAATTGTACTGAAGATTCTAAACATATGTAAGGACATTCCGTACAATTTTCATTAAATTCTCAATATTTCGAAAATAGATACGAAACATCCTTAAAGAATAATTTTTCTCGAAGCTATTTAAAGATGCCTCGAGATAAATTATGGATAGAAAAGGTGTGCTTTATTATACTCAAAAAATTCGAACGACCCCATCGCCATTCCCTTCACGTGCTTTCATAATGCAGATCGATATTTCTCACTTTGGAAAAGATCGCGATTCTCGAAAAATGAGTTCGACGATAAGTGGGACGATTTAAGGATGAGAATCTCTGGATCCCCTTCGCAGAGCGGATTTTCAACGCACATCGATCGATGCTGTTTTCGCAATCTCCCCAGATAGGAGGGAAATAATCCTGCTCGGTGAATTGCGGATATTTGCTCTTTCCACATTCGGTTTTCAACTACACATTTTGTTTTTATCTCCGGATTATATACAGTGCATTATTACACACATACGGCGGCGTATATATCATACGAAAAATATCAGAGTTACATATTATCGAGGATCAACGTTGTAGCAGTTTGCGTATATATGTATGCAAATCGCTGTTTCCCGATATACAACGGCAGTTAAATTCATTTGCAACTGGACGAAACAATTTAACGGGCTGTGAAAAAAAGCGCGACTATTTAGTTACGTGAAAAAAATGTTACAACAATGTTACGTCGCGACATTAATTGCACATACGAATTTTTATTCGACGAATAAATCGATTTTCCACATCTCTGAAAAAGTTTGAAAAAAAATAAAAATTCCCACATCGCCGATAAAAATTATCGACGACCAAAAATCCTAAAAAAAAAGGAGGGAAAAAAAGGAAGAAATAGCTCCATATTTACCGATTCAAAAATTCGAACATTCGAAAATATAGAGAGATATTCAGAGATGTAAAACTTATGTGAATATAGAGAGGGGGCCTTGAGATAAGTCGAAATATTTGATGATTCGCATATTTATACGTGTATCGGTTTGAAGAATCTTCCTCATCCACGAGAGTTTTTCCTCTCGAACCGAATTTAATACGAGAATTACATTAATTCGGCCACCATATTCTTATCTCGCTCAATTATCCGCGCGATAATAGCCTTAAGGAGTAGTTACTGCTCCTTAGCCAATTTACACGAGGAGCTACAAACTGTAAAAGTTGTCCGACCGATAGTTTATCGTTTCCCTCATACAGAGTCTCTCTCTCTCTCTGCTGCTAATCGCGTGGTTTACGGGCCCCGAAGTCATTCCGAGCGAAACTCGAGTGCAGTTTGTGTGCAGTTTCCGTTTTCATCGTGATGAGTGGAAACTTTGGTCAGGCTTCTCTCCGTTCCGGTGCCACCGTTCTCATGCGGCACTGTAACCGTACGCCTTAAAACGCTGGCGTTTGTTTTAAACTTCATTGCGATTTTCTTCGAGTCTCAACGCGCGGAGGCTAATTCTTCGCCCGTTTCACCGTTTTAGCTCTTCGTGAGGGAGCGCCATAATTTTCGAGAACTACTTTAAAGCTGCCTTGGACAGGCGAGCCTGAAAACTTTTCTTAACGACACAAACAATCGCGAGAACCCTACTGCGACATTGATGTTGATATGCAGGGCTCATTACTCGAAATTGTATCACTTTTATTATCGCTTAGATTATATTAAAAATTCCTCTTTGTCGCAAATAATCGTTCAGAGAAAATACTGAGAAAAAATCTGATTGCATTAATTAGAATTGTACATTTAATTATCTGTCACTTGTCAATTGTAAGTGTTGAATGCATACGAATTATTTTACTCTCGCAGAAATAACTTTGCATCACAGAGAAATTTCCTACAAGGTGAATGCTTATAAGATATCTAGGAAAATTATTGTAATAATTTTTATAATTATAATGATTGTAATTTTTATAATTATAATTATTTTTATAATTATTGTAATAATATTTAAATTTGATATTTTTTATTAAACTATTATTAATTAGCTTCCTTGAAAAAAAATACATATATAATGATTATAATATTTTATATGATAATAAAATTTTATTTTTGTAAACTGTCATTATTTTCCCCCCCAAAAAATATGTATAATGCACTGAGAAAAAAATCTGATTGCATTAATTAGAATTCTGGTAGATTCAACTGTCTGTTGGAAAATAGACGAACCAGATTTCTTGAATTATCAGATGAATCTGATTAATTTCTTCCTGTTAAATTTACCAAATTTTCTGGTTAATAATAATCTCGCTAAACTCGCCAGCACCAAGTCGTTTAAAATGTTTTCCATCTAATCTCAAAAATTTAATATTCTGAATTCCAACAAGATTATTGGATAAATTCAATCTAAATTATTGAATAAATTATTTTAAATTCAGTTTATTAGAAATTAAACTGCTCGTAAGAGAAAAAGACATACTTTGGATTTAATATTAATACTAATTCTTTGTATACATTTCATGGCAAATATTGAATACGAGTGAAGTTAAAAGTGGCTCGCTAGCAAAGAAATTAATGCAACAAGAAATTTTATAGATCCAACTAAAGAAAATACTAACCAAATCCTTATAAAATAAAATCTATTAAACGTTCTAGTTATAAAAAAATCGAGTCTTATCATGATAACTAGAAATTTTTGTTTAATTTAACCAAAATGCCTTCCAATCATACACGTCTTGTTGGTCATCAATCAAACGATTTTTCTCAGTGCATCTTATTGTAATCAATAATACAATTCATTTGAATTTAATTTAAATTTAATTGACATTTGAATTTAATTTTCCCTTCATCAGTTTCAAGCCACGTTATAACTGACGAAAGAAGGTGTGTTCTCAAGTATATTAATACACATTTGTTACACGAAGAGGAGACTACAAGATACATCGGAACCCTTCCTAATCCAAATGCAAGGGTAAATAATATACGAGACGATCGCTCGGGGTTGTCAAAGGTACAGGTGAGTAATGGCGGAAGTACTCACCGGAGATGGGATCCGCGCCATCGAGCTTCCTCTCAGAAACGACAGTCTCGTGTGCAGCTTCCTTGCTCGTCCTTGGACGACATCCAGCGGAGGGATTCGTCTCGTTGCTGTTGGCGTCCTGGCTCTTGTACTCGTTCCGCAGATGATCGTTTCTCTCGTTCGGCTTGCAAGCGCCTCCGCCAACCCCGACCTTCGGCGATGACTTGCAGCTGATGCCGCCCGGGTTCCCATTGATGTTTGCGTTAACATTGATGTTGCTATTACCGTTGCTCGATGCGTGATTGTCGGCCTAAACGGTGCACAAAGCGATCGTAAAGCACAAGTAGGCACTATTTTAGCTCTGTCTGTCGCAACAATTATTTATCGAAGAGGCAATATAATATATTCATTCGATAAATAAATTCAGAATAAGCATCATATATTGGAGATTGAAGGGAAATGCTTGAAAAAGTTACAAATAATTGAGCGAAGAAGTTCGATTAAAGGATATTTGGAATTTACGCTAAAAAAATAGATAAAAGTTGCGCGCTTTTGTACAAGATTTATCCGTAAAGCACAAGTAGGCATTATTTTAGCTCTGTCTGTCGCAACAATTATTTATCGGAGAGGCAATATAATATTCATTCGATAAGTAAATTCAGAATAAGCATCATATATTGGAGATTGAAGGGAAATGCTTGAAAAAGTTACAAATAATTGAGCGAAGAAGTTCGATTAAAGGATATTTGGAATTTACGCTAAAAAAATAGATAAAAGTTGCGCGCTTTTGTACAAGATTTATCCGTAAAGCACAAGTAGGCACTATTTTAGCTCTGTCAGTCGCAACAATTATTTATCGGAGAGGCAATATAATATTCATTCGATAAGTAAATTCAGAATAAGCATCATATATTGGAGATTGAAGGGAAATGCTTGAAAAAGTTACAAATAATTGAGCGAAGAAATTCGATTAAAGGATATTTGGAATTTACGCTAAAAAAATAGATAAAAGTTGCGCGCTTTTGTACAAGATTTATCCGTAAAGCACAAGTAGGCACTATTTTAGCTCTGTCAGTCGCAACAATTATTTATCGGAGAGGCAATATAATATTCATTCGATAAATAAATTCAGAATAAGCATCATATATTGGAGATTGAAGGGAAATGCTTGAAAAAGTTACAAATAATTGAGCGAAGAAGTAAGTCGATTAAAGGATATTTGGAATTTACGCTAAAAAAATAGATAAAAGTTGCGCGCTTTTGTACGAGATTTATTCGTAAGCGTGACTATTAATTTATTTGACTCGGTGAAAAAAAATAAACACGACGTTAATAAGCGTATAAATAACGTAGAAGTTGCAAAAGTTGAAATCGTGACGCGTCCTTCGCGACGAGGAGCGATCTATCCTCTTTAACCCTTTACATTGGAACGAGGCGAGGCTCGTGGTACCACCTGCCACCCATTCCCAGCTGTAATTGAAGTTGTCTCGTTTCGTATTGTAAAGCTATATAAGCGACGGTACTTTTTTTTTTCTCGCGTTACGCTGGCTGGAAAGGCAGGCCTTTTATTCCTGCAAGTACTTCGTTGCAAGACTAACTGCGACGACATCTGTCCTACGTTGAGAAAGAACGACAGAGAACGAGACCTGTCTCTCGTACCTTTCATTCGCACCTTCGACCTCGCTTTCAGCGATCATTTGACCTTTTACCGTCGACACGTTTTTAGCAGGAACTTTCCTAATACGACTTCTACACGTTTAATCTGCCAGTTAAATCGAGGTAACATCGTCAAGCAATTTACCAGCGACTCCCGAATGAGGATTAATTAACCGATTTGCAGTCTCATACTGGATATATCTCACGTTGTATCTCGAAAATAACCCTGTCGCGCGTATTTGAGCTATAATATTTGAGTATAAAATTCCAAAACAACCTTCTTATTAAGAAACGCGGTCAAATGTTCACAATGATAATCGACAATCAAATTAAATTTCTAGAACACAATTAAGCTCTCGGATATTTTAAACCGTACGACGTTCGAATTAATCTCGATTCTACGACAATTTATTTCCGTGAAAAGCTCCTAAAAATAAAATTGATTTTGACATAATATATAAATTCAGTTTTCTGTTAGTTTCAAATGATCAGAAAAATATCCGCACTGAGAAAAAAATCTGGTTGCATTAATTAGAATTCTGATAGATTCAATCAGTATGTCTGTTGGAAAATGGACGAACCAGAAAGATTCCTTTATGTAGGAATTAATAGATGAATCTGATTAATTTCTTCCTGTTAAATTTACCAAATTTTCTGATTAATAATACTAAACTCCCCAGCAAGTCGTCTAAAATTTTTTCCTTCTAATTTCAAAAGTCTGTTTAATATTTTGAATTCCAACAAGATTATTGCATAAATTCAATCCAGATTATTGAATAAATTATTTTAAATTCAGTTTGTTAGAAATTAAACTGATAAACAGTGCAAGAAAAAGATGCAGCTCAAACATACACAATCAGAGAGCTAGCGTCTTCTTTCTGGCACTACTGCTCGTAAGAGAAAAAAAATATACTTTGGATTTAATGTTAATACTAGTTCTTTATATACATTTCATAGCAAATACGAGTAAAGTTAAGGATGTATTGGAGATATATTACAATCAATAAGATCGCCGTGAATTTTGAATTTAACATTCTTAATAACATTCTAAATAATCATGAATTTTTTCAAATTTTTTTACTTGCTCTTTTAAAAGTTATTAATTTTTGAATTTTGCGATTTTAACATAGGATCTTACATCTAAACATTCAAGAGACAGGTAATAAATTATTCAAACTATAAGAAAACAATGATAAAAATTTCATTGTCTAATATTATATTCTTCATACATGTAAAAATGTTCCCACAAAGTTTTCAAACGATTTACTTGCTCGTTTTGAAATTATTATTAAAAAATAACTGTGATTATCGGTTTGAGGTAATATTGATGATAAAACGTGGCAACATTTTCTTGGAAATTAAGATCTATTTATATTAAAAAATACTTTGAACTATGATTTCGTGAATTTTAAAAAATTTTTCATCAATTAGAATTCGTATTCTGCCCAACTTTAATTTTTTGATACTTTGGATTAATTTTTGAGACAGATGGTCCGTCCAATACATTTTTAAGAATGACTCGCAAAAAAATTAATGTAACAAGAAATTTTATAGATCCAACCAGAAAATACTAACTTAATCCTTATAGAATAAAATCTATTAAATGTTCTAGTTATAAAAAATCGAGTCTTATCATGATAACTGGAAATTCTTGTTTAATTTAACTAAAATATCTTCAACCATACACAAAGAAAAATGTATACTGTTCAAGTAAATATTATTTATCTTAAGTATATCATAAGTTTATATATCCGCAAATATATCATAAGTTCATCACAAGCATTAAATTTAATGAAATATATTCTGAATTTTAGTAACTGCAGTATTTTAGTCAAGAATATTAAATTAAAACAAAAATTTGGTTTGCTTATCACATAAAGTAAGTTTGATTTTTCTTTTTTTGATACAATTTTACAATATTCTTGAAGAGAAAATAAATTCTTCTTTTGAGTATATGATAATGATGGGATGGAATGAGATTTTCTAACACTTGTGATGAATATATTTTCAGACTATTATCAAAACTATATTCTTGGTTGAAGAAAATTATTACTTGAAAAAAGAAAAATAAACTAATCATTTTTCTCAGCAGTAGAATGATACTTTTCCTCTCTGTATACGTCTTGTTGGTACAATCAAAATCAACGATTTTTCTCAGTGCATTTCAACAAACGAAAAATAATGAAATTTTCCAACACTTGTGATGAGTACATTTTAATACTATTATCAAGACTATATTCTTGGCTGAAAAAAATTATTACTTGAAAAAAGAAAAATAAACTAATCATTTTTCTCAGCAGTAGAATGATACTTTTCTCTCTGTATACGTCTTGTTGGTACAATCAAAATCAACGATTTTTCTCAGTGCATTTCAACAAACGAAAAATAATGAAATTTTCCAACACTTGTGATGAGTACATTTTAATACTATTATCAAGACTATATTCTTGGCTGAAAAAATTATTACTTGAAAAAAGAAAAATAAACTAATCATTTTTCTCAGCAGTAGAATGATATTTTTCTCTCTGTATACGTCTTGTTGGTACAATCAAAATCAACGATTTTTCTCAGTGCATTTCAACAAACGAAAAATAATGAGATTTTCCAACACTTGTGATGAGTACATTTTAATACTATTATCAAGATTATATTCTTGGTTGGAGAAAATTATTACTTGAAAAAAGAAAAATAAACTAATCATTTTTCTCAGCAGTAGAATGATATTTTTCTCTCTGTATACGTCTTGTTGGTACAATCAAAATCAACGATTTTTCTCAGTGCATTTCAAAAAAACGAAAAATAATGAGATTTTCCAACACTTGTGATGAGTACATTTTAATACTATTATCAAGATTATATTCTTGGTTGGAGAAAATTATTACTTGAAAAAGAAAAATAAACTAATCATTTTTCTCAGCAGTAGAATGATATTTTTCTCTCTGTATATGTCTTGTTGGTACAATCAAAATCAACGATTTTTCTCAGTGCATATTTCAATAAACGAAAAATAAATATAAATATAACCCCTTCGAAAACAGATTAAACTCCATTAGAACATGTGCGAGATGACCGACAGATTGGAAACACTACAATAAAAAAGAAAAAAGCCTAAAAAACCCCATCTGCAATTTGCGGTTCATCGATACACGTGTAAAGGTCGAGTTAAATTAAACAAGAGTTTCCAGTTATCATGATAACTCGATTTTTTATAATTAGAGTTTAATAGATTTAACATTTAATAGATTTTATTCTATAAGGATTTGGTTAATATTTTCTGGTTGGATCTATAAAATTTCTTGTTACATTAATTTCTTTGCGAGTCATTCTTAAAGAAGTGTATCGAGGTTCTCACCGAGTTGGCGATGCAGGTGGACGAGGTAGACGAGCGCACCACGACGATCCTGTTCTGATTGTGATCGTTGGAGGCGATCGTGGGGACGGCGGCGTGATTCACCAGGGCGTGGGTGTCGTTGGTGCCGGTCGAATTGGTGCCGACGTTTCCGCCGGAGGTGCCCAGGGAGGTCTGTCTGATGACCAGGACGCTGCCCGCCGGCTCCAGCACGACCACCTGCCTCATCCTCGTCGGTGCCACCCGGTCCGGTCGCCGATCTGCCCACGACGCTTGCGAGAGACCGCGCTCTCCTCTCGTCTGCTCCTCTCGACGACGTTAAGCGCGTCGTTCTCCAGCACGACACGTTCGCCGACTCTTAAAGCTCCCACCCGTTCGCTGTCGCCTGCTCCTCCTGCGCGCACACAAACACACCCAGGCCGATATTAAAGCTGTCGTTTTAAGGGATGATCCTATCCGCCCGTCCGTTCTCCCCGCCACACGTTCGCCTTCGTTCGTAAACGCGCGAACCCGAAGAGCGTATCAGCGTGGCTTCTTCCGCAAAGCGAATCGATGGGATTATTTCTGCCGGCGAACAAACCATGGACTCTCTCTCTCTTTTCCCCGCCCTTTCTCTTTCCTTCTCTCTTTCTCCCGATGCCTCTTTTTCAATAGGTAACTCTCGCGGTACACAAGTTGGCGACAAAATAGCGCGGGCGCGGTTTAAAGTAAGGGTCGGCTTCGGAAGCTACCGGCCTTTAGATAATGGCTCGTTGCACGTTCGATACTGTAATATCTCGTTTCTTTCAGCGAGCGTTTGTACTCCGAGATCGATCAATCTTATCCGACAAATTTAATTTGAAGACTCGCCATCTCGCTGAGTGACTTTGCCGTTTCGCAGTTTTTCATCCGCGTTAACGAGTTGCTATTTAAAGAAGGAAAGAGCTCTTTAATTAAATTTGAATAAGGATTTGTTATTAGTCTTTAATTTCCGTAATTATAGCAATATTAATATTAAATTCTTGAATGTCGCCAGTAGATAAAATAAAATAACGTAATTTAGATCGACCATACTGGCAATTTATTGGTTGATAAAGAATCACAACGTTTCGACGTTTGGGTTTTGGTCCTTCTCAAGTGAACTACAATAGTTTACAATATTATAAACAATAAAAAGTGAATAAAAAAGGAGAAAAAAAGAAAAAATTATTATGTACGTACAAAATCTTAGTTAATCAATAAGTAATGAGAAAAGAGAAATCACATGTCAAGATCGTCAAGTCAGCTTACCGCTCACAAACAAGGAGAGAGACATAGCAATATTCTTACGTTAATTGTTTATAATTTTTGTTTTTTTTTTCAACAACAAAGTAGAGTAAATAATAAAATTAAATTCTTGAATGTCGCCAGTAGATAAAATAAGACAACATTATATAATAATTTATATAAAATGAACACAATTTATAAGCTTGTTGATCGCGCTATTTTATTATCAGACGTTCGATTTCATTTTAAGAATATCGACATTGTCAAACAGATTCTTTCCAACAATTGTTTTCCAGATCAAATTATTAACCGTTACGTTAAAAGAAGACTTGATTTTTTAAAACATCGTGACAATGAAAATACAAATTCTGAGAGTGATAATGCGGCTACACCTTGTTATATTTCTTTACCGTTTGTGGATGGCTTTAGTGATGAGATTAGCCACGTCTTTAATAATATAGGTCTTAATATCGTCTATAATGTACCGAAAAAACTTAACGTTTTGATTAAACGCGGAAAAGATAGATTGCCTACTAACAACAGGACCGAAGTCGTATATAAATTAGACTGTAAAAATTGTAATAATTCATATATAGGCCAAACGAAAAGACATTTAGGCACTCGTGTCAAAGAACATTTTAACAATATAAAATTGCACGAAAGCAATCTATCTGTGATTAGTAAACATAAATTAGAATTCAACCATGACTTCGATTGGTCAATACCGATTATTTTACACAACGAAAGACACGTGAGAAGAGAGAAATTGCTGAAATGTTTTTTATAAAAAGTTTGACAACACAATTAACTTGCAGAAGGACACTGAGAGTCTGAACAATATTTATGATAAACTAATAAAAGCTGTTTAGTCTCTCTCCTTGTTTGTGAGCGGTAGGCTGACTTGACGATCTTGACAAGTGATTTCTCTTTTCTCATTATTCTTATTGGTTAACTAAGATTTTGTACGTATATATTAATTTTTCCTTTTTTTCTCCTTTTTTATTCACTTCATATTGTTTTTATAATATTGTAAACCTTTGTAGTTCACTTGAAAAGGACCAAAACCAATGGTCGAAACGTCGTGATTTTCTATCAACCAATAAAGTGCCAGTGTGGTCGATTTAAATTACGTTGTCTTAAATAATAAAAATCTAAAATGTTTTTAGATACATCCGTGAATATCTATTATTGCATGGAAGGAGCGAAACGTTGTTGGCCTCGAACAGCTACAATCTTGTCATCCTAGTTTAAAGTCCAGCACGGTTTTCTCATTTTCTCGACCCGTTCGAGCGAAAGGATTTGTTTTCAAGATCTCAGAGCTCGTAGCAACAGGAGATCTCGAAGGGATCGCAGCTTAAAATTGGATGGGTTTTGTTCAAAACCATTTGTGCCCGTATCGCGTGATATACCGTGAGATGAAAGTTTGCGAGGGACTGATAAAAAGACAGTATTTCTTAATAAGACTTACTTTTATAAAGCGCAACTTTTCAAACGCGGATAAAAAAAACATTATTAATGCTCGGTTTAATTCACGAATTATCCTACAATGTTTCAATAATGATAAATTTTAAAAATATTAGGGTAAATAAAACAAACGAAAAAATTATATTAAAATTATATAACGAATAAATTATAGAGAAATATAGACACGGTAAATTATATACACTAATTGGAAATAAAAATATCAATAAAATAGTCAATATTGTAGAATATTAATAATAGAAACGCTCGCAAACATATGTTTTTACGAAGCTATTTGTCGTTGCTGATTTTGTCTCTGTGTTGGCAACATAAAATAAAAAACAAACAATATATTTACGATTTGGAACTATTCCAAACTATATTATGATAGTGATTTTAAGTGAAAAAGAGCTACAATTTGTATCTCATTCGACTAATCTTTAGTAGAGAAAATCATTTTCCAGCGATTATAATCTTACCTGAGGTAAAAACTAAAGCGTCAAGTTATCGAAGAATCGTCTGACGAAATTTTCGAAAATTTACTCTCACTTAAATGACTGTACATGAATTTTCACGTGAGCAAGATTATTCATCTTCCTAGACTTCGCGGAACCACTTAAGTTGGCAGGCATTGTCATAAATGGATTTCTTGGCCACTATCATTGGTCTGCTCGGCAAACAGAAGCTTATCCTGCATCGTTGCCAATTCTAACACATGTAACAATTCTAATGGTTTATAACAATGAGAAAATTCCCGATAATATCTATCGCGTAAAAATAAAGAAAAAAAAGACAAAAAGTATCTTTTATCTCTAACTTTCGTATGTCGTTCGTATTCTATATCGTAGAGATCACCGTATATATTTGTTACAAGCAATCTTGATAGCTTTATCTAATCTAATTCTTTCTATATAGATTAAAAAGCGATAAATATCATAATAATATATTACATCACGGGATTATCAAATAACGAGAAATCATAGTTGATAAAATTTCGTAAATATGCAACAATTTATAATCTTCTTAGAAGAATTTAATAATTTTAAATTTCAACAATATTAAAGTCTTCTATTATTATTTTCTTATTTTCTTATTTTCTTATTTTCTTATTTTCTTATTTTATTATTTTATTATTTCATTATTTTATTATTTTATTATTTTATTATTTTATTATTATTTTAATATTGTAATTGTCATCTCAAGAATATAAAATTATTTAATTCTGCTTTAAGAAAATTATAATCTTTAATTTAAAAATGTTATTTTCTATCCTACATTGTTTCTTTTCTATTCAAGAAAATTAAATCTTAAATCATAAGAATATATTTTCCTTGATTGAACTATATAAAATGGCTTTATTCAAGTAAGCAATTATATTTTCTCTAATTAACGCAATATAATCTAACTTCAAGATGTTAAGAATATTTTGTACATATTTTCAAAATATTGAGAATTTAATGAAAATTATATAGAATGTCCTTACATATGTTTAATCTTCAGTACAATTTTTAAATCGATTCACTAAAGCGTTCACAAGTTAAGGATTTTAATTTGCACCGAATTAACATGTGTTCTTATGGGAAATTTATAACCACGTCGATTCAAATGACAAAAACAGATGGAAATAATATTCAAAATTTGTTTAAAATTTGCAAAAGTTTAGATACAGAAGAAATATTTGGTCAAATAATATTATACAAGTATTAACTGGTTAAAAAGATATTAAATATAATTCAATCAAGTTAGCCATGTATCTGTCACGAAATTCTCTGGCAAAAGTTAATCATTTCGATTAACAAAATTCAGATTATTTCAGTAAAAACGCAATAAATATTAAAAAATACATCTCTGCACTGTAGCTAAGATCAAATTGTACACTGAAAAAAAAGTAATGTTGAGTTAACAACATCAGTGTAATTGGAATCTATTTTATTAATTCAATAACATTATTAATCAAATCAATACATAACGTATTAATTTGATTAAAAATATTATTGAATTAATAAAATAAATTCCAATTACACTGATGTTGTTGGTTCAACATTATTTTCTTCTTAATATTCCATACAATTAAATACTCAAAAAAATACCACCAAAAGTAGATATATTCATCAATATTGATTTTCAGCTACTTTTTGCTGGGATTGTACATACAAAACATCCTTAAAATATTATACTAAATATTAACTAATATATTTTCAAAACAAGCATGTCCTTTTTTTCCGTGCACGCACTTTACCTATGATAAGTGCACGCCGTATATTTTAAGTAAGAATTAATGTCACTCGCTCGGTGTACTTTGAAAATATTAAATATAGGTGAATGTTAAAGGCGAGTAAATATCGCGGCCATTCATGTATGGGGCCGTATCGAGCGCGCGCATAGAGGATATCTGCCGGTGCAACGGCACGTGCGGCAGTAATAATAGAACCGTCGCGTCGGTGCATTCACACGCGGAGGACGCCTATCCCACAGCATGCAACTTTTAGCGGATGGACTTATGTAGCCGTCCCGATTGTCATGGGATTGGGAAAAAAGAGCGAGTTTAATCGGCCGATCCGTCGACGTCTCATTCGCCAACGAAACTGAATTAGGGATGGATCGATCTTGAATCGATCTCTTGAAGAATCGATTCTTTTATATCCGATTCTCCACTTTTTAGATCGATCTTACATCTTCGATCTTAATCCAGTGAATCGATTCTTAAGATCTTAGAGATCGATTCTAAAAAATAAAAATATAAAATTCATATTACGCCTTGATTTTTCGCCTTGACTTTAATATAAATGTGATATAAATATTTTATAATATAAATAATATAATATAAACAATTTTATAATATAAATTTATTATTTATTATTTATTATTTTATAATATAAATAATTTATAAATATTTTATAATTTTTATATATATTTATATAACTCCGATTTTTAATTTTTTTACACAACTTAAGGATGTTTTGTGCACTTCCAGCAAAAAGTAATTGAATCAATATTGACGAATATCCATTTTTGATGTGTTTTGAGTATGAGAAATTGTGTGGAATATTACACTAAGAAAAAAATAATGTTGAACCAACAACATCATACAGTGTAATTGGAATTTATATTATTAATTCAATAACATTTTTAATCACATTAATACATCATGTATTGATTTGATTAATAATGTTATTGAATTAATAAAATAAATTCCAATTACACTGATGTTGTTAACTCAACATTACTTTTTTTTCAGTGTACAATTTGATCTTAGTTACAGCGCAGAGATGCATTTTTTTAAATATTTATTGCGTTTTTACTGAAATATTCCGAATTTTGTTAATCGAAATGATTAACTTTTGGCAGAGAATTTCGTGACAGATACATGGCTAACTTGATTGAATTATATTTAATATCTTTTTAACCAGTTAATACTTGTATAATATTATTCGACCAAATATTTCCTCTGTATTTAAACTTTTGCAAATTTTAAACAAATTCTGAATATTATTTCCATCTGTTTTTGTCATTTGAATCGACGTGGTTATAAGTTTCCCATAAGAACACATGTTAATTCGGTACAAATTAACTTGTGAACGATTTAAAAATTGTACTGAAGATTAAACATATGTAAGAACATTCTATACAATTTTCATTAAATTCTCAATATTTTGAAAATAGGTACAAAACATTCTTAACATGGAAATCTTGAAGTTAGATTATATCGCATTAATTAGAGAAAAATATAATTGCTTACTTGAATAAAGCCATTTTATATAGTTCAATCAAGGAAAATATATTCTTATGATTTAAGATTTAATTTTCTTGAATAGAAAAGAAACAATGTTGGATAGAAAATAACATTTTTAATCAATTTGATATGTTAAGTAAAGAAAATCGCAACAATGCATATAAAATATGCAATACTATGTTTAATATATATATTATAAATATTTATAAAAAATAAGCAATAAACATATATAACAAGTTATTATTGTTTTTTTTTATACAAAAATGTGCTATTATTAGAAATAATGTTGTATTGTTATCTCAAAAATATTTAATATTTTATAAAATTAAATAAAAAGATCGATTCTTTAACAGTCGATTTTTTGGCGAATCGATTTTTAAGTTTCTGATCTAAATCGATCCAACAAAATCTTTTGGAAAAATCGCCCATCCCTAAACCGAATCGCGCGATCATTTGCATAACGAGGACGTTAAAGAGCTCGCGGATTCGATATATAACTCGAGAAGAAGATGCGAGACGCGATAAAGGACGCTGGAGGGAAACTTTCCTCAAAGAATTTAAGCCCTTTAGCTTTTTAAACGACGTGGAATTATCTCCTGCGCTTAAACTTAGTTAAAGTCAAAGGGTGTTAATTTAAATTTGTCGTATAATGTCTCTTCATCTCGTTTGTATGGATTTATAGGAAAATGGTAGCGATAAAAAACTGGCGAAGGAGCACATTTTTCCGCGTAATTGTTCAGTAATATTTACGCCATTTTTTGTTAAACATGAAAAAACACAGCATATTCCACCTGGATAATCTAATAAATTGATGTTACATTTAAAAAAAAAATATACGAAACCTGTGTAAAGCTAAGAAATTTTCTTTTTCGAGACCGAATATAGGTACCTTATATGAACAAAAATAAATGTACTTGTTAATACACGCTGTGGATTACACCTGTCGCAAGTAATCCTTTGCCAGACTGTGTACCGTGTCACGTGTAATCCTAGGATTTACTATCTGTAAACCATGCTTTCCAAGTTAAATTAACACCCAAGATGATTGACATTTTATTTCGAAGAAGAAAGGAAAAATGTTTGAGAACTAACAATAAGATGGAGGAAAGATTTCTCGCGTCAATATTGCCCATTATGCATTATATAATAAAAAAAACAAACTCGATTAAATTTATTCCCTACATAAAAGCGCAGAAATAATATGGAATTTTCTCGTCCGGTGGTCTTTCTTCGCGCGGAATAAAATCTAACGTGCCAGAAATGACGTGAATGAGAGAGGAATATCAATCGGTGAATAAAATGTAACACGTCAATAATGGACACGCGGATATAAAGAGAGTATGCGACACGTTTCTCTCCCCTCGCGCTTCCACGATCGACGTAGAATTCTTTAGGCATAGCGTGCAACGCATATCAGTTTCGTGCTGATATACCGTTAACTGGGAAATCGCGCAAGTAGGTGGCCACGTATACGTGTTTAGATCGATCGATAATGTATATCTCAAGGCGCCCATATGTTGCGCCCATCTTCCAAAAGCGAAACCGTCGTGCTTCGGGAATTGTCGCAATTTGACATTTATCGAGCACGACATTAAAAAGAGGCACGCGAGCAATGAGCTAAAAAAAAAAACATGCATCGAAAAGGCCGATTAGAAAATTTTCACCTCAATATTTTTCGAGTATCGCTCTCATCTTAAAAAATTTCATTTGCTTACGGATATTTTTTTACTTATCTGAAAATGTCGTAAATTTTGCGTAAAGTGAAATAATGAAAAATATTGAATAAATATATTACGATAAAATAATTCTCTCTCTATTAAATAAAATCGATATTCATACATGTAATTTTTTTCATAATTTCACAATTTATATTTTATAATAATTATTATGTATAATTCTACTAATTAATTATTATCTGAAAATGTCGTAAATTTTACGTAAAGTGAAATAATGAAAAATATTGAATAAATATATTACGACAAAATAATTCTCTATTAAAAAAATCGATACATGTAATTTTTTTCATAATTTCACAATTTATATTTTATAATAATTATTATGTATAATTCTACTAATTAATTATTATGTATAAATAATATTTTGTGTAATAATTATTATGTAATTCCAATAATTATTAAGTATAATTTATGGAACTTTATTTTATATATTCACTTTAAAAAAAAAAACATGTTTTTTTTGTTATAAAAATTGTTATAAAAATTGTTATAAAATTGTTATAATTGTTATAAAATTGTTATAAAAATTTAAACAAAAGTTTTAAAATATCTTTCTAAACATTAAGGATTTAGCTTAATCAACATCCACGAAAATGTAAATTTCACGTAAAGTGAAATAATGAAAAATATTGAATAAATATATTACGACAAAATAATTCTCTATTAAATAAAATCAATACATGTAATTTTTTTCATAATTTCTATTTTATAATAATTATTATGTATAATTCTACTAATTAATTATTATATATAAATAATATTTTGTGTAAATGTTATTATGTAATTCCAATAATTATTAAGTATAATTTATCGAACTTTATCTTATGTATTCACTTTAAAAAAAAAACATGTTTTTTTTTGTTATAAAAATTCAAACAAAAGTTTTAAAATATCTTTCTAAACATTAAGGATTTAGCTTAATCAACATCCACGAAAATGTAAATTTCATGTAAAGTGAAATAATGAAAAATATTGAATAAATATATTACGACAAAATAATTCTCTATTAAATAAAATCAATACATGTAATTTTTTTCATAATTTCACAATTTCTATTTTATAATAATTATTATGTATAATTCTACTAATTAATTATTATGTATAAATAATATTTTGTGTAATAATTATTATGTAATTCCAATAATTATTAAGTATAATTTATGGAACTTTATTTTATATATCCACTTTAAAAAAAAAACATGTTTTTTTTTGTTATAAAAATTCAAACAAAAGTTTTAAAATATCTTTCTTTTAAAATATCTATCTTTAAAATATTAAGGATTTAGCTTAATCAACATCCGCGCATCACTTTTGACATGTCAGTTGTATTCGAGAGCGAACATCAGTTTCCAAACAGTTAGTTAGAAGTCAGATGTAGTCTAAAGTGATGTTCCCGGGCATGATTCTAGTTATGCAACTAGTTACTATCGTTTTCGAACGTGCCATCAGAATTCCAGATGGCAGGAAACGCACAGCATGCCACTCTTGATAACAACTGATTACCATAAGCTAGTCGAGATAACGAACACGTTGGCTTACGCATTGATTACGTTAAATTGTACCGATGCCATTGAGCTTCTTCCTCGCTTAAAAGTGACCAATGGAAATATGTATTTGATTGTAAATTTAAATGAAAAATTTTTGTAAACAAAAATTAATTTTTCTATAAATGTTTAATTTTTTTTCACTTATCTTTCATATCGATCCGGGGAATTTACACAGCATGAAAACTTGAGAAAAGAGTTCTCGCTTCAATAAGTCAAGGCAGTAAGACCAAGGGATTAACCTTGTGTTCTGAAAATATTATCCTTCACAAGGTCTTCCAGAGCCCTTAAGGGATGTATCTACAACGCAGCTGCTGGTAGAAGAGATTATGTCGTCTCTGCGTTAACATTTGTGACGTTTGCATTATGAAGAGGAAAACGGCAGATTTCTCGAAGATTAAAGAAATTAATCTTCGTCAAGTTGCCAAACACGGAAATTATTAGAGAGTAAAAGAAGATTAAATTTTAGAAAATTAAATTTAAGTTTCAAAGTTAGAAAGGCATAATTAATTTCTATCTTATGATCAAGAGCTTTGAAAATTCAGAGAGCATAATAATCCTTCCAGCATGATTGAAAAAAATTAAACCCGTTAATAGAAAAATTTTTTTTAATCTCTAAAAATGCGATATACAATTTGAAACAATTATAAAATATTTTTTTAAGAAATATATCATGCGTTGTGACGAAAAAAAATTGTAATTTTATTTAGCTTTATTTATTTTCTCGCTCAAGATTCATCTCTGGGACAATAAAAACGCGATAGAATCTATATAATGCTTATTTTCCTTATCTATTTTCATTATCTGTGCGGCCTTGCAAACTAAGTTTCACTGAAATTAGACCGGCGATAAGATTTCGAGCTTACATATAAAGCTCTTTTAAAGCTAAGACGTGACTCCAGTTTTTCCACTGGAAATTTTCTTTCATAAAAGTCAACGTGCTCATCCTTGACAAATAAAATCCCACGTGTAAACTTTGCGAAATATCGCCATTGTATTTTAGCAGACATCAATGGCACAGCAAACTGAGCAATATTACTAGTATTTTCAATTCTAATCGAAACGAGTGTCATTAAAAGTCTTGGTACAAAATTGATCTCTAAAAATAGAAAGACATTTAATCTGCTCACAAAAGAGCGATGACCCCGCAAATTTTCACATCTTTTTATTCCTTTAATTCGAAATAAATCTATTTTAATTTCTTTATAAATTTAAATTTATATTTTAAATTCTTTATAAATCTATTTTAAGGATGCTTTGTACAATCCCAGCAAAAAGTAGCTGAAAATCAATATTGAATATATCCACTTTTGGTGTATTTTGAGTATTTAATGGTGTGAAATATTACAATTTGATCTTAGCTACAGCGCAGAGATGTTTTTTTTAATATTTATTTGTGTTTAATATTTATTTGTGTTTAATTTTTATTTGTGTTTTTACTGAAATATTCCAAATGTTATTAATCGAAATGATTAACTTTCGGCAGAGAATTTCGCCTTGTGTCAGATACATGGCTAATTTCATTGAATTATATTTAATATCTTTTTAAGTCAATACTTGTATAATATTATTCGACCAAATATTTTCTCTGTATTTAAACTTTTGCAAATTTTAAACAAATTCTGAATATTATTTCCTATATTATTCCTGAATATTATTTGTGTTTTTGTCAATGAAATCGACGTGGTTATGAATTTTCCATAAGAACACATGTTAATTCGGCAAATTAAAATCCTTATAACTTGTGAACGCTTTAGTGAATCGATTTAAAAATTGTATTGAAAATTCTAAACATATGTAAGGACATTCTGTACAATTTTCATGAAATTCTCAATATTTTGAAGGTACGAAACATCCTTAATTTCTATTGATAAATCTAATTATTTTATTTAATTAATTTCTATTTTATTTATTTATTTCTATTTTATTTATTTATTTCTATTTCATTTCTATTTTATTTATCTATATTATTTATTTAACTTCTATTCATAAATCCATTTTAATACATTTCGCGGGAGACAAGAGCCGAAAATATCGCGATAAAAGATCGATTAATCAAACTTGATTAGCTCTCTCGGATCGATCGAAATCGAATAAATCACTCCGCGAATTCTCGCCTTTCAAAAGCGATTCTCACGAATACACTTCCGGGGGAAGCGAGGAGGAAGAAACGTTATCCGTCGCGGATCGTTATCCGAATAATCTCGGAATAACGCTCGGATGTTTAAAGCGGCACGTGCGGAGATTCCTCCCTTTCGCTGTTTTACGGGTGTGCGCGCTAAAAATAGCGGCACCCATAAACCCGCTCGCGAGGATCCACCGCGCGAATTCGCGATGATGACTGCGATCATGTCCACGATGCAACATACACGTCGCGTCTTCTGTATTTTAGCACACGTCCCTACTCATGTACACATATATATACGTGTATACACACACATCGAAAGAGACATATATATATAAATGAAAATAAAAATAAAAATTAATTAAAATTAAAATTAAAATTAAATAAAAATTAAAACATATATATATAAAAATTTATTTTGCATCTATTATTATATGCATATGTATACATATATATGCATATAATAATAGATGCAAAATAAATTTATATAGATATATGTATTTTAATTTTTATTTAATTTTAATTTTAATTTTAATTTATTTTAATTTTTATTTTAATTTTTATTTTCATTTATATATATATATGTCTCTTTCGATGTGTGTGTATACACGTATATATATGTACATGAGTAGGGACGTGTGCTAAAATACAGAAGACGCGACGTGTATGTAATTTTTATTTAATTTTAATTTTAATTTTTTTAAATTTTAATTTAAATTTAAATTTATATATATATATGCATATAAAAATAGATGCGAAAAGAATTGTTTCTTTTTTGAGAACGTCAACGAATGACGGACTCGATATCTTTCATGCCAGGTGTATTTATCGCGGAAACATTCAAGACGCGTAGAAGGAGCGATGGCGAGGAGGGTACTCACGAGGTCCGTGCTCCGAGTGACAAGAGGCTGCCCGTGGCCGAGGGCGATCATTTTCCGGCCTCCCGGTGCGCGTCGGCGCGCTCTCCTCCTCTCGGCGTCGTTCACCAGCGACGACGGCACCCTCCTCGTCGCGACGACATCATCGACGACGACGGCGAGCCTCTCCGGCGAGTCTCTACGCGCGCACGTCAAGGTCCTCCGCGACGTGTCGTGCGTGTGACACCGCTCACGCAGGGAGTCGCGCGATCACGCGTGCCCGCGGCGGCCGCGGTCGATCCTCGGAATCCATGACAGGTACGACGCGGAGGAGCGAGGTATACGTGCGTTGCACGGAGCGGTGCCAGGCGCGAGAGCGTGGACCGCATGCGCCGCGCCGGGAAAAAGTCATCGCGCTGTGTGTCGTCGCCAACGCTCGGCGCGATAGACGGGAAACCTCGCGGGCGGAAATTCCAAGCGTTCTTCCCGCCTTCCTCGCGGAAGGGAAGCGCGAGCGCGGATTTGACAGCTGCGGATTTGACAGCTGAGGATTTGACAGCTGAGGATTTGACAGCTGCGAGTTTGACAGCTGCGGAAATTCCACGTGACGCTGGCCACGATCGCGCCCTTCGGATTGAATGTCCGAGGACTGGCCAATCGCGGCCGCTCCTCTAGGGAATGGAACGAGCGCGATTGGTCGGCGGAACGAGGGACGAGCGATGCTATTGTATTCGACTCGATCGAGACTGATTGTGTGTCGATCTTATGCGGAATGTTAATTATTGTTAATAATTGTACAAATAATATTGTATAAATGTTATATAAATATTATATAAATATTATATAAATATTAGACAAATATTATATAAATATTATATAAATATTATACGAATAATTATATTGTTAATAATTATATTATATTAGTTGATAATTATATTGTTAATAATTATATTGAAAGAAATGTCGTGTATTGATTGTGGTCGATCTTATGCGGAATGTTAATTATTGTTAATAATTATACAAATAATATTATACAAATATTATACAAATGTTATATAAATATTATATAAATATTATGTAAATATTAGACAAATATTATATAAATATTATACGAATAACTATATTGTTAATAATTATTTGTTAATAATTATATTATATTATATTATTATAATTATATTATATTAGTTGATAATTATATTGTTAATAATTATATTGAAAGAAATACCGTGTATTGATTGTGGTCGATCTTATGCGGAATGTTAATTATTGTTAATAATTATACAAATAATGTTATACAAATATTATACAAATATTATACAAATATTATATAAATATTATACAAATATTATATAAATATTATACAAATAATTATATTGTTAATAATTATTTGTTAATAATTATATTATATTATATTATTATAATTATATTATATTAGTTGATAATTATATTGTTAATAATTATATTGAAAGAAATGTCGTGTATTGATTGGTCGATCTTATGCGGAATGTTAATTATTGTTAATAATTATACAAATATTATATAAATATTATACAAATATTATACAAATATTATATAAATATTATACAAATAATTATATTGTTAATAATTATTTGTTAATAATTATATTATATTATATTATATTATTATAATTATATTATATTAATTGATAATTATATTGTTAATAATTATATTGGAAGAAATGTCGTGTATCGTCGAGAAAAGATGTCGCTGTTTCGTTGAATCAATATCGCGATTTCATTCAGATCCAAGATTATATTCAAGTATATTAATAGATATAGAGGCAAAAATATAGAAAGCATACCGTGAAAGAGTAGAGCAATATTTTCGACGCACATCTAGTGAATTTTGTTATATTATTAATTATAAAAGCAACTTTTCCAACTCCTTTTAAGCCTTTCAGTCCTAACTTGAAGTGTTCTCGAGAACTTGTGCGCAAATCGATATGTTTCGATAAGAGTGAAAGAATATATCGATAACCGCTAAATTTAAAAAAATGTGATCTTTTTAACATTTTTTTAATCCTTTTTTCAAAACTTGAATCATTTCGTATCTTTAATATTATATCTTGGAAATTATTTCCTGAATCTGAAATATCGTATTGATTGAAAAAAGCAAGTATTTTATATTTAATTGCTGCGATTATATCGCCTTTTTTATCTCTAAATGCATTTATTTTCAAGTACAACTTGTGTAATTTTATAAGTTTCTGATTAATAAAAACAAAATGTGTAATTTCGCATACAAATTAAATTTATATTTATAACTTTATTATATTTGCAAATTTTTTCTCGAACTAATTTTATTTATTATGATATATTTTTTATCTCTAAATGCATTTGTTTTTATACCATTTAAGTGCAACTTGTGTAATTTTATAAGTTTCTAATTAATAAACAAAATGTGTAATTTCGCATGCAAATTAAATTATATTTATTACTTTATTATATTTGAAAATTTTTTCTCGAACTAATTTTATTTATTATGACATATTTTTTATCTCTAAATGCATTTGTTTTTATACCATTCAAGTACAATTATTTAAGTTCTAAAATAAACAAAGGTAACAAAAAAAAATAAGCATCTCGAACAAATGAAATAACCTAGGCGAGAAAAAACAAAGTATGCGAAAAACAAAGAAACCGAAAGACTAAAGCGTTTATACCATTCAAGACAACTGTGAATAGTTAATTAATAAAAAAGTAATCAAAAAAAGCAAATCTGAGGCTTTATACCATTTAAGTGCAACTTGTGTAATTTTATAGTTCTAATTAATAAACAAAGGTAATTTCGCATGCAAATTAAATTATATTTATTACTTTATTATAT
Source organism: Camponotus fellah (assembly GCA_030586385.1). Lineage (NCBI taxonomy): Eukaryota > Metazoa > Arthropoda > Insecta > Hymenoptera > Formicidae > Camponotus > Camponotus fellah. Next base: position 341,603 of record JAPIVC010000672.1, on the reverse strand, counting down.
TTGAAAATTTTTTCTCGAACTAATTTTATTTATTATGACATATTTTTTATCTCTAAATGCATTTGTTTTTATACCATTCAAGTACAACTTGTGTAATTTTATAAGTTTCTAATTAATAAACAAAATGTGTAATTTCGCATACAAATTAAATTTATATTTATTACTTTATATTTATTATATTTGCAAATTTTTGCTCGAATTAATTTTATTTATTATGATATATCGGATACCATAATTTCAAGGAAAGTATAATTAAATTGAAACATGGGCAATCATTTATTTTACACATATATTTACGCATGTAAACATTCTTTTAGAGAGACAGTCAATTACGTTGATATAATCGATTAATGCTTTTTTCTATTCTCATGCACAGACAACAGATTATCAGTATCGTACATTTCATTAAACGCATCGTAATTTATATAAGTGATTTGCGGCATAGAGATATTCAAATTCGCTCAATCTCTGGTATCTTAATAATTTCGTAATTCTATATATAATATATATCATTAATCATATAAGAAATGAGTAATTATAAATTCATATATTATAATACAAAAAGTCATTAGCCATTAAAAAAAATCATTATATGTAACATTTCATTATATATAACACAATCTCATTATATATAACATTATATCCTACAAATATGTTTATTTCGAGATGTTTGTAGATCATTGTAATAGGTGTACTAATTCCAGAAATAAATTTTTTTTATTATATATATTTAAGAATAACATAACATATTTATCATTCTCTTATCATTGCTTTGATGTAAACATGAAGCAAAAACAGATAAAAGAGAATCACTAGAGAATGATTTAACAAAATGTATAAGTTCATGATCATATTTAATTATTATTTTCAGCAACAAATTTTGCATTAAAAAGTTTCATTATAATTTATAAAATCTAATTTATACGGCGCGATATAGTGCCCAAGTTTTAAAAATAATTGATGCGAAAAAAATGAATAATATAAAAACTTGGCATAAACAAAATAATGTATTTGACATTATCAACGATTGTATGTTTAATATTTCCGACATTTACAGAATTTTATTTTTATTTTGCATTTGAAAATGTCTTTTCTTCTAACTCATTAATATAATCAAATAAAGATGATTTAAACAAAATTTCTTACTAATAAAATAAAACTTTCTTACGATTTTAAATCTTAATATAATGGAATTCTTCTTTCGATATATATTGTTCACAGTTTCGCTATGTGCCATGTGTATTCGTAATTAACCATTCAAACATTTTATTTCGCTTCAAATATGCGCTATAATGAAATAATATCGAGAAGTATCCGATATCGATACTCAGTCGCAATTTCTGCATTGAGATTACTTCTTTACAATTATTTATGCCTGGACATTGTTCAGAGCTATTAACATCGTGTCTCGTATAAGCCGCTGCGTCCTATGTAGCGAACCCATTTGATCACATCATGATCAGAGTAATTCAGTTTGGACTCAAATACTTTCAAGTAGCGCACTTTAAAACCGGACGGCGCGAAAGGAACCTCAAAGTTCATCGATATCGGCGGTCTCGTCCATTTCTTCTTCGTGTCCGTCTCTAGCAGATCGATTTCAGCGGACAATTGCGTCTCCTTCATGCCAGCCATACGCTTGATCTTCCATACGATCGCATTCTCCGATGCCTTGTACTTTGCCTTACCTTTTAAACATATCAGCTGCACGCCGGCAGTATTCAATGGCGTTGGCACGCGTACCTCTATTTTCTGCCCCAACAATGATGGCTTGAAGTTTGATTTTAGAACCGCCTTGACCTCCATCTTCGTTCGACCTACTTCGCGCACTAATGGTATTACACGGAAAGGTAATGATATATCTTTCGTGGTACGATATCTGTAATAAAAGACAAAAAAAAGATAATATTTTTATTTCACAGGAACGATTTCGATTTATAACATTGGCTGCGTTCAGCAGAAAAAGCTGCTTTGCAACTGTTGTAAAATTCGTGAGCCTGATTGGTGTATGCTTTTAATTTTGGCTGAATCTAAGAGCATACACCAAATCAGATTCACGAATTTTACAACTGTTGCAAAGCAGCATTTTCTGCTGAACGCAGCCATTATCTTCTGATTTATCGTGTCTCACCTCATCAATTCAAATTCACCATCCGGTGGTATAAAACTAATGGAATGTTCCGTCTCAAATTTGCTAAGTTTAACGCACTGATGGAATTGGCAGTCATCGATAACGACAACCGGCTTGCCGGATCTGGCGCCTGTTGGATCATCGCCACCACCACCAAGTCCGCTTCCTCCTTTCATGCCCTTCGATTCCATGACGATCTTGTCGTTAATTCCAAATTTGCACTCCGGCATACCAGACAAGTAGGATTTCATTACAACCTGAGGGAAAATTTTCAATTAGAAATCTGCAATTATATGTTATAAGAAATAACTAAGAAAATTATATGTTATTAGCAGTGTTTGCTGGTATCTAGATAAAATTATCTAGATAATCATCTAGATAAAGAAATGGATCATCTTTATTTTTAACTAGATGAAGAAATACAAAGTCTTCTTTATCTTTATCTTACAATTAGATGAAAAATATATGTCATCTTATCTAAAAATTGTCTAAGATGACGTTTTCATTATGCAAAAAAGTTTTCCAGGCAAGCTTCTAAAAATCTATCTAAATATCTAAAATATATTTTTTATATTATTATTATTATTAATATATTATAAATATATTATTATTATATATTATATTATATTATTATATTATTAATATATTATAAATATAAATTAATAAATAAATATTTATCATATTATTTATATACATTATATATATTATATATTTATAAATATTTATCATATCCTTTTTACTATTATTTAAATATTCTTTAGGAAAAGAGAAAGAATATGTGTTTATAATTTTAATATCCTATTTAGAATCTGCGTTTTTTACAAATATTTATAGTCTTCTAAAATAAACAAAAATATCTAGATAATTACCTAGTTTATCGCAATAATTACCTCATCTTTCATCTAGATTAAGTAAAATCAAAATCATCTTTATCTCATCTAACATAAATTTACGGATTTTTATCTTTATCTTTATCTAGATAATTTTGAAATTATCTATAGCAAACACTGGTTATTAGTTATAATTATATGTTATAAGAAATAAATAAGAAAATAATATTGAAATTTTTCAATACGAATAATTTACCTTTCCAGCAACGTGTGCGCTAAGAACCTGGCCTTGAGGGCTCATCAATAAATTCACATATTCAAGCACATCTAGGAAGAGTTCATTGCGCCTGTACTTAATGCCCTCTCGTCTCCATCCAATTTGGCCAGTGACTTGCGATGTTATTTGAGCCTGTTCCTCCTTGGTGGCTGATTTTACTCCCTGCTGAGTGATAAATGTTTTCAATACTCCTGTGTCACAATTCTGTGGATATCCAAAGTCGAGTATCTCTGCAAAGAGATAATGAAAATTAAGACAAAGGTCAATGTACAATTATTCATACAATGTACCTATTAAATTTTATACTAACCATCGAGCAGTTCGTAAATAAGCACAAAATTGTTCTTGATATTCTCCTCTGATATCTTGCCAAAATACGACTGCATAACATCTATGATCTTCAACAGCAGTTCAAATACCATAGCTGCGTTAACATTTTGTTTGGTGACAGCAGCTAACCAAATATTAGCGCGCTTTATATGGAAAAATGATGTTCTGGCAATGTTGGTTACTGGCGAGCGTACTTGTTGTCGTGCATGAATTACATTCACACGAAATGCATCCACTGCATTTCGCCCAATGTCGTCTCGGTACACTCGGGAGATCAGTACCTCCCCCTTATGATTGTAAACGAATAAACCTCCTATCATTTTGAACAAAGGCTAGCGTTAGCCTATGATCAAAATCAATCTGCGAAAAGAACCAAAATATTATGAGTGATAATAAGAAACATACTTTTAAGTAACTTTAAATTTCTATATACAGGGTGTATCTTAAAAAGCTCTCACTAAGCAAATAGCGTTATTCCTGATTAAAAAGAGGTTGAAAAGTCCTGAACCATTTTTTTCCAGAATGCTTAATAAAGTAATTAATGAATATAGTCGTGCTAATAAAAAGACAAACTTCCTCGTTATCAACATATAAAGATTTGGAGCAAAAAAATAAACTGTTTTGTGTTAATTTTTAAATTATTAATTTAATTCAATTTAATTTTGATTATTAATTAAATTCATCTTCTTTTCAGAAATCTTTTTAATACTTAAATCTGATTGATTATTTAATAAATCCTGGAAAAAAAATGCTTTTTCAGGTACACCCTGTATAATGTTCAGATAATGAAATTTTTCCTATTTCCAAATCGATTAGCCAACAAATTTATAACGTCTGAAGAGAAAATTTTGAACAATACTCCAAAATTCGCGAAACGCTCCAAAATGTACCTTCGATGTCAGAATTGGAGTACAATAAAAATATAATAATCTGATATTCCTTCATAGAAAAAAAATGCCTGAAAAATGCGTTTTGAACAAAGGCTAGTGTTAGCCTATGATCAAAATCAATCTGCGAAAAGAACCAAAATATTGTGAGTGATAATAAGAAACATACTTTTAAGTAATTTTAAATTTCCATATACAGGGTGTATCTTAAAAAGCTCCCACTAAGCAAATAACGTTATTCCTGATTAAAAAGAGGTTAAAAAGTCCTCAACCATTTTTTCCATAATGCTTAATAAAGTAATTAATGAATATAGTCGTGCCAATAAAAAGACAAACTTCCTCATTATCAACATATGAAGATTTGGAGCAAAAAAATAAACTGTTTTGTGTTAATTTTTAAATTATTAATTTAATTCAATTTAATTTTGATTATTAATTAAATTCATCTTCTTTTCAGAAATCTTTTTAATACTTAAATCTGATTGATTATTTAATAAATCCTGGAAAAAAAATGCTTTTTCAGGTACACCCTGTATAATGTTCAGATAATGAAATTTTTCCTATTTCCAAATCGATTAGCCAACAAATTTATAACGTCTGAAGAGAAAATTTTGAACAATACTCGAAAATTCGCGAAACGCTCGAAAATGTACCTTCGATGTCAGAATTGGAGTACAATAAAAATATAATAATCTGATATTCCTTCACGGAAAAAAAATGCCTGAAAAATGCGAACGGTTAATATTATTGATCGGACGTGGCTCTTCGCGCTCGATGAGGGACACCCCACGAGACACCCGGCTTCGAGGAAGATCTGGAGTTCGACTTACACATGATTCCTGGAGGAAGATTCAATCCGCGAGAGTTTCGTTCACGATTCTTCGTAATCACCTTCGGTGATATGACACTCCGAGCAATTACGAGCTAACGGACGAGACGTGACGGGTGACGAAAGCAACACCCACTTTTCGTCCGATATTGCCAACGAGAAACGACGAGTAAGAATCTGATAGATTGACAAGTGGACTGGTGGACTGGTGCGATATACCACAGCGCCACTAGCGGAAAATGAGAGAAAAAGAAGATTGACACTGGTCGATAACGTCAACTCACTGCAATTATCTCGCGATGATACTATACTGAAAAATTGACACGAAACAGTTTATTTTTTTGCTCCAAATCTTCATGTGTTGATAATGAAGTATGTCTTTTTATTGGGGCGATTTTTATATTCATTAATTAATATTGCTTTATTAAGCATTATGGAAAAAATGATTCAGGACTTTTCGAATCGATTTTTAATCAGGATTCTTTTTTACAACCGTGATTATTGAACTTAAAAATTTATTATTCTAGCGATTATTGAACTTAAAAATTTATTATTCTTTTTGTCATCTTTAACTCATTTTTTAATCATTTTAGGTAACTTTTAAGTGATAAATAAAATCATGATGACGTTATTATGAGTTTCATGTTCTACTTGGGTCGCATATGAAATCTTAAGAATCAATCATAATAATATCATTTTTTAAATATATTACGCAATTATTTGTTTATTTAATTATTCATGTATATTTTAATTATATTTAAGCAACACAATCTTTTTAAAATTTTATAATGCGATTATTGAACTTAAAAATTTATTATTCATTTTGTCATCTTTAACTCATTTTTTAATCATTTTAGGTAACTTTTATGTGATAAATAAAATCATAATGACGTCATAATGTCATTATGAGTTTCATATTCTACTTGGTCGCATATGAAATCTTAAGAATCAATCATAATAATATCATTTTTTATATATATTACTCAATTACTTGTTTATTTAATTATTCATGTATATTTTAATTATATTTAAGCAACATAATCTTTTTAAAATTATCTAATGCGATTATTGAACTTAAAAATTTATTATTCATTTTGTCATCTTTAACTCATTTTTTAATCATTTTAGGTAACTTTTAAGTGATAAATAAAATCATGATGACGTCATAATGATGTCATTATGAGTTTCATGTTCTATCTGGGAACCCAACAAGTTTATATGTATATATTTGTACATAAATAAATTTCCAATATAAATAAACTTTGTCATCTCTCTCCTCTCCCTTTCTCTCTCTCTTCTCTGTATTTTTAATAATTTAAGACTTTAAATATCCATAAAATAAAAATTGAAACTTCCATATTTTATTTGATCTTTTTGAAGGCAATAAAAAAAAATAATTAATAATAGATAATTATAAATAATAATTAATAATAGAATTAATAATAAATTTTCAGCAATTATATTTGCTGTTAAATATATATTTAATTGGAATATATGCCAATTTTATTGGCCAAGTTTTTTTTAATTAAAATTTTTTTTACTTTCTTGTTTTATATTAATTTTCAGTTTTCAATTTTTATATAAATTTTTAATTTTTTAATATTATTATTTTTGAAAATTAAAACAACTATTTTATATAACAATGTTTTCAATTAAAATATTTCTATTTAACTTGTACAAGTTTTCTTCCTTGTATTTCTATTTATCTTGTACAAATTTTTATTCTTAGTTGATGTAATTTTTTTATATCACTTACTTTTGTAGACAATATGAAAATTGAATACAATTAGTGCATGAACTTGACCCTTTTTTTATCTTTTTTGAAAAAGGTAAATTTTTGAAAATTATATCACTTCTTTTTTTAGTCTAATTTGCTAAGAGATATTATATTTAAAAAAGTATATATATACATATATACATATATATATATATATAACTTTTATTAAAAATATTACTAAATAACTACAGTATAAATAACTACAGTATCTCTCTTAGTCTCACTCTTCCCCTTCGACCTGTCCGACATAAGTGACCTTACCGGTAACTAGATAGCAAAAATAGTCATTTTAATCTCTATTTGACTGACAAAATGACATAAAAATAATTATTTTTACTATCTAAATACATTACCGCCGACATAGCTCTCCGGATCATTAGAGTACTCAAACCTCCTCACCTGGCAAATGCCTTCGTTAAGGTGAAGATACCATCGAGGAGGTAAAATTTTTATTATAATTATTTTATTTAAATATAATAAATATAATAAATATAATATTATTTCATAAAATAAAGAGAAATATACAATATATAATATACAATAATAATATGAACTGTAGAAAGTAACATACATATTTTATAAAATATAATATACTTATATAATATAATTACAATATATAATTTATAAATATAATTATAATATTTATAAATTAGTACAAAGTATCTTATGATATAAAATTACACGAAAATGTCTGAAATGCACACAACATTCATTCAAAATTAAATCAAATGATTTTCAAACAGACGATTCAAATTATTCGTGATATTTATTAATTATCGACTTTCATTACAAAACTTATTAAGGATTGCGTAATATGAATAAGTTGCGATGAAAAAATCCCCAATACATTTACATTATCTATTATATTTCTTCATTAATTATTATATCTTATCATCAATTATATTTTTTAATTACAAAAAGAAAAGTATTTATATTGATACATTTTAATTTTTTAAGAAAGTTTGACACGTGAAAAAATAAGCGATATTTTGTATAAGCCAACGATCAAGTAAAAAAATAATAATTGCAATTAAATATAAGATGAAAATATCTCGCGGATAATCTGACGAAAACAATTCGAACACGGTAAAAAACATTTTGTATTTCTGTTGAAATTTTCTTGTGTCAAAATTTTTGTATTAAATTTTTAACATACTCTTATGTTAATGTAACATATTATCGTTGTGTTATTTTGATATTTCTGCCTTGAGTTAATATTCACCGTTTCTAAGAGTTAAAACAACACAATTAATATGTAAATGCATGAATTTTTGATGAAATATGTTATATGTTAAAATGAACAGATAAGTTGTGTTATTTTTCTCTCCATAACAGTTTCCATATGTTAGATCGACATATCTCTTCCGTTATTTATCATAAAAATGTAAGAATAACATTTTCTTTTAAATAAATTTAACATTATAAATATGTTAATTTAATATAAACTTTATTTCCAGATAAAATTTAAGTGTTACACTTTTGTGTTAATTTTTAAACGTATTACTTGTGTTATTTATTTACATACTTGCCTTCTGTTAAATTAACATTAAAATTAGAGTGGATAAATTGGGACATGTGAAATATGTTAAATTTAACACAAAATTTTTTACTGTGAAAGATTAAAATAATTTCGCCCGATCGTCAGTTAATATCCGACAGATAGGAAAACAATATTAACTGTAGAGAGCGACTTTATTTTAACGTATATTTTACGTAGAATTCTATCGAGATTGATCCGCGAAGGAAAATTAAACGACTCGTTAAATATCAAGAGTTCCGCTGCAAAATGGAACGAATCTCAGATCTTCCAGACCACTCCCAATAACAATGATTTTAACATTTCAATGAATCAATGACAATTATCATCATCATCTTTCATTCACAAGATCGAAATTTACGCGAAAAAATGTTCTTCCATTATTTAGAAATGTCTTTTTATTAATAAATAATAAAACTATTATAATATAACTATTTTTATGGAATTGTGCATGGTTACAAACGAGTTATATTTAAGAATCATGAAACATATGCGCATTTATCGCTTGTTAAATGTACGAGTACAATAATTTTCGGGTACCAACTGTTCGAGACGAGTCGAACCCAATAACAGCAAGATTTTGAAAAATTTCGTATTTAAATATTTCGCGACGTAAAATAAAAAAATTATTAATTCTTCTATAATATATTTAATAATATTTTAATATGTCGATATCTTACTGATATCAAGGTACCCATTCGACTTGCCTCGAATTTTTTAGTATTTGTACATTTCATGTATATTTGTGTGTATTAATATAATATTATTGATATAATATTAACAAGAGAAAAGTTTTATCAAATGTGCCACATTTTGCGCATATATTTCCTGCATGTAAAATATCTAACAAATTTTCTATATAAAATATCAAGCGAATTATACTTAAAAATTAATATTAATAGCTTAAAATGGCGGGATGTCCAACACCTAGAAATGATCTCTCAAAAGAGATCAAAAGTAAAGTTAATTAAAAATCAATTAATAAAACATATTCGTTCGTAACCATACATTTTGTTAAAAAAAGTTCAGAGATGAACAAATAAATTACAATTTAAATTTATCTATTTGGTAAATTAATATTTATCTCTATATAATAGTTATATCCATGCTCAATGCTTTACTACTAACAATAATATCTTTTCCAAAGCGATAAAAAAATTTTAAACCAATATTAATATTAAGAATAATAATAACAGAAGAAGATTTAATAAAAGAAGAAAAAATTCTTTATTCAAAGTATATTATTTAATTATAATTTCATGATTCGACTTTAAAAAAATTAACTCATTGTTAAAACCATTGTTTCCAGAAACTGTCGAAAAAACCTGAATTTAATTCTAGTTCTGTAACGAAAATCCCTAATTTTTAACGAGGCATTGAATTCGTTGTAGATTAATTGTTCAAGAACCGATGAGAAATTATATAATATTTCTGCAATAAAAACTATTTCTTCGATAGTACGAACCGTGTTAGTATTTACACGAAAGACAATAAGAATCGCGCCTCAAACCAAAAAGGCGAAAAAAAACGCGATGTTTGTAACATTGATTATACATTTATTTAATAAATATTATTCATTTATTTAACAAATATTTAATTTCAATTCGCAAATTCACGAATATATTTAATTGACAAAATCCCGAACTTCTAAATAATTTTGTCAAATTGCGATTTTGCATTATCGAAAGAGCAAGTATTAAATTTCGCGAGTGAGAAATTAATATTGCATCGTTGGCTTAATATCAAATCACATATATTATTTAATCATTTTTATATTACGCATTATAATAATTAAAAAGATAATTGAAACTACGAAATTTGGAAATAAAAATTTTCCGTATTTATTAACTTTACTATCAAAAACAGATTATTAAATTTTAGAATAATTTTAAAATAAAATGTGTAACAGACAACGAGTATTTATTGGATATATATTAATTTTGTAAACTTTGCGTTATGTAATTATTTTTTCAATTTCGTGCAATTAATATAATTTACTCTAAATAATATAATATGTAATTATATTATTTAGAGGTAATATCAATAACAATATTATTATAATGTTACGTTATTATAATATTACAATATTGTATCATTACAATATATAAATTGCAATGTATATATATATAAATTATTACAATATACAAATTACAATATATTGATTATATACATAATATAGATGTAGAATATAAATTACAATGATGCTATCTCTATCAAATAAGTCGATATCAGTTGCAAATTTGCACAAAGATGTTCCAACATAAGTACGTCCTTTAATGCTTAAATTGATAAATGACAATATTTTATCAAATCAAATATATATATATATAAAACTGTAAATTAAAAAAAAATAAGAAATTATTTATGTTTTAATATATAATTTAGCTTTATTTAATATCTTAATTATTGGCATTATTAGATAATGATAGCGTTTACATTTGAACTTAACATTATATAAAATGTTTATAATGACATACAATATTTACCATATTATATTTATTTTTATATATGCGAATTATATTATTAATCTAATTAATAATATAATTCGTATATATAAAAACGTAATTTACAACACAATCAAATTATTAAACATCCACATTACATGTAACTCACATTATATATGCAATGTGAATATTTATTAAAAAATCAAGAATGATGTCAAACATTATACATCAATCTTGATTGTACAGCTTTTTCAGAGTACAATTAATATACAATTTTACATAATATAATATACAATTTTGCGCTCTTAAATTATATCTTATGTTTCAATAAGGGAAAGCTTTATAGTATATTATATAGTAATTATCTTACTATATAAAATATTATAATCTAACAATTTACAGTCTAATAATCCTAACAATCCTTATCGATCCTAATAGCTCTATCAATCCTGACAGCCCTATCGGTCCTAACAGACTTATCCATCCTAACAGCCCTATATTGATCCTAACAATCCTACAAATCCTAACAACCCTACCAATCTCATAGTTCTATCGATCCTAACAGCCCTATCCCTAACAATCCTACTGATCCTAAAAACTGTAGCAGTTTTATTTGCTGATTAGGCCAGCAAGAATCCGCGATTACTTAAGATTTAGAAAATGTGAAACACGATTCGCGAACCGATTTCTTTTTTGTCGCCATTTATTTTGCGCGTCTTGATTTATTTTTTTAAATGTTAACGTGTATTTTATGTCGGACTTGTTTATTTTACGCGTTTATTTTATTTTGCGTGCTATTGCACGTAGAAACACACATGTATTTTTCGTTTATTTATTTCTGATATTTCATCCTCCTCATCTCATTTAAAATAATTCGTCGGATCAGTTAAACCTACCTTTCACTGATCACGACCGTATTTAATTTGGCTACTTTTAGCCAAAAAGTTCAGAGACTTTTCTAAGGTCAATAAAGGAGAACAATTCCTTTCGTTGCAAGTTATTTATTTTCGCATGAGCGTAATTTTACGCTCATTTATAGTCGTAATATGTAACGATCATTGTCATTTTAATATAACTTTGCTTTAACTAAGATAATACTAAGTCATCCATCAAAATTGATTGATTGAAATTTTTATGTATATACATATTTGTAACAAAATTTATAATAAACTTATAATAAAATAAAATTAATTAAACATATACTTTTATATTTTTCATTGTATTTTTTCTTTATATTTATTTACTTGTTTACTAATTTTTTAAAATATTATATATGATTTACTTAATCAATAACTTAGATTTATAATAATCAAAGCAAAGTTTCTGATATGCTACACTACATAAATAAATGGACTACGAAAAATTAAAACAAAATCAACATGTTATAAAGAAACAAATTATTATATAAAATATTAATAAAATAATAGCATGTTTTTTATTAAACAAAATAAATAATTGACTGTAATAAAGAATTGATAAAAAAATTAAAATTTTTTTTCTATATTTATTTATTTAATTTTAAATTTGCATTCCTAAGATGCTGTATTACTATATATTGAAAAGAACTATTCAAGTTAATATACGCATTAAACTTAATATATATATTAAATGTAATTTGTTTAATTTGTTGTAGCCCATTTATTTTAAGGTAACGAGTCTATAATCTACAATCTATATCTACATCTATAAACACTTCAAAAATCCGTTACCTTAAAATTAAATAAAAGTTTTTGACTCACCGACACTGATGCGCAACAACGGAGTCGATTTCGAAGCTAGTTGTCTGTAACATACAAATATAAAATTCAAATTAGCAGTGTTTAAAATGATTAATATTTTATTATATATATATATATATATATTTTTTTTTATATTCAATTATTATTGTACGCAACGAATTTTACATTCGATACGAGCAATGATAAACAAATATATAAATATGGAATAATTTTATAAATTGTTAAAAAACTATTTTTTAAATAGAAACTTCTTTAGGATTTATATAAAATCTTTTTCTTTCAATCTCTCTTGTTTAAATCATTTGAATAAGTGAATCAAATTAATTGCAATTTATAATAGATAATAATAGATAATACAAATAATAATACCATCAGGTTGTTCCGCTGATGCAAGATGCCTCTCCCAGGCCTGCTTCTCCTCTCAGTCTTGAACACGCGATACTTTTCGGCACTCCCGCACTCGCGAGCGATATTTTTATATCGCTATTTTCGTTATTTTACGCGCGATACTGAACGGCACTCCCGCACTATTTCGATGCGATTCAAAATTTTATTTGTTTATTTTGATCGCGTGATGTATATACTTAATATATATATATACCTTTAACGGTACTCCCTAATATGTATATACCTAACGCGACGCGTTGACGAAGCGCTTGACAGCACCGACGACGCGAAAGGGTACTTAGCTTCCCATTCAGGCACCTTAAGATTTATCATAAATTGAAAAATTTAAGATAAATCTCAAGGTACCGTCCAGGTACTAAGCCCTCCCACCGCGACAAGGTGTACCCCATGGGAGGGTTATATTATATTATATATAATTTTATATACAGGGTGACCCATTTTAATCTCCCCACCTAAATTTCTCGGAACCTAAGCAAGATAGAGAAAAATGTTTCAGACAAAAGTTTTGTGGTTTCGAGGGGGCCATAAGATGGTATCATTGGTTTGACACTGAAGAGTCATTTGAAGGTCACGTGAAGGCCATCTCAATTTTTTTAAATTGCACCCCTTACTTTTTATTACATATTCTTGTAGCTGACCTCGAGAGCTTTCCAAAACACTATAATTAAGTGTTTTTCCGTTAAGTACTTTTCGAGTTATAAGGCTTGAAATAATATCTTAATTTTACATAAATGATAAAATATCTAGTAAAATATTCATTTTTCGATTATCTTACCTTAATACTTTTATGTATAAAATAATGGGAGGAATTAATTGGTGTAAAGAAAAAACATAGTTGTTTCGAAGAAGAAATATGTAATTTGCAATTAACAATTCCATATTTTTTCTTAGAAACAACTGTATGTAACAACTGTAAATTTTACGCGTACTATGATGTATATATACGAAAATTAAATTTATATACAAGTATATTTTTAAAGTCTCACACACACATGTACACACAGATTAATTATTTATTAAATGATTAATATACATCACAAGGCTTTCCATTACGTTAATTATTCGATTTTGCCATTCGATCGTTTTACTGCGCGTTCTCAGACGAATTATATGTATTTAAATCATCACATAATTATATGATAAAGCATCGGACGAAATATTCTGAATTATAAATATTAAAAGAAGAATTATTGTTTCTAAGGATTGCAACAAAATGATAATTTATAATTTTGATTCCGGTCACACACATCGATTCTTAATTGCATTCGATTCTTTTTAATTGCTTAATTAAATGAACGCATCACGCAAAATACGTGTTTCGAAATTATATTCTAATTATATTCCAATCGTATAATCGAGTATTTCGAATAATGGAAAGGTCAAATCAACTATTTATTAATAATAAAATTGTAACTTACGAATGTCTATAAGGTACCGAAAAAACTTAAGGTTTTGATTAAACGCGAAAAAAATAGATTGCCTACTAACAACAGGACCGAAGTCGTGTATAAATTAGACTGCAAAAATTGTAATAATTCATATATAGGCCAAACGAAAAGACATTTAGGCACTCGTGTCAAGGAACATTTTAACAATATAAAATTGCACGAAAGCAATTTATCTGTGATCAGCAAACATAAATTAGAATTCAATCATGACTTCGATTGGTCAATACCGACCAATTTTACACAACGAAAGACACGTGAAAAAGAGAGAAATTGCTGAAATGTTTTTTATAAAAAAGTTTGACAACACTATTAACTTACAGAAGGACACTGAGAGTCTGAACAGTATTTATGATAAACTAATAAAGGCTGTTTAGTCTCTCTCCTTGTTTGTGAGCGGTAGGCTGATTTGACGATCTTGACATGTGATTTCTCTTTTCTCATTACTTATTGGTTAATTGAGATTTTGTACGTACATAATAATTTTTTCTTTTTTTTCTTTTTTATTCACTTTTTATTGTTTATAATATTGTTAACTATTGTAATTCACTTGAAAAGGACCAAAACCCATGGTCGAAACGTTGTGATTCTTTATCAACCAATAAATTGCCAGTGTGGTCGATCTAAATTACGTTATTTTATTTTATCTACTGGCGACATTCAAGAATTTAATATTACTTACGAATGTATTCCGTTTATTCTGTACGTTAACATCGAGGCAACAATGAATAACTTTTAAAATAAATAATCAGTAAATCGAAACAGTTTTACCGATTTAATTACTGATATAAAAACCGATCAATTGACTAGTTGGTGAAACTGTTTCAATATACTGATTATTTTTTTAAAAGAATTGTTATATGACGAATTGTTATATTATGTTTACGCGCGTCACGCGTTCGAACTCAATTTTGACTTCTCGCGGGAAAACTCGAATCGTTCGTCGAGAATCGATCCTTCAAAACGCGATTGTCCTGTATAATTTTTGCAATTAGATTATTAATTTGTACGATTTTTATTTACACAGCGAGTGGCGCGTTTGGATTTTGATTTTAATTAATGTCGAGTGAGTCATAACTTTTTGAAATATATTGCATTATTATCAAGTAGCAAAATGACAAAAGGCATAGCGTAAATTGCTGTATGATCGTATGCTGATTAGTGCGTAATTACTTTTTTTGAATATCATAAAGCAGAAAAAAATAAACGAGAGAAACGAAAAAAAATAACTTATTAAACGCATCGTGCGATGGCGAAACAATTGTGAGTAATTTATAATTTATTTTATTTTATTATATTTATTATTTGTGGAATTAATTATTTGCTTTTATTTTTAATAATAATTTATTTTATATATATGTAAAATATTGAAATATTCTATATAAATATATATATATATATAAATTATATAAAATTATATAAAATATTAAATGATGTTAATATAAATATAAATAAATATATACATGTATATATATATATTTTTTTCTTTTTTTAATATTATGTAAAATTAATAATGATTAAAATAAAAAAAATAGATTTTCATTTATAGTATTTCATGAAAGTACATATATTTAAAAAAAGAATTTAATTGCATGCAATAATTTTCCTAAATCTTAATCTATTTGCTTTATTATCACTTTGTGTATGGCTTGAATTTATTTCTATTTAATTATATTTACTGAATATTATAATTCTGTTGTTCCGCATTGTATCGATGAGAGTTAATTTATTTTTATTTCATAAAAAATTTTAGTATCTTATCGTATTTTTATCTTTTATATATACTTGTAATGATTTCTACATAAATCCATTTAGTATCTCGGAGTAAATTTAAAATTTGTTCTCTTCTTTAATAATAAATCTCCATTCTACGTGAATTGTGATTCGCGAATCTACCAATTTATTTGTTGTATTGATATTGTTGGTTATATCAAATATAACACGAAAAATTCGTTTAGCTCCCATGTCCAACAATTTCATATGTATACGATAAAAAATATAATTATTGACTATCACGAAATATTTCTAAATATCTAATTATAATTATATTTATTTCTAATTATGATTATACTTTTTGTTTCTCTTTTTGTCTTTAATCACTTTAATTTTAAAAAGAATAGATTTTTTTTTATATATTTTATATATTATGTATTTTATATATATATATATATTTTATATATTTTTATATATATTTAAAACCATATTTTTCGCGTAACTTTTTCATTCACGAAAATTATTGCGTAATTATTCGATTTAAAAAAAAAATTTAGAAAAACGCGATCTCTCAAAGATGATGGAGAAAATTTATTTATCATAACTATATAAAATTATTTATATATAAAATTTATATATGAAAAAAATTTATATATGTTAATTATTTTCAAAGTTATACTTCTATCTTTTACATGAGGTAAACAAATTGGGTTTCACAATATACTAATTTATTTATTTCCCAACCACTCGTTTAACGGTCGAAGAAACAAATAAGAATTTCGAAACATTTATGTTTGCTTGTGAAAAGAGAAAATAATTAACATATATAAATTTTTTTCATATATAAATTTTATATATAAATAATTTTATATAGTTATAATAGATATAAACTTTCTCCATCATCTTTGAGAGATCGCGTTTTTCTAAATTTTGTTTTTAAATCGAAAATGAAAAATTAATATTCAAATCTATAAATTTATTTCGACTTTTGATGTTTCGGTTAGTCTTTATTTATCTAGTTTGGATAATTGCCAATTATATAAATCTACTATCGAGAAAATGAAAAAATGATAAGCAATATATCTTTTGAAAATAATATATATAAATAATAAATAATTTTTATAAATTACTCACCACATATCTGTCTAGCTGCTTCAGGTTCTGTCACTGCTCTCCGGCTGTCCAATACACTTTTCCAGATGTCCTTCTCCTTTCTTTTTCATTTTTTGCTGTTTCCTGTAGCACTGATATTCGCGAATAAACAATTAATTATATTTAATCATGTATAGAAACGATTGCGAGATACTTTGCATAGCATTCCCGATCGCGGAATAATTATGAGAAACGCATTTTAATATATCGTATAAGAGATGGAGAAGTATGATTCGCTTGACGTTTTTATGAGATCAAAATAAATACTAATTCATTACAAATGTTGTTTTCATTTTTGAAATGTGTCTCACCTAGAAATGGCCAACTCTTTTATCTTTTAAACTAAAAGAGATAGACCATAATAAGTATATATGAAATTAAATGACTCGAACTGAACTTTATTGTGAGTATAGTGATTGGTTACAAAATTTATCTGTATTGAAAAATGGAGAGATATGCATAATTTTTTATAATAATGTAGATATTTTGATATAATAAAAGTTATAGCGCTGTTTGAAATAAATATAACGATGCACGAGCCAACTTCTGACTCGTATATTAGAGGTTGACGTATGTCATGTTGTCATTTAATCATGATACTCAGTCAGAAGTTGGCTATATCGCAGGACCGAAAATGAAATAGTGGATGTCGCCCGCGATATTTCAAGCCGAAAAATCTCATATAATATGTAAAATATTTACATTAAATCACACATCGTTATATTCGTTTCAGCGCTATAACTTTTATTATATAAAAATATCTACATTATTATAAAAATAAAATTATGCATATCTCTCCATTTTTCAATACAAATAAATTTTATAATCAATCACTATACTCACAATAAAGTTCAGTTCAAGTCATTTAATTTTATATATATTTGTTATGATGTATCTCTTTTAGTTTAAAAGATAAAGGGGGTCACTTCTAGGTGGGACACGCTGTATATGCATGTATTTATACGAATTATAGAATCGAAAGTTTAATGTAATTGAAAGTTATGATACAATAATCGTTTAATTAATATTTAATTTAAGAATATACGACGTATTTAGCACTACGATCTTTACTGCTCGAATGTCGCCGTGTGAATGATATCAAGACCGTAATACGGTCACCGTATGACTAGCGCGCTATTGTTTACATCGTTAAGGTCAAATACCGTGTTATTGTCCGTTTGTCATATCGAAATATATTGTATTATATTATATTATATTTTATATTATAATATAATATAAATATGTTAAAGTACGTAAAATATTTCGATGACGAACAGACAATAATTCCGACCTTGGTGTAAACAATACATATTTATATTATATTATATCATATTATATTTTACATATTTTAATACAGCAAATAATTTTTCGATATTAATCGCGATCGCGTCTAGAAAAGGATTTAATGGGGCGTCTTGTACCACTACTTTACTCTTTGAATGTCGTCGCGCGAATAATAATAGAGTCGAACAAATTAATTCGAAAGACAGTGTTATTATTATTTTTTCACCGAAACATTTTTCAAGACTATGGCTTATAAACATATAAAAATATACGATGTATTTCGCACTATGATCTTTATTGCTCGAGTGTCGCTTTGTGAATGATACCAAGACCGTATGACTAGCGCGCTATTGTTTACATCGTCAAGGCCGAACACCGTGTTATTGTCCATTCGTCATCTCGAAGTATATTATATTATATTATATTTTATTGTATTATATTATATTATATTTTATATTATAATATAATATAATATAAGTATGTTAAAGTACGTAAAATATTTCGATGACGAACAGACAATAATACCGACCTTGGTGTAAACAATACATATTTATATTATATTATATCATATTATATTTTACATATTTTAATACAGCAAATAATTTTTCGATATTAATCGCGATCGCGTCTAGAAAAGGATTTAATGGGGCGTCTTGTACCACTACTTTACTCTTTGAATGTCGTCGCGCGAATAATAATAGAGTCGAACAAATTAATTCGAAAGACAGTGTTATTATTATTTTTTCACCGAAACATTTTTCAAGACTATGGCTTATAAACATATAAAAATATACGACGTATTTCGCACTACGATCTTTATTGCTCGAGTGTCGCTTTGTGAATGATACCAAGATCGTATGACTAGCGCGCTATTGTTTACATCGTCAAGGCCGAACATCGTGTTATTGTCCGTTCGTCATATCGAAGTATATTATATTATATTTTATTATATTATATTATATTATATTTTATAATATAATATAATATAATATAAGTATGTTAAAGTACGTAAAATATTTCGATGACGAACAGACAATAATATCGACCTTGGTGTAAACAATACATATTTATATTATATTATATCATATTATATTTTACATATTTTAATACAGCAAATAATTTTTCGATATTAATCGCGATCGCATCTAGAAAAGGATTTAATGGAGTGTCTTGTACCACTACTTTACTCTTTGAATGTCGTCACACGAATAATAATAGAGCTGAACAAATTGGTCCAAAAGACCGTTATTATTATTTTTTTTACCGAAACATTTTTCAAGACTATGGCATATAAACATTAGCGCGCTATTGTTTACGCCGCCAAGGTTGATGTTATTGTTTGTTCGTCATCGAAATATTTTACGTATTTTAATATGTATATCATATATACATGAAATATATTAAAGTATATAGAAGTATTTTAGATTATATAGATTTTTTAATTATATTTTAATTTATTATTATATTATTATTTATTAAAAGATTGATGTATCATGGAGTCTTTCATTATGTTAATTGTTTAGATCCATGATTCAATTGTTTTATTGAGCGTTCTCACAATTCGAATTATATTTCAATGATTGAAAAGTAAAGTGATAAAATGTCGCAGACGTTGTATTCGACTCTATAAATATTTATAAATATTAAAGAAATAATTTCTGCTCGTAAAAATCGATTTTATATCGAAATCATAATTTATTATTTTAGATTTCTGTTATTATGATTCTTAGTTGATTAAATGAATAAATTATGAAATATACGATTCAAGAATTTTCGTCGCGATATATATATAGATATGAATTATGTGTTATTTATGAAAATTAATTAATCATATTATTATAATAAATAATTTAATAATAATTCTTCTTCAATGTATATTCTCCTTCGTGTGTAATATCACAGGATGATGATTCTATAATATAAAATATATATCGAAAAGTATGCATTCGAAACAATTAAAGTTTAAATTCATTTAAAAAATATTGAAATGTACCTATTCTATAAATATATATTAAAAATTCAAATCAACAAAAAACTTAAATCAAAGTTATAATTATCGTCAATATAAAAATTGCAATGAATTTTTGAATCTCAATTAAACTTAAAAACTGAAAAGCATTTTATAAAAATTTAGGAAATACAAAATATTTTTATTATATAAGAACACAAAAATAATTACATTGTAAAAGTTTTCATAGGTAGTGCTCTTTTGAAAGAGAATAAACAAATTCTTTTTTGACTTCCTTTTTTATTTAAAATATAATTCAGTTATGATAATTTTCCAATTGTTATTTGGTATATATCCTATTTATGATTTATATTTTTAATTTTCTCAATTAACATGGCGAATCCGAACGTTTTCGCAAAATATGTTTTTCAATTAATTATTTAAGAATACTATTCATTCAAGAAAGAATAAT
Organism: Camponotus fellah; assembly: GCA_030586385.1. Taxonomy (NCBI): domain Eukaryota; kingdom Metazoa; phylum Arthropoda; class Insecta; order Hymenoptera; family Formicidae; genus Camponotus; species Camponotus fellah. The sequence goes on along the minus strand of JAPIVC010000672.1, from coordinate 320,403 downwards.
AATCTCGATAAATCTTTCATCTACTTCGATAAACGTTGCAATTCTTCTTGTATCTGTTGTAATGTCTTGCCTTTAGTTTCAGGTACATAAAAGAATATGAATAAAGCCCCAGCGAAACTGCAAGCAGTGAATATCCAGAACGGTACGTGCATGCCAGCAATATCGGCAATGAACAAATATGATTCTGTTACTACAAAAGCCGCTAAACCTGTTGCTACTAAAACAATCGTGCTGCCAAGTGCCTTCACATTTATAGGAAATATTTCGCTGAGCAAAGTGGGCGGTAGCAAACCCAGGCCCAAGGAATACATGATTGTGTATGCGATGACACCTATAGCGGGCAACCAAGTAATATCTTTGGTATCTATATGATTGTATTGCAGATTGAAATACGTTGCAACCATGGCGGTCGAGCATGCTGTACCAATGCAGGAGATTATCAGCAGTGACTTTCTACCGCTGTAATCAGTGATAAACATACAGATGATCGTAAATATCACTTTTGCGACGCCCAATATCATAGTCAAGTATTTGCTCTCCAGATCAACATTCATCTCGTCGAAGATTATTTCAGCATACTGTAGCATTGCTTGATTGCCGCTCATTTGCTGAATTATGTTCACGAACAATACTGCTATTAGAGCTCTGTAAAGATAAGTTTATTGATCAAACGTGGCTGAAATAATAGCTCCGTTGTTTTGTATCATTGTAACAATTTGAAATTACTATGAGGTGAAAAATCGAATAGAAAATATTTAAGAAAATTATTGTACAAAGATAACAAAATATAATTATTTTATATACACAGTAAAAAATTTTGTGTTAAATTTAACATATTTCACATGTCCCAATTTATCCACTCTAATTTTAATGTTAATTTAACAGAAGGCAAGTAATAAATAACACAAGCAATATGTTTAAAAATTAACACAAAAGTGTAACACTTAAACTTTATCTGGAAATAAAGTTTATGTTAAATTAACATATTTATAATGTTAAATTTAATTAAAAGAAAATGTTACATTTTTATAATAAATAACAGAAGAGATATGTCGATCTAACATATGGAAACTGTTATGGAGAGAAAAATAACACAACATATCTGTTCATTTTAATATATAACTTATTTCATCAAAAATTCGTGCACATATTAATTGTGTTGCTTTAACTCTTAGAAACGGTGAATATTAACTCAACGCAGAAATGTCAAAATAACGCAACGATAATATGTTACATTAACATAAGAGTATGTTAAAAATTTAACACAAAAATTTTGACACGAGAAAACTTTAACAAAAATACAAAATGTTTTTTACCGTGCAAAGATAATAAAATATGATTAATTTATGTACAGAAAAGAATGGATTTGTACAAAATTACATTACTTGCGAAATGAAGTGCGATAGAAAAGATATTTTCGAAAATTTTGGTCGATTCATTAATGATCAAGTGTGACGATATGGAAATTTAATATCTCACCTGCGATTTCCTGGCACGCATAAAAGTTCTCGAAAATCAGTTTGATCATCTAAATTGGCTTTCACGAACTGTTCGATTTCATATGCCTCATTGTAAACATCCTTTTTGCCTCTCAATTGAACGAGAGAATTTATGGCTTCCTCTTTGGCGTTATGATACATCAAATAGTATGGAGACTCCGGTAGCCAGATGAAAACAAGCATAAATAGACACGGTGCAACCAAAGACACAAAGGTGAGATTTTGTAGCCAAAAAATGCCTCACGACTACAGCGCATGTTGCGGTAACTGATATTAACCATAAAGAAACGAAGTAGGTGGTAATTTTCGCCCAAAAATCGGCGTGACTGTCTACACGTGTTGGCTACAACGGATTTAACCTTGATATATACACCTCAAGTGATGCCAACGAAAAAATAGGACTTAAAGAAATTTTCGCAGCCAAGAAAATGGTGATTACCACATATTAAGCGGGATAAGATGCTTAAAAAATGTATCAAAAGATGCTTAGATAATGCATGATTTTCGATAATATTTCGCATGAATTTGACGCGAAACACTATTGTGTCTCTTGAGTGTCATATTCAAACAATTTCAAGAAAAGCAAATGTTATCGCTAGTCATTACGTTGATAAGCGCCACAAGGATGTGCATTTTCTAGGCAAACTTAAAACAATAAAGACTGAAATTATAATCAAAATTATAATCAAAATTTCGTTAATTAATATTTTTTTATTTCAAAATTTAAATACGATATTTTTTTCTAGGATACTTACGGTCGGAGATGTTGCAAAAGTTATCATCAGCCAGCTGATTATCGAAGGTATGGCAGTAAATAGCATGGTATTTTTTCTACCAAAGATATTCACAATGACTGCACAAATAATGGCACCCGCAATTGCAGCTAATGTAAGTAAAGATACCACCCAAGAGGCTTCTTGCGGACTCAGATGAACAGGATATTTTTCATCCTTCCCTTGCATCAATACAGGCAAAGATGGCGATGACAGCCACAAAATTGGCTGACCAGTCGGTTTCGGAAAGAGATTTCCGAAAGTTAGACTTTTGTGACATTAATAATGTTAATTTTATAGAGAAAATATTCTTCTTTATAAAATAATTGATTTGTATATTATTATTAAATATTTTTCAATCAAAATTTTTTTAGTTAAAAGGAAACCATTTTAAAATAAAAAATAATGTGTGGAAAGAATTAAAAAAAATTTAAATCCTATATGAATTTCATCAAATCTTACATGAATTTCAAACAAAGCAATAGAAACTAATTGTTGCAAAATCACCGAATATTATTGACATTAAAATATATAAAAATATATTTAATTTTACGTTTACGTGACAATGACAGCTACATATAATACACTTTCAGCTTTAAGCATTAGTTATTTAAAAAAATTTAATAAAAAAGATATTTAAATTATTGCATACATTTATGTGTAATTATAAATTTAAAGTAATAATTTATGAATATGTAAATATAACCAAAATATTTTTATTTCTCCATATTTATCTCAATGAACGCATGTACGTCACGTACCCGCTATGGCAGCAAGATATAGCTTCTTCATCTTTGCAATATAATTCCCAGATAGCACATATGCGTTTCACAAATGTTTCTTCGAAATGTTTCATAACCGACTCTTGAAAACATTTCTAAGGTTAAAATGTTCACTTGAACAAAACGTTAAGTGATACGTTTCTTATGATAAAAAACCGTTTAAAAAACGTTTAAAATACGTTCTTTTTCTTTTATTTGTTTAACGTTTGTTTTTCCATAAAATTAGTAAAATAATGCATTCATACACACTCTCTAAAAGTGAATCAGTTTATATTATCAATAAAAACAGTAAATAGAGTCATTACAGCAGTTATGTTACTATAGCACTGTAAATCAATAATAATATTTCACTGAAAGAATTAATAATATTGTCTGTTTAAGAATATTAATAGAGCTGCCCCCAACAAAAAAAAAAAAAAAAAAAAAACTATTTTTTTTTTTTTTTCCGTTATGGTTGGGGATATAAAAAATATAAATTTTTTTTTTTTTCCCCCCCCCCCCCAAATGGGTCCCCACCCAAAAAAAAAACGTTCCTTTTTTTTTTTTTTTTTTAAAAAAAAAAATTTTTTTTTTTTTTTTGGGGGGGAAAAAAAGGTGGGGGGGGGGTGAAGAACAGACCCCCCCCGGGGGGGGGGGGGGGGAGAAGAAAAAAAAAAAAAAAAAACCCCTTTTTTGTTCTGGGCCCCCCCCCAATCCGGGGGGATTGGGGGTTTCCGTGGGGGGGGGGGTTTTTTTTGGGCAAAAAAATGTCAATTTTTGTGCCGAAAAAGCGTCATTTATCTTTTTTTATAAAATAAAATTTTTTTTTTTTTTTTTTTTTTTTTTTTTTTTTTTTATTTTTTTAATTTGGTAAAAAAAGAAGCGGGGGCCCAACAAAAAAAAAAAAAAAAAAAAAAAGGTAAATTTTTTGTAAAATTTTGGGAGGGAAAAAAGAGGAAAAAAAAATAATTTTACCGCCCCAAAAAAAAAAACCAGAAAAAAAAGGGGGGAGGTCGGGAAAGAAAAATTTTTTTTTTTAAAAAATTTTTTTTTTTATAAAAAAAATTTTTTTCTTAAATAGGGGGGGGGGAAGGACAACGGGGGGCCCCCAAGGGGGGGCGGGCCGGGGGGAGGTTGTAAAAAAAAACGAAAAAACCCGAATTTCCCCCGGTGGCGCCCCCCCCCCACCTTAAAATTTGAGTTTTTCGGTTTCCGGCACCAACAAATTTTTTTGAAAAAAAATCGTAGTTTTTTCCCCCGAAAGCGTTTTGGGGAACTTTTGATTTACTTCTTTAATTTAAAAAAATCTGCAGCTGAGGCGCATCGATTGCTTCTAGAAGCATATGGTGAGGCTGCTTTAAGTGAGAGAAGTTGTCAGGAGTGGTTTCAAAAATTTAAGAACGGTGAGTTTGACGTGGAGGACAAAGAACGCAGGCCGAAAGTGTACGAAGACATGGAATTGGCAGTATTATTGGAGGAAGATTCGTCAAACCGAGCGAAACCATTACTGGAGCTCTCTACCGAACACAATTAATGAGATTGAGTCGGGTACTCAAGGAAAAACGCGCCCATTATTACTCCAGACACGACAAAATTATCTCCTACACGATAATGCTCGTCCACATGTTGCGGCGGCGGTAAAAACTTACTTGGAAACACTCAAGTGGGAAGTTTTACCCCACCCGCCATATTCACCTGACTTAGCCCCTTCTGATTATCACCTGTTCCGGTCGATGGCACATGGTCTGTCTGAGCAGCGCTTTACATCATATGAAGATACCAAAATTGGGTAGATTTGTGGATAGCGTCAAAATGAGAAGAGTTTTTCCGACGTGGTATCCGAATGCTGCCAGAAAGATGGAGAAAAGTGGTGGCAAGTGATGGAAAATATTTTGAATAAAACGTAATGTACCGTTCCTTCACAATAAATTCCTAATTTTTTTATAAAAAACCGCGGACTTATTTGTACACCTAATATATATATATATATATACATATATTTTATTTGAAATTAATTTGAAATTAATTAAAAATTAGTTTCTAAAAGAGATTTTTGAGATTTTATTTTTTCTATAGAAACATGAAGAATATATTTCCCTAACTATTTTTTTAGAAAAGTTTTTTATTAATGCTTTACAGTTAAAAAACATTGGATACATTTAAGAAACATGTATGATAAAACGAACGCGTGCAACCTGAACTATTTCTACTTTAAAACAAATTTAAAACAGATTTGGATTAGCTTCTATCTTTGCGAAGCCCCCTCCTCAGGGATAGTGAAACTCACTGTATCGACTCATACACTTCGCAAGATAAAAAGAATTTTATTCTACATTATCTCCAGTTGAAAATGCAGTTCGTACACATTTATCCAAAATAAGATTACGGGAACATTAAACATTTGATAAATAACTTTGTAATAAACAACGAGCAATGGCTGAAACTTTTTGCAAATTAATCAGAGACATGTTCTTGACAACATATGTCAAAATCATCGGAATTGGCGAATCGCTAATATCCAGATTTATCCCTACATTATTTAACATATATTATATACATTTTTTAATACATATTATTCGAATATGATGATAATATATAAAGACAGATTTGGTATTTCATATAATTTAATTATATCAAGATTATTTGACATACTTTTAACTGCATTTATTATTACAACCTTAATAGAAGCAATAGGAATCATATTGTACATAAATAAAATTTAACATATGAAAAGTAGTTTTTTGTTTCTTTATTTGATATTATAAATGAAAACTGGTATTATTGATTTAAACATTATATCATTAATGTTTGAGATAAAGTTAAAATACATATATTGATATCTCTTTATATTCTATAATTTAAAAAAATAATTAATTAATAATGAATAAATTTTTTTAGATCTTTAATATTTATTTTAATAATTTCAAAACATTACACTATTTATGGGAATACTAAAATGAATATAAATGTCATTGAACTACTACTTCATATAACGGATCATTTGTTTATGGAAAATAAAAATATTTGTGAGAAAATATGTAAATCGATTAATATTGAGGCAACAAATAAGAAAATGCATTTGTAGGCAAAAGACGGAATTTCGATAATAAAAATTTTAAAATAGTATTTTAAACAATGACACACATGTGAAGAGCGAGGAATAAAATATACGAAGATCAAAAATATTTAATTAAAAATATTTAATTAAAATATGAAATTGAAAAGTTACACATTTAATGATACAATTGATTAATCTAAATTCTTCTTCACAATGTGGCGTAATATCACAGGATGATAATTCTATAATATATAGAAAAGTACGCATTAGAAAAATATTGAAATGTACTTACTCTATAAATATATATTAAAAATTGAAATTAACAGAAAACTTAAATCAAATTTATAACTGTCGTTAATATAAAAACAGCAACGAATTTTGAAATCTTAATTAAACTTAAAAACTCAAAAGCTGCTTATAAAATTTAGGAAATACAAAATGTTTTTATTATATAAGAGCACAAAAAATAATTACACTGTAAAAGTTTTCGTAGGTAGTGTTCGTATCTCTTTTGAAAGAGAATAAATAAATTGTTTTTTAGCAACCTTTTTTATTTAAAATATAATTCAGTTATGATAATTTTCCAATTGTTATTTGGTATATATCCTATTTATGATTTATCATTTTAATTTTCGCAATTAACATGGGGAATCCCTCCGATTTCGAAAAATATATTTTTCAATAAATTATATAAGAACACTATACATTTAAAAAAAGATTAAAAATATATCTTTGATTCTCACTGCTTCGATAAACGTTGCAATATTTCTTGTATCTGTTCTAATGTCTTTCCTTTGGTTTCAGGTACATAAAAGAATATGAATAAAGCCCCAGCGAAATTGCAAGCAGTGAATATCCAGAACGGTACATGTGTGCCAGCAGTATCGGCAATGATCAAGTATGATGTTATCACGACAAACTCCAACAAATCTTTTGTTATTAGAATAATCATACTGCCAAGTGCTTTCACATTTATAGGAAATATTTCGCTGAGTAAAGTGAACGGTTGCGAAGACAGGCCCAAGGAATACATCATTATGTATGTGATGATACCTATAGCGGGCAACCAAGTAATATCTTTGGTATTTATATGATTGTATCGCAAACTGAAATACGTCGCAACCATGGCGGTCGAGCATGCTGTACCAATACAGGAGATTATCAGCAGTGATTTTCTACCGCTGTAATCAGTGATGAACATACAGATGATCGTAAATATCAATTGTACGACGCCTAATATCATAGTCAAGTATTTGCCTTCCAGATTAACATTCATCTGGTCGAAGATTATTTGAGCATAATTTAATATTGCTTGATAACCGCTCATTTTCTGAATTATGCTCAGGCACAACATTATTATTAGAGTTCTGTAAAATCAAGTTTATTAATCAAACGAGGCTGAAATAATAGCTCTGTTGTTATTCATCATCGTAACAATGTGAAATTACTATAAGGTCAAAAATCGAATAGAAAATATTTAAGAAAATTATTGTAGAAAAATAATAAAGTATAATTATTATATATATATTAAGTATAATTATTATATATACAGAAGAGAATGGATTTGTACAAAATTACATTACTTGCGAAATGAAGTGCAATAGAAAATATATTTTCGAAAATTTTTGTCGATTCATTAATGATCAAGTGTGACGATAAATGGAAATTTAATATCTCACCTGCGATTTCTTGGCACGCATAAAAGTTCTCGAAAATCAGTTTGATCATCTAAATCTCTGGCTTTCACGAACTGTTCGATTTCATATGCCTCATTGTAAACGTCCTCTTTGCCTCTCAATTGAACGAGAGATTTTACGGCTTTCTCTTTGGCGTTACGACGCATCAAATAGTATGGAGACTCCGGTAGCCAGATAAAAACAAGCATAAATAGACATGGCGCAACCAAAGACACGAAGGTGAGATTTTGTACCGATAAAAATGGGCCTATCACAAACTCCACTAACGTGCCGATTTTCACAGCGACTATTGACATGGATGTTAAATTACCGCGGATGTGTGGTGGTGAAATTTCACCCAAATACATCGGCGTTACTGTCAAAGAGATGCCTATAGCCAAACCGCCTATAATCCTTGATATATACAGCTCCTATAAAGCAAAAAAAAATGGGAATTTACAAAGATTGATTGCGTGGAATTGTTTGTATAGATTAGAATGGAATATAATTTAAAATTTAATTTAAAATCGACGTGTATGTATATTGTGTATTATATTCAAAGAATTTCAAGAATAGCAAGTGTTATTACATTGATAGGCGTTACAAAGATATGCATTTTCTAGACAAATTTAAAATAATAAAAACTATAATAAAAATTCGCTAATTAATAATTTTTAATCTCAAGATGTAAATACAATGTTCTTTTTTAGAATACTTACTGTCAAAGATGTTGCAAAAGCTATCATCAACCAGCTGATTATCGAAGGCACGGCAGTAAATAACATGATATTTTTTCTGCCGAAGATATTTATAATGACTGTACAAATAATGATCCCCGCAATTCCACCTAATGTAGGTAAAGATGCAACCCAACAGGCTTCTTGCGGACTCAGATGAATAGGATATTTTTCATCCTTCCCTTGCATCAATACAGCCAAAGATGGCGACGACCAACCCAAAAATTGGCCGACTGACAGCATTCCCAGATTTCCTTTCAGATAAAATAACATTTCGAATAAGTTTGGAGAAAAACCTTTTTCTTTTTAACTGACATTAATAATGTTAATTTTCTAGAAGAAAATATTCTTCTATGTAAAATTGATTTATATATTATTATTAAATATTTTTCAACTATAATTTTTTTAAATTTTAATATAATTTCGTAAGTATCTAGAAACATATTATTTGAAAAAATAACGGAATCGGAGTTGCAGATAGAGATTCTAAATAAATGAAAGAAATTATATATTCCGTTATGGAAAATATAATAGGCATACATATAATAATAATAACTTAACAAATAATTATTAGGATAATAAACAGAATGCATAAAATGTATAGTAATTAAATATAAGCTTTATAAAATTATAAAGAATAACTATTTATTAAGAGAATTAGCAGGATATAAATTAAATTAAATATACATATAATATCATAGTCATATTAATATAACATCAAATCTGATATGGATTTCAAACAAAACAATAAAAACTAATTGTTGCAGAATCGCCGAATATTATTGACATTAAGATCTATATAAATATATTTAATTTTACGTTCAAGTGACAATGACAGCTACATATAATACACATCCAGCTTCAAGCATTAGTTCTTTAAAATAATTTAATAAAAGAAAAATTTTAATTATTGCAAACATTTATGTGTAATGATAAATTTAATGTAAGAATATATAAATATGTAAATGTAACCGAAATATTTTTATTTTTATCAATAAATGTATACGTTACATACCCGCTATGGCAGCAAGATATAGCTTCTTCATTTTTACAATTTAATCTCTATATAGCACATATTCATTTCACAAATGTTTCCTCGAAACGTTTTATAACTAACTATTAAAAACGGCTAAAATGTTCACTTGAAAAAACGATAAGTGATACGTTTCTTGTGATAAAAAAGCGTTTAGAAACGTTTAAAATACGTTTAAAATGCGTTCTTTTTCCTTTTTCATTTAACATTTGTTTTTTCATAGAATTAATAAAATAATGCATTCACACTCTCTAAAAGTGAATCAGTTTATATTATCAGTGAAAACAGTAAATAGAGTCATTGATACAGCAGTTATGTTATTATAGCACTGTAAATCAATAATAATATTTCACTGAAAGAATTAATAATATTGACTGTTTTAATCAATAATATTAAATTACAATTTATCTACCTTGTATAAAATTGAACATTTTATTTATATTGACATTTCATTTTTTTCGTACAGAAAATTTCATTATAAGAATTATATAGAGCTTGCAAAAGGCGATAGATAAAATTAAAATTATAACTTCGATTTAATTTCTGACACAATTTCAATGCGGGAATTTTAGATATTAATCGATTTTATCAGTCGTACAAATAAATATCCGGCTAATAAATGAAAATAATCCGTTCATGATCCGTTCTATTTAAATAAAATAAATTATCATTTATATATATATATATATACATATATTTTATTTGAAATTAATTTGAAATTTATTAATTAAAAATTAGTTTTTAAAATTTAGATTTTATTTTGTCTATAGAAACGTGAAAAATATATTTCCTTATCTATATTTTTAGAAAGTGTCTTATTAATGCTTTACGGTTAAAAAACATTGGATACATTTAAGAAACATATATAATAAAACAAACGCGTGTAACCTGAACTATTTCTGCTTTAAAACAAATAGTTTCTATGTTTGCGGAGCCCCCTCCCCGTAGGGATAGTGAAACCCACTCTACGCATGCACTTTGCAAGATAAAAAACTTTTATTCTACATAATCTCCAGTTGAAAATGCAGTTTGTACAGATTTATCCAAAATAAGATTACGGGAACATTAAATATATTTGATAAATAACTTTGTAATAAACAACGAGCGACGGCTAAAACTTTTTGCAAATTAATCAGGGACATGTCCTTGACAACATATGTCAAAGTCATCGAAATTTACGAATCGCTAATATGCAGTTTAAACCATACATTATTTAACATATATTATTCGAATATGTTGATAATATATAAAGGTAGATTTTGTATTTCATATAATTTAATTATATCAAAATTATTTGACATACTTTTAACTGCATTTATTATTATAATCTTAACAGAAGCAATAGGAGTCATATTGTACATAATTAAAATTTAACATATAAAAAGTATTTTTTGTTTTTTTATTTGATATTATAAATGAAAATTGATATTATCGATTTAAACATTAATGATCGAGATAAAAGTAGAATACATATGTTGATCTGTTTATATTCTATAATTTGAAAAAATAATTAATTAATAATGAATTAATTTTAGTTTTTTAATATTTATTTTAATAATTTCGAAACGTTACACTATTTATGGGAATACTAAAATGAATAAATGTCATTGAACTACTACTTCATATAATGGATCCTTTGTTAATAGAAAATAAGAACTTTTAGCGAGAAAATATGTAAATCGATGAATATTGAAACAATAAATAAGAAAATGCATTTGTAGACAAAAGATTAAATTTCGATAATAAAAATTTTAAAATAGTATTTTAAAAAATAACATACATGTGAAGAGCAAGAAATAAAATATACGAAGATCAAAAATACTTAATTAAAATATGAAATTGAAAAGTTACACATTTAATGATACAATTGATTAATTTAAATTCTTCTTCGTAAGGTGGTGTAATATCACAGGATGATGATTCTATAATATATCGAAAAGTACGCATTGGAAACAAGTAAAGTCTAAAATTCATTTTAAAAATATTGAAATGTACCTACTCTATAAATATTGAAATGTACCTACTCTATAAATATATATTAAAAATTGAAATTAACAGAAAACTTAAATCAAAGTTATAATTGTCGTTAATATAAAAACTGCAACGAATTTTGGAATCATAATTAAACTTAAAAACTGAAAAGCTGCTTATAAAATTTAGGAAATACAAAATATTTTTATTATATAAGAACACAAAAAATAATTACACTGTAAAAATTTTCGTAGGTAGTGCTCGTATCTCTTTTGAAAGAGAATAAAGAAATTCTTTTTTGGCACCCTTTTTTATTCAGAATATGACTCAGTTTTGATTTTCCAATTGTTATTTGGTATATATTCTATTTATGATTTACCTTTTTAATTTTCGCAATTAACATGGCGAATCCGTTCGATTTCGAAAAATATATTTTTCAATGAATTATTTAAGAACACTATATATTTAAAAAAGATTAAAAAATATATCTTTGATTCTCACTGCTTCGATAAACGTTGCAATTTTTCTTGTATCTGTTCTAATGTCTTGCTTTTGGTTTCAGGTACATAAAAGAATATGAATAAAGCCCCAGCGAAATTGCAAGCAGTGAATATCCAGAATGGTACATGTGTGCCAGCAATATCGACAATGATCAAGTATAATATTGTCACGACAAACTCCAACAAATCTTTTGTTATTAGAATAATCATGCTGCCAAGTGCTTTCACATTTATAGGAAATATTTCGCTGAGCAAAGTGTACGGTAGCGAAGCCAGGCCCAAGGAATACATCATTATGTATGTGATGATACCTGTAGCGGGCAACCAAGTAATATCTTTGGTATTTATATGATTGTATTGCAAACTGAAATACGTCGCAACCATGGCGGTCGAGCATGCTGTACCAATACAGGAGATTATCAGCAGTAACTTTCTACCGCTGTGATCAGTGATGAACATACAGATGATCATAAATATCAATTGTACGACGCCCAATATCATAATCAAATATTTGCCTTCCAGATTAACATTCATTTGGTCGAAGATTATTTGAGCATAGTTTAATATTGCTTGATAACCGCTCATTTTCTGAAGTATGCCCAGGCACAACATTATTATTAGAGCTCTGTAAAATCAAGTTTATTGATCAAACATGGCTGAAATAATAGCTCTGTTGTTCTGTATCATCGTAACAATTTGAAATTACTATGAGGTGAAAAATCGAATAGAAAATATTTAAGAAAATTATTGTAGAAAAATAATAAAATATAATTATTTTATATACAGAAAAGAATGGATTTGTACAAAATTATGTTACTTGCGAAATGAAGTGCAATAGAAAAGATATTTTCGAAAATTTTTGTCGATTCATTAATGATCAAGTGTGACAATAAATGGAAATTTAATATCTCACCTGCGATTTCTTGGCACGCATAAAAGTTCTCGAAAATCAGATTGATCATCTAAATTGGCTTTTACGAACTGTTCGATTTCGTCTGCCTCATTATAAACGTCCTCTTTGCCTCTCAATTGAACGAGAGAATTTATGGCTTTCTCTTTGGCGTTGCGACTCATCAAATAGTATAGAGACTCGGGTAGCCAGATGAAAACAAGCATAAATAGACATGGCGCAACTAGAGACACGAAGGTGAGATTTTGTACCGATAAAAATGGGCCTATCACAAACTCCACTAATATGCCGATTTGCATAGCGACTATTGACATGGATGTTAAATTACCGCGGATGTGTTCTGGTGAAATTTCGCCCAAATACATCGGCGTGGCTGTCAAAGCGATGCCTATAGCCAAACCGGCTATAACCTTGATATATACAGCTCCTATAAAGCAAAAAAAAATCGGAACTTACAAAGATTGATCGCGTCGAATTGTTTGTATAAATTAGAGTGGAATAGAATTTAAAATTTAATTTAAAATCGACGTGTATGTATATTGTGTATTATATTCAAAGAATTTCAAGAAAAGCAAGTGTTATTACATTGATAAACCCTACAAGAATATGCATTCTCTAGACAAACTTAAAACAATAGACTATAATAAAAATTCGCTAATTAATAATTTTTAATCTCAAGATGTAAATACAATATTCTTTTTTAGAATACTTACTGTCAAAGATGTTGCAAAAGCTATCATCAACCAGCTGATTATCGAAGGTACGGCAGTAAATACCATGATATTTTTTCTACCGAAGATATTTATAATGACTGCACAAATAATGACACCCGCAATTCCACCTAATGTAGATAAAGATGCAACCCAAGAGGCTTCTTGCAGAACAGGATATTTTTCATCCTTCCCTTGCATCAATACAGCCAAAGATGGCGACGACCAACCCAAAAATTGGCCGACTGACAGCATTCCCAGATTTCCTTTCAGATAAAATAACATTTCGAATAAGTTTTGAGAAAAACCTTTTTCTTTTTAACTGACATTAATAATGTTAATTTTCTAGAAGAAAATATTCTTCTATGTAAAATTGATTTATATATTATTTTTCAACTATAATTTTGTAAAATTTTAATATAATTTCGTATCTAGAAACATATTATTTGAAAAAATAACGGAATCGGAGCAGATAGAGATTCTAAATAAATGAAAGAAATTATATATTCCGTTATGGAAAATATAATAGGCATACATTTAATAATAATAATTATAATAATAATAATAATAATAATAACTTAACAAATAATTATTAGGATAATAAACAGAATGCATAAAATGTATAATAATTAAATATAAGCTTTATAAAATTGTAAAGAATAACTATTTATTAAGAGAATTAGAAGCATATAAATTAAATTAAATATACATATAATATCATAGTCATATTAATATAACATCAAATCTGATATGGATTTCAAACAAAACAATAAAAACTAATTGTTGCAGAAACACCGAATATTATTGAAATTAAGGTCTATATAAATATATTTAATTTTAGGTTCAAGTGACAATGACAGCTACATATAATACACATCCAGCTTCAAGCATTAGTTCTTTAAAATAATTTAATAAAAAAAAAATTTTAATTATTGCAAACATTTATGTGTAATTATAAATTTAATGTAAGAATATATAAATATGTAAATGTAACCGAAATTTTTATTTATCAATAAATGTATACGTTACATACCCGCTATGGCAGCAAGATATAGCTTCTTCATTTTTACAATATAATCCCTATAGCACATATTCAATTCCCAAATGTTTTCTCGAAACGTTTCATAACCGACTATTAAAAACGGCTATAATGTTCACTTGAAAAAACGTTAAGTGATACGTTTCTTATGATAAAAAAACGTTTAGAAATACGTTTAAAATACGTTTAAAATGCATTTTTTTTTGCCTTTTTCATTTAACATTTATTTTTTTTCATAGAATTAATAAAATACACACTCTAAATGTTAATCAGTATACGTTATCAATAAAAACAGTAAATACAGTCATTGATACAGCAGTTATTATAGCACTTTAAATTAATAATATTTCTCTGAAAGAATTAGTAATATTGACTGTTTTAATCAGTAATATTAGATTATTTATTTACCTCGTATACAATTAAAAATTTTATTTATATTTGCATATTGAACATGCAGCTTATTAAATAGATGATGATTTATTTTACTAAAATAGTTAATAAACGGATTATTTTCGTTTATTGTTCAAACATTTACTTGTCCGACTTACAAAATCGATTAATATTTGAAGTTTCTCTATTAAAATTATATCAGAAATTAAATCGAAGTTATACTTTTAATTTTACCCGTCGCCCTTTGCAAGCTTTATATAATTCTTAAGAAATGTTAATTACAAAAAAATAGCGACAAATGAATGAACTAGCGATTACTGATTTTACAGTGAAATTTTACTTCCACTGACTATAATTAGTGAGATATAAGATAAAGTAACAAAAAATAAGCGTTTCTACTAAAGATCGTTGAAATGCTTTTGAATGATTCTTAGTGAATCTTATTCATATATTTGTAGAAATTAATATAATTTTCATAATTATGTGTATATATAATAAAAAAAAATAATAATTCTATCATAAATCAGAATTTATTCATAGTTAAGTCATGAAGAGTTAAATACATCTATAAAGTTTTATAAATTTCAGAATACAAGAATATAATAATCTCAAACTAAAGGTATTATCGACTGTGTGTGTGTGTGTGTGTGTGTGTGTGTGTGTGTGTGTGTGTGTGTGTGTGTGTGTATGTGTGTGGGAGGCAATTTTATATATATATAATATCTTTAGTTTGAGATTATTATATTCTTGTATTCTGAAATTTATAAAACCTATAGATGTATTTAAAATTTTATTAATAGATGTATTTAAAATTTTATTTATATTTGCATATTGAACATGCATCTTATTAAATAGATGATGATTTATTTTACTAAAATAGATAATAAACGGATTATTTTCGTTTATTGGTCAAACATTTACTTGTCCGAATTATTATATTCTTGTATTCTGAAATTTATAAAACCTTATAGATGTATTTAACTCTTCGTGACTTAACTTATGAATAAATTCTGATTTATAATAGAATTATTATTTCTTTTTCTATCCGCTCTCATTTCCTGAATCCTGAGATAGCGCAGGGTCCCGTCCCGAATAAAAGAGATTAAATTTTCTTATCAAAAAGGGGCCGAGTACAAGCGTATATAGACTTAGGACACTCACAGAGTTAAAGGAAACATTCCGATCACTGACCTGTGCCAGACTCCTAACAATGCGCTCGACCCGATTCGTACACATGCCCGAAAAAGTGTGTCACCGGATAAGTAGGTTGCGTCCTTCCAGATGGCCCGACCTTTCAAAGGCTTAGACTTAACAATTATTATTTGTTTTTTTTTAATTCTTCTTAAATTTCTCTCTTTACAAGAATTTCCGATTTCAATAAAACAAGAAAAAAATATAAATTGCCATGTCTTTTGAAGTAATTAAATTTTATTATATTGATTTATTATTATTTTAAAGAAATGATTCTTGACTTTTATTTAAAAAATTCTTCATTTTCATTATATCACATAATTTTATTTCCTTCTAAAGATCAAATTTTGACATAAAGTGATACACACGAGGAATTTATATATTTTATAAATTTTTTGCAGTACCAAACATATATCAAACAGCGATAATTTCACAGATTGTATATCGATAAATATATAAGTTTGTGTTATACAGTAAAAAATTTTGTGTTAAA
Organism: Camponotus fellah; assembly: GCA_030586385.1. Classification (NCBI taxonomy): domain Eukaryota; kingdom Metazoa; phylum Arthropoda; class Insecta; order Hymenoptera; family Formicidae; genus Camponotus; species Camponotus fellah. The sequence continues at coordinate 303,662 of JAPIVC010000672.1, read as the reverse complement.
TTTAACATATTTCACATGTCCCAATTTATCCACTCTAATTTTAATGTTAATTTAACAGAAGGCAAGTATGTAAATAAATAACACAAGTAACATGTTTAAAAATTAACACAAAAGTGTAACACTTAAATTTTATCTGGAAATAAAGTTTATGTTAAATTAATATATTTATAATGTTAAATTTAATTAAAAGAAAATGTTATTCTTACATTTTTATGATAAATAACGGAAGAGATATGTCGATTTAACATATGAAAACTGTTATAGAGAGAAAAATAACATAACTTATCTGTTTATTTTAACATATAACTTATTTCATTCAAAAATTCGTGCATTTACATATTAATTGTGTTATTTTAACTCTTAGAAACGGTAAATATTAATTCAACGCAGAAATGTCAAAATAACGCAACGATAATATGTTACATTAACATAAGAGTATGTTAAAAATTTAAAACAAAAATTTTTACACGAGAAAATTCAACAGAAATACAAAATGTTTTTTATCGTGTAATAACATGCGAACATTTGATAAATAATCTTACACAAACATACACTATATGTAATAATATCTATCTATGCTTTAATATTATAACATATCATCGAAATTATCATGTAGAATAAAATTCAAAACTGTTTTATTCATGAGAATCAAATTTACAATAAATGAGATAATATACGAGCTTTTTTAAATGAAATATTATTAAATGTGCACTAATAAATTATAAGATGTCAATCCTTGAAAACGGAACATATTGTTCTATTTATTTTTAGTTGATATAAAAACAATCTTGATATGTAATTAATTTCATTTAATCTGTTTTTATCATCTTTTATTTTATATTGTTACAAGAAATCATCATAATTTTAAAATAATAATATAGTTACAAAGAGTTAATTAAGACTTTTTGAAACGTTATCTTTTAAAAGAAAATAAACTAATATTTGGAATAAGAAGATGAAAAGATTGCTTATTAGATTAAATATAAATATTGAATTTATTCGATAATTTATACCTTTGCTTCTCTTTTCTTTATTTAGTGTTATTTATCTATTTGTTATAGTTATAAGATGATTAATGCATACTACTACCTGTTGATTCTGCGTGTACGTGACTACCTGTTGAGTCTTTATGCACGTAACCATCTGTTGATCTTCTGCGCATGTAACCAATCGTTGATCCATTACGAAAACATGGTTGCCCCTGGTCTCTCAAGTATTTTATACATTCCTGGCATCTCCACAAGAATTAAACACAAGAATTAAACTCACAAAGAATTAAATTTGGATATATTATATAATATAATGAATAATGAAATATTAATTTAGTATTAATTTATTACTCCTATCCATTAGCTGAAAAATAATATTAAGGTGACTATATGATCCTTACGCTAGTATTTCCACTTTCAAAAAATATTTACAGCGAGTCACAAGTCAAAAAACAAATAATTTAAAATTTTAAAATTTGTTACAAATTAATTAAGATTAAAAATGAATGGAGTAAACGGAAATATTAGGATTAAATTATTATAGAGACACATCAACGTAATATACTATAAACATATAAAAGTCAATAAAAATTATTCCAGAAAATTTTGGTCAGTTTTAACTCCTGATCAGTTTCTGTCGAAAAAATTATAGTCAGTTTGTTTCAAAATAATTATAATTAATTTAAAAATTGATTAAAATCTAATAGACTAGAGTCAAACAGACGGCGTCGAAAGATGTTACAAATTATTTGTAAAGACAAATATTGAATAATATATTCATAATACTTATACATTATTATCTTTAATTACTATTTTATTTATTTACAAGAAATATTTTATTTTGTAATTTATTACTTTCAAAATTAATTCATGAATTATAATTACAAATATAAAAAATGTGTATGTGAATATTATACATATCAATTACTGTTTTATTCGCATTCAGAAATTTTAGATATTTGCAACTATTTCTATTATAACTATTTCTTCGATTGTAATAAATGAGCTAGCATTTCACACATTATTCTTTGGTACAATCCATTGTATATTCCTCCATCTAGAATATAATAGAAATTAATTATCAGGCATAAAACTTATTATGTTACATATTATTTTCTTTCATTTTTCTTTTTTTACTTGTCACATAATTTAAATGTCGATAATAAATCTTACATTGGGCAGCATAATCTTCCGTTTATCCTATCAAATTCAGTGCAGAATTTATTTCTGCCTAATTTTCGATAAAATATAGATTACATTCTCCTTTTAAAGAATAGTTCTTCGATAATGTTATAATTCGTCGCGTGTTGTTCCATCTTGAATAACGATAATTATTTTATGACCTTCATCACTAAAATTTTACAATTTTTGCACAGTCTAAATTTTCCTTGTCATTATTTTCGACCATGTGTTCTCTATCTGTCACGAAAACTATTAGCACATATATATTACAAAACTATTTGTAAGAAATATTAAAGTTAAAAATATAAATAAATTTAATAAAATTTAAAATAATGTTTATTCGAGAATTAAGAAGGAGAATTTTAAATATCGAGAATTATACATTATAACATACATAATATAATTATACATAATATAATTATACGTAACAATTCCAATTAAACAATTAAAAAATTACTTAAATTATTCGGCTGTTTTTTAGCAAAACTGAAAAAGTCAAACAGTTTCGAATAGGAAATTTTAAAATTTGTCATTTTTAGCATATAGTACAAAAATTATGTAAACACTTTGATAATAAAATTTTACATTTGAAAAGAGGAGATGTAGAAAACATAATAGATAAAATTTGATTATCAAACAGTTTGATTTTTTATTCTATCCATTTTAAATAAACCGAGAGAAAATAATTTCAGTAATTTCCTATCACCTTCTATGAATTTTGTGAATTGTAAGGAAAACGTTTTTTTCTGTGTTATATATACTTTTGACATATTAATCTTACACCGAGATTTTATTTAAGTAATTGATAAAGATATTTTACCTATTTTACCCATACTTCTTTTAACTTTGATTTCGTTTAACTTTGATTTCGTTCTGTGAATATCGATATATATTTCTACAAATGGATAAATTGCAGAGGACATTGGTTGGTCGTATTACAAAGTAAATCGTACAACAAGGGTGTATTTATTATGATCTTCGCAAACCATCTCGTGATTGATGAGGAACCATAGAAGCACTAAGATCTTTTTATGTCATTCTTTAAAAGAACCTCATCATTTCCATCTTTGGACATAATGATACATCCCTATCTTTTCTGGAGGCTTGCCACAGCCCTATTTACACTCTAAAAGTGAATCAGTGAAAATATCACTAATTTAAATAGTAAAATAAGATTTCACTGAGAATCAGCGAGTATTTTACTCTCAGTAAAAGATCTTCAGTGGAAACGCTTATTTTTTTGTTATTTTATTCTTATACCTCACTGATTATGGTCAGTTAAAATAAAATTCACTGTAAAATCAGTAAATTTTACTGTAAAACCATAATCGTTTGTTCGTTCATTTACCGCTACAATCGCTATCTCTCTCGTATTTAATTTTAGTTATAAAAATTATATAAAGTTTGCAAAGAGCGACATTTAAAATTAGAAGTATTACTTCTTATTAATTAATTTAATTTCTGATACAAGCTCAATAGAGAGGCTTCAGATATTAAATCGATCTTTATAAGTCGGACAAATAAATGTCTGGCGACTTAATCAAAATTATTTGTGCGTTATCTATTTAAAATAACAAGTTCAATATGTATGTAATATAAATAAAATAAAATTTTCAATATAATAAATATTTAGTAAATATAAATAAAATTTTTAACTTTATACGAAATAGATAGAGAGATGAATTATAGTTTAATATTACTGACAATAACGGAAGAAATATTACTGATATTGAGAAATATTACTGATTGAAACGGTCAAAATTATTAATTGATTCTTTCAATAAAATATCACTGATTTACAGTGCTGTACTTATAACTGCTGTAATCAGTGACTATTTACTGTTTTTCAGTGATAATACACTGATTCACTTTTAGAGAGTATATAATTATTTAATTCTACTTTAAGAAAATTATAATCGTTGATTTAAAAATGTTATTTTCTATGTTATTTCCAACATTGTTTCTTTTCCATTCAAGAAAATTAAATCTTAAATCACGAGAATATATTTTTCTCGATTGAACTATATAAAATGGCTTCATTTAAGTAAGCAATTATATTTTTCTTAAATTAACGCGATATAATCTCATTTCAAGATTTCCATAAAACTAAATATATATTTTTAAAATAAGAATGTTCTTTTTTTCTGTTATTTTTTTGTTATTTTATTTTTCTGTTATTTTATTATGTTATTTTCTATCCAACATTGTTTCTTTCCCATTCAAGAAAATTAAATCTTAAATCATAAGAATATATTTTCCTTGATTGAACTATATAAAATGGCTTCATTCAAGTAAGCAATTATATTTTTTTTAAATTAACGGATATAATCTCATTTCAAGATTTCCATATTAAAATTAAATATATTTTCAAAATAAGAATGTCCTTTTTTCTGTTATTTTATTTTTTTGTTATTTTATTATGTTATTTTCTATCCAACATTGTTTCTTTTCCATTCAAGAAAATTAAATCTGATGTAATTTAATATTACTGACAATAACGAAAGAAATATTACTGATATTGAGAAATATTACTGATTGAAACTCAAAATTATTAACTGATTCTTTCAATAAAATATCACTGATTTACAGTGCTGTACTTATAACTGCTGTAATCAGTGATTTACTGTTTTTCAGTGATAATACACTGATTCACTTTTAGAGAGTAGGGTCCATCTGCCACTGCTATTTGGCCCAATAGTTTTTTTTACTAGAGGGAAGATGTGATCCCTTAGACCCAGTCGAAAAACCAGCATGCAAAATACCTTCACCGGCCCTTATTTGGTCAGCGAACGACCTTTTCAAGGATCCTCCTGGCCGATTGCCATTGCATTCATCGAGCGAGATACTAACATCGCTCTGGAGTCTCATATTATTGTGTTAAAAAGCGGAATTAAGTGTGAGATCTAGATAGCTCAGTGATTTAGAGCAGTTGCTCGGAAAGAGAAAGACTCGGGTTCGATTCCCGATCCAGTCACTTCGATTAGTGCTAAGCAAAATCACTGATCAAATGGAGCTTCTCATGCCTCATAATAATCCATATTTGTTATCTAATGTATATAAGTAATCATGAAAAAAATGCTAAAGGAAATGCTAATAATAAAGCAACATTTCCTTTAACAAATAATTATTTGAAGATGAACAATACAGACAAAGAAATAGAGAAATATATCGATAATAGAACAATATAGATCTCCTTCTGTAAACATTTCGAAATCATCAGAGAGGAAAATAAGAAATCGGTGACAAATTTAGCTGATCTAAATCGATAAATCTAACAACGATAAATCAACAACGGCTAGATAAATCTTATAAAATTTTTTTTTATTTTTTTAACAGCGTAAATCCCGATAAAACCCATGTGCAATCGATACCATCGACACAACGACCATCCAATCATACGCTCTTCAAAGCTATCAGTCACAGGAGACAATTTATTTAAATTTCATACGAAAGTGTATTGAGTGTCACAGTTGAATATACCAGAGTTACATCGTGTACGAATTTATCTTATGAAAAGGTACAATTTCTAATATCAGAGAAAATTTTGTCATTTTATGAAAGTGCAATTCGATATAATTAATGACGCAAATTAAAATTTTCGAGATTATTGCCATCGATAAAGACAATGTTGCCCTTGATAATTTTTTCTATCCTTTAAAATTGTATTCTATTCCTGTTAAAAAAGATTTTACTTATCTAAGCGTTAGATTAATGTATCGATCAATAAATCGAATTTTATTTTGACTGTCATAAAAAATTGTTTTCAAATATCTTATTTTTTAAGTAAATAATGCATGCTAATTGTAAGATATCCAATGCGCGATGAGAAAAGATGTGAACGAAAGTAAGTACAAAAGAAACAACGTTATAATGCAATTATGATAGTGCGAGTCGTGCTATCTGCGTAACTTTTAATAAAAACAGCTGATTAAAAGTTGTATCATGGTAGAAATTATTGCGGATTCATTCTCATCATTCCTCTGATTATCTGCGATGTGCCAAGCGGGATAATCTCTAATCATCAAGGATCCAATATCGATGTATTCCTTTTTTTCCCGTATCAATTCAGGTCCAGTTACTGATGGAATCCTCCTATCCTATCGTCGTAGTCTAAATAATCATAATGCGAGTAAAATTTGATGTCGATTAATTAAGAATCGAGGGTCGCAAAGTTCACGTGTTGTATAAAATTTTTAATTTCGATTAAATTTATTTTATGTCATTAAAAAAACGCATCTGATTTTAAAATTATATGATCAATAAATTTGATCATATAATTTTAAAATCAGATGCATTTTTTAAATAACATAAAATAAATTTAATCGAAATTAAATTTAAAAAAAATTAAAAAAGGATAAATGAAATTTTATCTTTTTATGCTTGAAAAAGAGAAAAGTGAAACGAACGATAATTTGATAATATCCGTGCGAGTCAATCCTTCGTGTCTTCGTCGAATAATGCGAATAAAATTTGATGTCGATTAATTAAGAATCGAGGGTCGCAAAGTTCACGTGTTGTATAAAATTTTTAATTTCGATTAAATTTATTTTATGTCATTAAAAAAACGCATCTGATTTTAAAATTATATGATCAATAAATTTGATCATATAATTTTAAAATCAGATGCATTTTTTAATAACATAAAATAAATTTAATTTCGATTAAATTAAAAAAAAATTTTAAAAAAAGATAAATGAAATTTTATCTTTTTATGATTGAAAAAGAGAAAAGTGAAACGAATGATAATTTGATAATATCCGTGCGAGTCAATCCTTCGTGTCTTCGTCGAATAATGCGAATAAAATTTGATGTCGATTAATTAAGAATGTTGGGTCGCAAAGTTCACGTGTTGTATAAAATTTTTAATTTCGATTAAATTTATTTTATGTCATTAAAAAAACGCATCTGATTTTAAAATTATATGATCAATAAATTTGATCATATAATTTTAAAATCAGATGCATTTTTTTAATAACATAAAATAAATTTAATTTCGATTAAATTAAAAAAAATAAATTTAATTTCGATTAAATTAAAAAATTTTAAAATTTTTTAAAAAAAAGATAAATGAAATTTTATCTTTTTATGATTGAAAAAGAGAAAAGTGAAACGAATGATAATTTGATAATATCCGTGCGAGTCAATCCTTCGTGTCTTCGTCAAATAATGCGAATAAAATTTGATGTCGATTAATTAAGAATCGAGGGTCGCAAAGTTCACGTGTTGTATAAAATTTTTAATTTCGATTAAATTTATTTTATGTCATTAAAAAAACGCATCTGATTTTAAAATTATATGATCAATAAATTTGATCATATAATTTTAAAATCAGATGCATTTTTTTAATAACATAAAATAAATTTAATTTCGATTAAATTAAAAAAAAATTTTAAAAAAAGATAAATGAAATTTTATCTTTTTATGATTGAAAAAGAGAAAAGTGAAACGAATGATAATTTGATAATATCCGTGCGAGTCAATCCTTCGTGTCTTCGTTGAATACCGCCAACGTGCTTCCGGTATCCGTTTCCGCCTCGCGTTAGAGGATCCGGCAAGAATCCATCGAATCCCATTTCCTGCTCTTCTGAAACCGGGAAAGGATTTAGGTGTCCGTAAATGGGAGAGAATGACTGCGCTTCTATCCACGGAACTCGTTTGCCAATCATGAAAAACTCCCATTGAACATCTTCTTCGTTTCCATTTGTAGTTTTTTTAACTCTCTTCATAAAATTTAATTTGCGAAAAGTCCTTCTTTTTTGAATCGCTTATAATCCGGAAATTATTGACTCGACATTTTTACTAAAAATTGTCTATAAATGCGGTAATTGTATACAAATTGGGCACCTTATGTAGAGAAAAAGCACATACAATGCATGCACAATAGTTTATGAAATATCACTTGTTTTCAATGATCATCTTCAATATAACGCAAATTTTTTGCGAATTTTTTATAAATATGAAAGTGAATTTTTTTTATAATTAATAAATTTCAAGTAATTTGAATTTATTTTATAATATTCAATTTTGCTTTTGTATGACGCAGAATGCAATAAAAATAATTTATAAAATATCCTGTTTTCAATGATCATCTTCAATATAACGCAAATTTTTTGCGAATTTTTTATAAATATGGAAGTGAATTTTTTTATAATTAATAAATTTCAAGTAATTTGAATTTATTTTACAATATTCAACTTTGCTTTTGTATGATGCAGAATGCAATAAAAATAGTTTATGAAATATCCTGTTTTCAATGATCACCTTCAATATAACGCAAATTCTTTGCGAATATTTTATAAATATGAAAATGAATTTTTTTTCATAATTAATACAATTTCAAATAATTTGAATTTATTTTACAATATTCAACTTTGCTTTTGTATGGTGCAGAATGCAATATAAATAGTTTATGAAATATCCTGTTTTCAATGATCTTCAATATAACGCAAATTTTTGCGAATTTCTTTTATAAATATAAAAGTGAATTTTCTTTATAATTAATACAAATTTCAAATAATTTGAATTTATTTTACAATATTCAACTTTGCTTTTGTATGACGCAGAATGCAATAAAAATAGTTTATGAAATATCCTGTTTTCAATGATCATCTTCAATATAACGCAATTTTTTCGAATTTTTTTATAAATATGAAAGTGAATTTTCTTTATAATTAATACAATTTCAAATAATTTGAATTTATTTTACAATATTCAACTTTGTATGACGGAGAATGCAATAAAAATAGTTTATAATATCCTGTTTTCAATGATCATCTTCAATATAACGCAAACTTTTTCGAATTTTTTTATAAATATGAAAATGAATTTTTGTTATGATTAATACACAATTTCAAATATTTCAATTAATACAATTTCGAATAATTTGAATTTATTTTGCAATATTCAATTTTGTATGACGGAGAATGCAATAAAAATAGTTTATAAAATATCCTATTTTCAATGATCACCTTCAATATAACGCAAACTTTTTCGAATTTTTTTATAAATATAAAAAGTAAATTTTCTTTATAATTAACACAATTTCAAACAATTCGAATTTATTTTACAATATTCAACTTTGTATGACGGAGAATGCGATATGTGAATATAGAATAATTAAATCTTGATAATTTGTCTCGAATATATTTTATTATACATACATTATTGAAAATATATACATGGTAGACTGCAGCTTTTCGAAGCAGCGAAGTGTCGATATAATTAGCTACATTCGTATGCGAATCTGTTCATTTCTTTTTCCTTCTGTTCGACGACGACCTCTCGACACCCAGCCGTCACTCGAGGTTGTCGGGAGGCACGTGTAGGCCGACACGTGTAGACCATGGATGTTGTACGTGAAACATTTTTTTTTTTTTTTTGGAGTTTCTGTTATTTCTTAAAACAGCTGATTGATAACGGCCGATCCGATCGACCTGGTTTATCACGACTATTACAAGACCGATCCGTGAATCCGTCGATACACGCAGCGGACATCAGGATACTTTCGCTGACTTCGATTAATATCTGAATCTTTATCTCTTTCTCTCTCTAACACCCATGCACACGCGCAAACATACTCACCCTCTCGCCCTTTCACTCTCGCTCGCGTTTTCCCTTTCTCTCTCTCTCTCTTTCTTTCTCTTCCTATTCACAGCCTTCCTAGTCAAACTTACTCCCAGCCCTCTCTCTTGCACAGCCAAACATTTACTCGATCATTCGGCATCAACGCTCGGATCTCTTATTTTCCTTAATTATCGTTACAACACACGATTCAAAAAACGGTGACAACTGCGGATTATTATAATGAATTAAATTGTAAGTGGCGATCATCGAAAGTGTGTGAGATGGTCTCTTCTCTCGGAAATTCAAGCGAAATTCGTCGTTTATCGGAAAATCGTTAAAGCAAGTTCCGCACACCTAGATCAAAGAGTATTCCCGACAGCCGACTCTTATCAGTTATCAAGCTGCGCGACGCTTGTTACACAGCGAACGCAATGTAATTAACAATGACAAATAATGACGTTCCCGATCGATCAACGACGACTATAATAAAACGTCTTCGCGAGCCACCCTCCGGCGATCGGATGCCGAGTTAAACCTTGGTTCAGCCAAACATTCTATATGAGTGTTACAATCTGTCGCGCAACGAGCAGACAACAACAATTTCACCGGATACACAGAGTCATTATAATCTTGTAACATTTCAGGCACTGCGATTGACTTTGTATTTTGAGTTTAACTCGCGCAAATCCAACGGCAAGTATAACCCAGGTGGAACATGAGACTCATAATGGCATCATTATGACGTCATCGGGATTTTATTTATCACTTAAAAAAATTACCGAAACGAAAATAATTAAAAAATGAGTTAAAGATGACGAATCATGAATTTTTAAGCTCAATAATCGCATTGTATAATTTTAAAAAGATTATTCTGTTGCTTAAATATAATCAAATATACATGAATATTATCCGCAATATATATTAAAATATATTAATTTAATATGTATTAAAATATATTAATTTAATATATATTAAAATATATTAATTTAATATATATTAAAATATATTAATATATTTTAATATATTTTAATATACATTAATATATTTTAATATATATTAATATATATTAATACATTAAAATATATTAATATATATATTAAAATATAATAATATATAATAATATATAATAATAAATATATAATAATATATAATAATAATAATATAATATATATAATAATATATTAAAACATACATGAATAATTAAATAAACAAGCAATCGCGTAATATATATAAAAAATGATATTAATAAGTCACGAAAACATTGCCAAAATATATATGAAATGAGATCATTATGATTTTTCTAAAATTTAGGTGACGTCACAATGATTATGAGTTTCATGTTCTACCTGGGAGGCGCCCAGGTCAATCGGGAATTCTCATTTCTCTGTTTTCATAGCTCGTGGGAGAAATCGAGTCCCGAAGTGCGAGATACAATGATTCGCGGATCCGGGGGAGCTCGGAAGGGAAACGCAAAGGATACACGCTCGTATCGATATTCGCGAGAAGGATCGGAAAACTTTTGCACGGGTGCGAGTAGCGTGTCGGTAGTGTGTGTATGTGTGTTTATGTGTATGTGTGTGTGTGTGTGTGTCCTGCATCATTGCGGATTTACGTAATCGTACATCGCTTATTAATTATTAACCTGACTTCAAACGAGACACGTTTATAATGATCACGTTACTCCCCTAGGGATGACATGCAGCGTATAAAACATATCTTATCTATATATTTATTTACTGTTGTTTACATATATGTATATATATATATATATATATATATATATATACACATATATTTATAATATATACAAGGTGACCTCGAACGTTCCAGCCAGATTTTAAGATCTTATAAGAAATTTAATTCTGAACAAAAAATTTCCTATAAACATGGGTCGCAAAATGCTTCCTTCAGAAGTTATCGCTCAAAAACCTCTGAAGGAAGAGCAAAAATGAAAAGAAAATGAAACTAGATAAATTTCTCGAAAAAAAACGATAAAAATATAAAATAAAAATCTTTTTCTCTTATGAAAATAAAATAAAAGTTAGTTAAAATAAAATTATTTTATTTTCATAAAAGAAAAAGATTTTTATTTTTTATTTTTATCGTTTTTTTCAAGAAATTTATTTAGTTTCATTTTCTTCCTTTGCTCTTCCTTCATCAGAGGTTTTTGAGCGATAACTTCTTAAGGAAGCCTCTGAAGGAAGAGCAAAAGAAAATGAAATTAAAAAAAAATGAAACTAAATAAATTTTTCGAAAAAAAAAACGATAAAAATAAAAAATAAAAATCTTTTTCTCTCATGACAATAAAATAAAAATTAGTTAAAAAAAAAATTATTTTATTTTCATAAAAGAAAAAGATTTTTATTTTTTATTTTTATCGATTTTTTTCAAGAAATTTATTTAGTTTCATTTTCTTTTCACCTTTTACTCTTCCTTCAGCAGAGATTTTTGAGTGATAACTTCTTAAGGAAGCCTCTGAAGGAAGAGCAAAAGGTGAAAAGAAAATGAAATAAAAAGAAAATAAAACTAAATAAATTTCTCGAAAAAAAAACGATAAAAATAAAAAATAAAAATCTTTTTCTCTTATGACAATAAAATAAAAGTTAGTTAAAAAAAAATTATTTTATCTTCATAAAAAGAAAAAGATTTTTATTTTTTATTTTTATCGATTTTTTTTCAAGAAATTTATTTAGTTTTATTTTCTTTTCACCTTTTGCTCTTCCTTCATCAAAGGTTTTTGATAACTTCTTAAGCTTCTGAAGGAAGAGCAAAAGGTGAATGGAAAATGAAATAAAAAGAAAATGACACTAAATAAATTTCTCGAAAAAAAAACGATAAAAATAAAAAATAAAAATCTCTTTCTTGAAAATAAAATAAAAGTTAAAAAAAATTATTTTATTTTCATAAAAGAAAAAGATTTTTATTTTTTATGTTTATCGTCTTTTTTCAAGAAATTTATTTAGTTTCATTTTCTTTTCACCTTTTGCTCTTCCTTCATCAGAGGTTTTTGAGTGATAACTTCTTAAGGAAGCCTCTGAAGGAAGAGCAAAAAGTGAAAAGAAAATGAAATAAAATGAAATAAAATAAAAGTTAGTTAAAAAAAAAAAATCATTTTATTTTCATAAAAGAAAAAGATTTTTATTTTTTATTTTTAAATCGTTTTTTTTTTCAAGAAATTTATTTAGTTTCATCTTTTGCTCTTTCTTCATCAGAGGAAGCGATAACTTCTTGAGGAAGCATTTTTCGATCCACGTTTACAGGACATTTTTTGTTCGGAATTAAATTTCCTATAAGATCTCAAAGTCTGGCTGGAACATTCGGGGCCCTGTATATATGTTTCCGCATCCGTTATTTCTGTTACACGCTATATATTCAATATATATATATATGTATACGCGGTACGTTCCTTACGTGCTACCAAAGGATTAACAATCGGTACTTCATTGTTCCTTTTCCCTCTTCTCAACGCTTCTCTTAAGCGCAACGACACGCGCCGTGTCGTTTTTTTATTAGCCGGATATACCACATTCGCGACTCGCGAATCAAAGATAGAGGAAGGAAAAATGTCGAGATGCGTCCGATATTGCACTTCGAAACTGGACCGCTTAAAAATACCGCGTTTTGGTCTTCGACCGGCCATTAACGCGTCCAAAATGCGTCCTCGGCGTCTCTTCTCGAGTAAAAATCTGGCAAGAGTACACTTCTAAAAATATAGCCAATGCTTGTGTATATATGTGTACGTATGCATATGTGTATGTGTGCACGTGTGTACATGTGTGTGTGTCGGTATGTGTGCGCCTGTGTGTTGTCTCTTTTATATTCAAAATAAATTTTGTCGATTCCGAAACCCAAATCTGTTTCGTCGTGAGAATTTTCGGCGAAACTACGCAGTGTAGAATTTCCTCGTGTACATCATACAATCAAATGGAAAATATCGCCCATATACAGGGTGGTTCCAGCCAGACTTTGAGATAGGAAATTTAATTCCGAACAAAAAATTTCCGATAAACATGGGTCGAAAAATGCTTCCTTGAGAAATTATCGCTCAAAAACCTCTGATGAAGGAAGAGATTGAAAAACGTCTTTATTCATTTTCTACTATTACGTGCTATTACTAAAATATTAGTTAAAAAAATTATTTTATTTCTATAAAAGAAAAAGATTTTTATTTTTTTTTTTTTTTTTTTTTTCAGAAATTTATTTAGTTTAATTTTCTTTTTATTTCATTTTCTTTTCACCTTTTGCTCTTCCTTCATCAGAAGTGTCTGAGCGAGAACTTCTTGAGGAAGCATTTCTCGACCCATGTTTATGGGAAATTTTTTGTCTTCAGAATTAAATTTCCTATATCTCAAAGTCTGGCTGGAACGTTCGGGGCCACCCTGTATATACGTATATATAAATATATATATGGGTAATATTTTCTCACAATCTATTCGCAGCCTCGGTAAACCATATTTAACGTTTCGCGTCTTCAACCGCTCACCTCTCGCCTGCAAAGGTCCCGCACAAGTCGGTTGCTTCATCGAACAATATATATATATACCGTGACCCGATCGAAAGATTGCGTGTCGATCTTACGATCGAACTTGACGAGCACTTGGCCAAAGTAGTTAAATGTTTTTTTTTTTTCTTTGTTCTTCACCATCGGGCACATCGTCACTGTAGTCACGGAGTATCCGGGATCCGGTTGGCTCGCCGAATTGTTCTTCGCGATACCCTCGTGGCTCTATGATACTGCCGCCATTCCGTTTTTATATAACCTAGGCTTAAAAAGTAAAAAACCAGCCAGCGCTGTTCGCCAGCTCGAAGTTAATCGGTTTAACACATTAACGCTTTGATTCGTTTTTTGTCAGTCTGTGCTCTCCTAGTCCATGACAAGTTACAAAAAAAAAAAAAAGTAAAACGATAATAAAACAGAGAAAAGAAACATAAAGAATTAGATGTCCGGGCTGTCGAGGAGAAGTAGTTAACGTTTACGCGGGACTCGAAGGACCACGATTCGCGGACGGAATATCGTCTGCCCGCGAATCGATGTAAAATGCATCTTTCGCGTGCCACTGCCGAGCCTAAGCCAGCAGCGGTGGTCGAGAAATCGAGACTCGAGAGACGACCGATCGGTCGATCGTCTCTCTCTCTCTCTGTCTCTCTTCTTCTTACTCCGTCTCAAGTGTCCATAATCACAAAATTTCCGTCGTTTAAAATCGAATTGTGCGCCCTTAATGCGAGGAAAAATTCCGCGACACGCGTTCTTTTTCTTTTTTCTTTCTTTTTACAAAAGGAAAGAAATTCATAGGTATCGCTCGGTAATCACGCGAATATCACGTATTAATACTTTTTAAACAGACACCGAGAAGAAACATTTTCACCGCACATATTTTATCATAATGCATACGTCTACGTTATACGATAAACGAGAGTAATATCCTAAATATCATTACGACGAGATTCGATTCGCGATTGCTACACCGTGTTTTTTTTTCTTTTTTTTTTTCCTTTCGTTTATCAATAGCATTATAGGCAGTGTTCGTTGAGAAACTGCTACAATTACACATTGAGATGTGTATGAATGTGAAATTCGACTTCTGGATACAATTGCGTACATGATGCTCGACTCCGTTTGCCCCTAAAACTACCGTTTATTTTTTTTTTCTTCCTTGCCCCATTGGTAGTATCCGCGCGGGTGCTCATTAAGATATTTATAAGACATTTACGCGTATCTTAAAATAAGTATCTCGTGTTTATCGAGCAACATAAATCGATAAACTTGCTCGCGCAGCGCTAGGAAAATACGCGTCCGAACGCTAATCAAAATAAGCTACACGCTTTGAAATACGTACACGCTCACGTATAAGCGTGAGCAGCTGAAAAAAGTACGCGCGACAAATGTCCGCCCTAAATGAAGATCATAGAGAAACGATGGATATCGTTAAAAGGAAACCTGAGAATTTCTTTCCTTTGCAGACTAATTTTCTGCGTACGATATAACCGAGTAACGATGCACATACTACGTCGAGTTAACGGAATACAAATAGAAATGATAGTAAATATAGTAGTAATAGTAATAGTAATAGTAGTAGCAGCAGCAGAGGTCATAGTGGTAATTGCAGTAGTAGCATCAGTGGCTAATGTTGATGATGGTGACGTGCTTCACTCGTTGCGTATCGGAGCTCGAATCGATTTTGCGATTGATTGCGAGTCCCCGGTCCTCGCTTATCAGTGTGCGATAGGCAACCAGAATACCGCTCCTCCGGTAAACCACGAGAAAGAGAGAGAGGTCCCATATAATCGCCGTAGCTGGCGATTATCGATAAAGGCCCACCGTAATCCCTCGTGGATATATGTCGGACGATTTTTACTTCGGAGTTAGGAGTTGAAGGCAAAATCACAGAATGACGCAGCACCGACAGTATCGTTGTCGCGAGGCTCCCGCGCTGGGTGGCGGAGTCGGCGGTGCGAAATACGCGTGCACCTTTAAGTTGGGTAGATGGGCCTAAAATGATACAAACGATAACTCAATCTCTGTAATATTAAAATTATTATTTAAATAAAAATAAAGAAAAATAGGTATTATTAATAACATAAGATTATTATTTATTTATAAATAAATAATATATATTAATTAATTTTAAATACACCTTTAAGTTCGATAGATGGGTCTAAAATAATACAAACGATAACTCAATCTCTGTAATATTAAAATTATTATTTAAATAAAAATAAAGAAAAATAAGTATTATTAATAACATAAGATTATTAAGTATTATAATAATCATTAAAATTTTATTGTTTTTTATTTATTTATAAATAAATAATATATATTAATTAATTTTAAATACACCTTTAAGTTCGATAGATGGGCCTAAAATGATACAAACGATAACTCAATCTCTGTAATATTAAAATTATTATTTAAATAAAAATAAAGAAAAATAAGTATTATTAATAACGAAAAATAAGTATTATTAATAACATAAGATTATTATTTATTTATAAATAAATAATATATATTAATTAATTTTAAATACACCTTTAAGTTCGATAGATGGGCCTAAAATAATACAAACGATAACTCAATCTCTGTAATATTAAAATTATTATTTAAATAAAAATAAAGAAAAATAAGTATTATTAATAACATAAGATTATTAAGTATTATAATAATCATTAAAATGTTATTATTATTATTTATTTATAAATAAATAATATATATTAATTAATTTTAAATACACCTTTAAGTTCGATAGATGGGCCTAAAATGATACAAATGATAACTCAATCTCTGTAATATTAAAATTATTATTTAAATAAAAAAAAAGAAAAATAAGTATTATTATAAGATTATTAAATATTATAATAATCATTAAAATTTTATTAATTATTATTTGTTTTTAAATAAATAATATATATTAATTAATTTTAAATACGCGTGCACCTTTAAGTTCGGTAGATGGGCCTAAAATAATACAAACGATAACTCAATCTCTGTAAATTAACAACTAAAAAATTAGTTGACGACTAGGTTTCATGAGCAAATCAATTACAATTACGATCACGATTTGTTCGTCGAAGCAAATGAGAAAAGGACGAGTCTTTAAACTGTACTGTAAACTACGCAAAAATTTTTTTAATAATTTATACAGGATGGCCCCGAACGTTCCAGCTTTGCCAAACTTTGAGATCTTATAGGAAATTTAATTCTGAACAAAAAATTTCCGATAAACATGGGTCGAAAAATGCTTCCTTAAGAAGTTATCGCTCAAAAACCTCTGATGAAGGAAGAGCAAAACGTGAAAAGAAAATGAAATAAAAAAAAAATAAAACTAAATAAATTTCATGAAAAACGTCTTTATTCATTTTCTACTATTACG
This sequence comes from Camponotus fellah, assembly GCA_030586385.1. Lineage (NCBI taxonomy): Eukaryota > Metazoa > Arthropoda > Insecta > Hymenoptera > Formicidae > Camponotus > Camponotus fellah. The sequence continues at coordinate 286,060 of JAPIVC010000672.1, read as the reverse complement.
TAAATATTAATAAAATATTAGTTAAAAAAAAGTATTTTATTTTCATAAAAGAAAAAGATTTTTATTTTTTATTTTTATCTTTTTTTTTCAAGAAATTTATTTAGTTTCATTTTCTTTTTATTTCATTTTCTTTTCACTTTTTGCTTTTCATCAGAGGTTTTTGAGCGATAACTTCTTAAGGAAGCATTTTTCGACCCATGTTTATACGAAATTTTTTGTTCAGAATTAAATTTTCTATAAGATCTCAAAGTCTGGCTGGAACGTTCGGGGCCACCCTGTATATTATTAATATTAAAATTAATTACTATTTAAAGAAAAAAAGAATAAAAAAAAAAAAAATAAGTATTATCAATAACATAAGATTATTAAATATTATAATAATCATTAAAATTAATTATTATTATTTCTTTTTAAATAAATAATAAGTATTAATTAATTTTAAAAACAAGTAACATGTACACGCAAGTTCCTTATAAACATGACTCATCCTAAGCGGAAAAAGCAATGTATATATCCTCCACGACCGGACGGACTATCGCAATTATGCGGGATTGTACTTTTTGTAGAATGCACATGAGATCTATAATTCATAAACAGTTGCATGATACGCACGCTAACGTAACAATTCCGCGGGACAATTCGCTTTTTCCGCGTAATGCCATGAAGTATAATAATAAAATGGGAAACAGTACTCTGAGTTTACGTATGCCCTCTCTGCTAATGCGTAGGCAGTCGTAAAGTTCAATACGTTCAAGATTGTGACAGGCCTGCATCAGATGATTCAGACCATCGTCCGAGATGTTCGGGCAGTTGTCCAGCTCCAGGACAGCTAAGTGCTCGGCCGCGCACGGAGACAGTGCGATTTGTCGGAGGCCTTCGTCGGTGATCAGCTCGCAATGCGACAGACTCTGCGCGCAGAAATGACAAATGCTGATAGTGCCATGTGTATTTTTATCGGAGCTCTCGATAACGCGGTTCGATAAAAAAGCCCGCAAACACCAAACACACTCTGTACCTAAACAGATGCGGATGCTTGATCGTTACTCACTAGTTTCTCCAATCTCGGACAACCCATCGCCAAGTGTGTCAGGGTGGCGTCGGTGATTAAAAGGCACTCTTCCAGATCCATCTTCTCGAGCAATTTGCAATTCTGAAAGTTCGAGATAATAGTTGGATAAATTTCGTGTCGCGAAGTAAAATTGGAATTAAACGGACAATCGGCGATCAACTCACTCTCGCGAGGGCCTGAAAGCCCGTATCCGTGAAATGGGTGCACGCGACGCACTCGAGTATATTGAGGAGTGGACAGTGTTGTGCCAGGCTAATCAACGTCGCGTCCGTTAAATTGGGGCAATTCGACAAGCAAACGTAATGCAACCGTGGACACCGTTCGCTAAGTTCCCTGACTCCATCGTCCGTTATATTCTGCAACAAGGATTCTGAAGTGATTTTTACTTACTGTAACTGTACTATAATGCCCGAACAAGGCTCATTAAATCGTATCTTTCGATGCAAATTTAAAATTAAATATATTAAAATTAAATATTATAAAATATAACATTTAATATATTCCACGCAGGATGTTTGTTGTCGAAATATATACAGATAATTGGAACTTTCTTTTTCTACTTTAATACATCTCGCTTGACAAGTAAAAACCTTCAGTATTTTTTGCACAAGCAGATGCTATATTTATTTTATATTTAGGGTTGCACAAGACCCAAGACAATATTCGTAAAAATATTGTATTGGTATTGAAAATTTTAAAAACTTAAATCTTGTCTTGGTCTTGAGTGAATATTGATAGCAAAAATCTTGTCTTGTATTGTCTTGTCTTGATTTTATTAATTTTTTATCTAATATTAAAAAATTATTTAAATAATTTTTAACATAATTTTTGTAACATAATTTGAAATAATTATTACTACTATTGTATTATATTTTAATTATAATTATTACTGTAATCGATATAAAATAAATGCCGTCTATTTACTTAAAAAAATATTTACATTTCATGGAGAAATTAATAACTATTTACAGGCTCCAAGGAAATGTGCAGATATAAATATTTTAGAGTGATAAAAAAATCAGGGTTTCATATTTATCTCACATTGTCAAAAATTAACATCTAAAATTTGCGAGTTTGATTTCTAATTTATAAAAATGTTATATTATGAAATATAATTATATATTATAGATGTTATATTGTATTAATATTAAATGTTTTTAAATTTATCAATATAAATGTTTTTATTGAATAAAATTTTTTTAAATTCGTATATAGTGATTTTTTTCATTTACAAATACAAATATTCTAGTTTCTTTGAGAACCAATAATCTTGAAGGACTAATAATCTTGACAGTCTTAGTATTGTCTTGATAACTAATTAAAAATCTCGTCTTGATAACTAATTAAAAATCTTATCTTGAAATTCAAGGCAAGACAGAACAATATCAAGACTAATCTTGTAGACTATCTCGTGCAACCCTAGCTATATTAAATCAAACCGGATTTTATTTCGCACCAACTTCTCTCTCGAACTTTATCGGTTTAAAGGAAAACAAAAAAATTCAATTCGTTTTAACGATACCGAGTAGTCTTATCTCGAGAAAAATAGTAGCGACGTCTCGTCGGCGGCAGATTCATCGCGGCCACGATATCTGAGACGCGCAATTGCCTCTCTTTGCGTAACATGCGGATTTGCGGAGTCAATGAGATAAGTACCCTGCATTCGTGTAGATTGATCGCCTCGAGATTAGGACAGTTGCGCGCCAAACACATTACAGCCTTGTCCGTGAGCTGGCGGCATCCCTTGCTCAGGAAGCTACGGAGCTCCGGGCAGCCCTTGGCGAGCGCGTCGATCCCGTTGTCGGTGAGCAGCTCGCACCACGAGAGATTGATGTGAGTGAGGAGCGGACAGCCGGCCGCGAGATCCTTCAGAGACATGTCCGTTATCTCGGGACACGAGTCCAGATTCAGTCGCTGGAGCTTGGGACAATGACTGCTGAGGGCTGCGCATGTCGCATCCGAGATCCTCTTGCACTGGCTTAGATTGAGCTCCTCGATATTGGGACACGATTGGGCCAGAGTGCGCATAGAGTTGTTGCCGATGCTCTGGCATCCCTTGAGCGAGAGTTGCCTGAGAAATCCGCCGCATCGCCTCGAGATATTTTCTATTACTGGTCCCTATGAACAAATATGCCTCGTCATTCATCGCTCACACATTAGTCATACTGAAAAAATTTGAGAAAGTCAACAAGACACGTATATGATTTGAAGGCATTTTGGTTATCAAATCAAGAATTTCTAGTTATCATGATAGGACTCGATAACTAGAACGTTTAATAATGTTTCATAAATTTTCTGGTTGGATCTATAAAATTTCTTGTTACATTAATTTCTTTGCGAGCCATTCTTAAGGATGTATTGGACGGATCGTCTGTCTCAAGAGTTAATCCAAAGTATCAAAAAATTAAAGTTGAGCAGAATACGAATTCTAATTGAGGAAAAATTTTTTAAAAATCACGAAATCATATTTCAAAGTATTCTTTAATATAAATAGGTCTTAATTTCCAAGAAAATGTTGCCACGTTTTATCATCAATATTGCGTCACACCGATAATCACAGTTATTTTTAAATATAATAATTTCAAAACGAGCAAGTACATCGTTTGAAAACTTTGTGGGAACATTTTTACATGTATGAAGAATATAATATTACAAAATGAAATTTTTATCATTGTTTTTTTAAAGTTTGTGAATAATTTATCATCTGTCTCTTGAACGTTTACCTAAGATATCCTATGTTAAAATCGCAAAATTCAAAAATTAATAACTTTCAAAGGAGCAAGTAAAAAAATTTGAAATAATTCATGACGATTTAGAATGTTATTAAGAATGTTAAATTAAAAATTCACGGCGATCTCATTGATTGTAATATATCTCCAATACATCCTTAACTCGTATTCAATATTTGCCATGAAATGTTGTGTATAAAGAACTAATATTAACATTAAATCCAAAGTATATTTTTTTTTTCTTACGAGTAGTAGTGTCTGAAAGAGGACGCTAGCTCTCTGACTGTGTGTTTGAGCTGCATCCTCTTCTTGCATCACTGTGTTCTTGCATCAGTTTAATTTCTAACAAACTGAACTTAAAATAATTTATTCAATAATCTAGATTGAATTTATGCAATAATTGTGTTGGAATTCAGAATATTAAACAGACTTTTGAGATTAAATGGAAAAAATTTTAGACGACTTGATGCTGGCGAGTTTAGTATTATTAATCAGAAAATTTGGTAAATTTAACAGAAAGAAATTAAGGATGTATTGGACGGACCGTCTGTCTCAAAAATTAATCCAAAATACCAAAAAATTAAAGTTGGGCAGAATACGAATTGATGAAAAATTTTTTAAAAATCACGAAATCATACTTTAAAGTATTCTTTAATATAAATAGATCTTAATTTCCAAGAAAATGTTGCCACGTTTTATCATCAATATTGCGTCAAATCGATAATCACAGTTATTTTTTAATAATAATTTCAAAACGAGCAAGTAAATCGTTTGAAAACTTTGTGGGAACATTTTTACATGTATGAAGAATATAATATTACAAAATAAAATTTTTATCATTGTTTTTTTAAAGTTTGTGAATAATTTATTATCTGTTTCTTGAACGTTTACATAAGATCCTATGTTAAAATCGCAAAATTCAAAAATTAATAACTTTTAAAGGAGCAAGTAAAAAAATTTGAAATAATTCATGACGATTTAGAATGTTATTAAGAATGTTAAATTAAAAATTCACGGCGATCTCATTGATTGTAATATATCTCCAATACATCCTTAATCAGATTCATCTGGTAATTCCTACAAGAATTCTCATTCGTCCATTTTCTAACAGACATATTGGTTGAATTTACCAGAATTCTAATTAATGCAACCAGATTTTTTTCTCAGTGCGCGAATTAAAAATTCAGAATTGATAAATTTAAATTTTTTAAATTTAAATTTGTTAGAAAAATAATTTATCACAATGTGAAAAAAATTTTGTAAGAGACTAGCATTTAGAGATTAAAAAATAATCGCAAAATTTATATCCTCAAAATATTTTCATTGATAAATTTAAAGTATTTTATATTTTAAAATTAAATATATTGCTACACATACTATTAAGAATTCCTATAAATTAAATTCAATAAATTTTAAAATATTAAAGCGTGCGATAAATATTATTAAACTAATCATATATTAATTAATCATCTATTAATTATTAACCAGAAAATTTGGTAAATTTAACAGGAAGAAATTAATCAGATTCATCTGATAATTCCTACAAGAATTCTGACTCGTCCATTTTTCAACAGACATACTGGTTGAATCTACCAGAATTCTAATTAATTCAACCAGATTTTTTTCTCAGTGCACGAATTAAAAATTCAGAATTGATAAATTCAAATTTTTAAATTTAAATTTGTTAGAAAAATAATTTATCACAATGTGAAAAAAATTTTGTAAGAGACTAGCATTTAGAGAATAAAAAATAATCACAAAATTTATATCCTCAAAATATTTTCATTGATAAATTTAAAGTATTTTTTATTTTAAAATTAAGCATATTGCTACACATACTATTAAGAATTCCTATAAATTCAATAAATTTTAAAATATTAAAGCGTGTGATAAATATTATTAAACTAATCATATATTAATGAATCATATATTAATTATTAACCAAAAAATTTGGTAAATTTAACAGGAAGAAATTAATCAGATTCATCTGATAATTCCTACAAGAATTCTGACTCGTCCATTTTTCAACAGACATACTGGTTGAATCTACCAGAATTCTAATTAATTCAACCAGATTTTTTTCTCAGTGCACGAATTAAAAATTCAGAATTGATAAATTCAAATTTTTTAAATTTAAATTTGTTAGAAAAATAATTTATCATGATATGAAAAAAAATTTTGTAAGAGACTAGCATTTAGAGATTAAAAAATAATCACAAAATTTATATCCTCAAAATATTTTCATTGATAAATTTAAAGTATTTTATATTTTAAAATTAAGTATATTGTTACACATACTATTAAAAATTCCTATAAATGAAATTCAATAAATTTTAAAATATTAAAGCGTGTAATAAATATTATTAAACTAATCATATATTAATTAATCATCTATTAACTATTAACCAGAAAATTTGGTAAACTTAACAGGAAGAAATTAATCAGATTCATCTGGTAATTCCAAGAATTCTGGCTCGTCCATTTTTCAACAGACATACTGGTTAAATCTACCAGAATTCTAATTAATTCAACCAGATTTTTTTCTCAGTGCACGGATCAAAGAGAGTGATCGGCGGATCAATGAATTCGACTATCGCCTCTTTGTTTTTATTTACCTCCACATCTCGTTGAAAGTCGAAGAGATCGATTCTCTGCCAATTGGACCCATCGAGCGCTAATACGTTCCAGGCCTTGCTTACTTGGGCACAACGGCATAGCGATACGACATCGAGGTACGAAAAAATTCTGTTAATCACAAAGATTCGTTAGCATGTGTTATCGCGTTATACGTCTCGCGATTACTTTGCAAACTTTCGAACAGTATGGACTCAAGCTTTTCGCAAGGCTAATAGATATAATGTATTTTACGTCTCGCATATCGGCGTAAATATCATGCTTGCGCCTTGAATGTCAAAAATATTGAAGGATGATGACAATAAATTTGCGGGATGCCAGATCAATTTAATGAAAAAAATCTTTATAAGAAATTTTTGCTTTCATGAAAAAAAACTCATAAGAAATATATCTCAAAATATATTAAAAAAAAAAAAAAAAAAAAAATATTTGTAACATATATTTCTCTTTATTATATCATTGCACTTTGTAAAATACAAACACCAAGCAGATATTTAATGAAAAGAATCTTCATAAGAAATTTTTGCTTTAATGAAAAAAATCTTCATAAGAAATATATTTCGAAATATAAAAAAAAAATTATTTATAACATATATATGTTTTTATTATATTGTTGCATTTTGTAAAATACAAATACCAAGTAAGTATGGACATTTAATGAAAAGAATCTTCATAAGAAATTTTTGCTTCAATGAAAAAAATCTTCATAAGAAATATATCTCAAAATATATTAAAAAAAAATCTTCATAAGAAATATATCTCAAAATATATTAAAAAAAATATTTGTAACATATATTTCTCTTTAATATATCATTGCACTTTGTAAAATACAAACACCAAGCAGATATGGGCATTTAATGAAAAGAATCTTCATAATTTTTGCTTTAATGAAAAAAATCTTCATAAGAAATATATCTCGAAATATAAAAAAATTATTTCTAAAATATATTTCTCTTTATTATATCATTGAACTTTATAAAATACAAACACCAAGCAGATATGGGCATTTAATGAAAAGAATCTTCATTAAGAAATTTTTGCTTTAATGAAAAAAATCTTCATAAGAAATATATCTCGAAATATAAAAAAAAATTATTTGTAACATATATATCTTTTTATTATATTGTTGCACTTTGTAAAATACAAACACCAAGCAAGTATGGACATTTAATGAAAAGAATCTTCATAAGAAATTTTTGCTTTAATGAAAAAAATCTTCATAAGAAATATATCTCGAAATATATAAAAAAAAATTATTTGTAACATATATTTCTCTTATATCATTACACTTTGTAAAATAAAAACACCAAGCAGGTATGGGCATTTAATGAAAAGAATCTTCATAAGAAATTTTTGCTTTAATGAAAAAATCTTCATATGAAATATATCTCGAAATATATAAAAAAAATTATTTGTAACATATATTTCTCTTATATCATTGCACTTTGTAAAATAAAAACACCAAGCAGGTATGGGCATTTAATGAAAAGAATCTTCATTAAGAAATTTTTGCTTTAATGAAAAAAATCTTCATAAGAAATATATCTTAAAATATATTAAAAAAAAAAAAAAAATATTTGTAACATATATTTCTCTTTATTATATCATTGCACTTTGTAAAATACAAACACCAAGCAGATATGGGCATTTAATGAAAAGAATCTTCATAAGAAATTTTTGCTTTAATGAAAAAACCTTCATAAGAAATATATCTCGAAATATATATAAAAAAAATTATTTCTAAGACATATTTCTCTTTATTACATCATTGCACTTTATAAAATACAAACGCCAAGCGGATACGGATAAAATTAATCATAATCAAACGTAGGACGAACGTTCTACGTTTCTTCACGTTACGCATCTTTCGAAGAGAGCGATTAAAAAAAAAAAAAAAAATATCCCGCCCCCCGCCCTCTTACAATCTAAGAATAATTCCCCTTAAGCCGACGATGTGTCATCGTACCTGAGTAGCAATTCTTTTGGCAGTTTCTTGTTAATCTGCGCCTCGTCATCGTGAAACACCCATGTTAGCTGCAACGAAACACACGTGATTAAATACGACCGTGAATACATATGTACGACGAGGCGAACCGCGGTTGTGTTATCGCTCATGGAGCGACAAATGTTCGGAGAGAGAGGCTGACATTCCGTCTCCGTTGTACACACGCATACGTTGACGAGGGGGACAAGTGAGGAGGACGGGGAAGGAGAGGAGAAGACGCTTTTCACGACGAGACGGATGACGAGAGCGGAGGGGGAGGGGGAGGGGGGATGGAAGACGCCCGCGGTAAAGATCTAAGCATTGGCCGCATGTCCGGGTAGAGTTCTCTTAGATTGACTAACCTGCATGTAGGATTGCTTCATGGTAGTGACAGGGTTGTGAGTATGCGATTGCGACGTGTAATAACCGCCCTGATGATGATAGTGTTGTTGATGATGATGATGGTGATAATGGTGATGATAGGATGGATGCTGCTGCTTCCACCATTGTCCACCGGTACCGCCGCCTCCCTTTTCCGATTCCTCGACCGCCAGTACCCCTTGGCCCCCTCCTCCCACTCCTAATTGTTGGAGACTTACTTTTTTCTAAAAAACACATCCCACACATGTGTCATCGCACCCAATCGTCCCAATCGTGATAAGCGGAATCGCGGTGCCTTGAACGGGTGCTTCCCCCCTTTGTCGCACGCTCTCGAAATGGGGGGATTTTACGCGGGAGCGGGGGGGGCTTTATAAATCCCGTATCCCGATCGCGTGATTATGCGGGGTTAGGAAGAAGTCTGGATTAATATTTCGAAAAATATGCATTTTTCAAAAAAATGTTTCATACGAAAGTTATAGGGTTTTATGCGGCGCATTACACGGTGATATTATTACGACCTCGAATAGCATTGTCAAGGTTACGTGAAGGTCAGCTTCAATTTTTTAAATGGGACTCCCTTTTTTATTGTATATTCTTGTAGCTTACCTCGAGAGCTTTCCAAAACACTGTAATAAATTATTTTTCCATGAAGTACTTTTCGAGTTATGAGGCCTGAAATCATTTCTTCATTTTACATAAATCATAAAGTATCTTATAAACTATTCATTTTTCGATTATCTTACCTTAATACTTTTATGCACAAAATAATGAGAGGAATTAATTATTATAAAGAAAACGCATAGTTGTTTCTGAGAAAAAATATGTAATTTGCAATCAACAATTTCATATTTTTTTCTTGAAAACAACTGTATGTTTTCTTTACATTAATTGATTCCTCTTATTATTTTGTTCATAAAAGTATTAAGGTAAGATAACTGAAAAATAAATATTTTACTAGACATTTTATGATTTATGTAAAATTGAAAAATTATTTCAAGCCTCATAATTCGAAAAGTACTTCATGGAAAAATAATTTATTATAGTTATAGTTTTGGAAAGCTCTCGAGGTAAGCTACAAGAATATGCAATGAAAAATAGGGGGTTCTATTTAAAAAACTGAAACTGACCTTCACATAACCTTGACAACGCTATTCGAGGTCATAATAATGTTGCTATGTAATGCGTCGCATAAAACCCTATAACTTTTGTATGAAACATTTTCTTCAAAAATGCGTATTTTCCGAAATATTAAGGAGTATCCAGACTTTTTCCCGTATAATAAACGTAAAGTCTACTTTAACTAGGATTTAAGTGAACCTAATCATGCCACATGGGTCTAAACAGTTGCACCGATTGTATATTCTTGTAGCTTACCTCGAGAGCTTTCCAAAACACTATAATAAATTATTTTTCCATGAAGTACTTTTCGAGTTATGAGGCCTGAAATCATTTCTTAATTTTACATAAATCATAAAATATCTTGTAAAATATTCATTTTTCGATTATCTTACCTTAATACTTTTATGCACAAAATAATGAGAGGAATTAATTATTATAAAGAAAACGCATAGTTGTTTCTGAGAAAAAATATGTAATTTGCAATCAACAATTTCATATTTTTTTCTTGAAAACAACTGTATGTTTTCTTTACATTAATTGATTCCTCTTATTATTTTGTTCATAAAAGTATTAAGGTAAGATAATTGAAAAATAAATATTTTACTAGACATTTTATGGTTTATGTAAAATTGAAAAATTATTTCAAGCCTCATAATTCGAAAAGTACTTCATGGAAAAATAATTTATTATAGTGTTTTGGAAAGCTCTCGAGGTAAGCTACAAGAATATGCAATGAAAAGAGAGGGTTCTATATAAAAAACTGACCTTCACATAACCTTGACAACGCTATTCGAGGTCATAATAATGTTGCTGTGTAATGCGCCGCATAAAACCCTATAACTTTTGTATGAAACATTTTCTTCAAAAATGCGTATTTTCCGAAATATTAAGAGGCATCCAGACTTTTTCCCATATAATAAACGTAAAGTTTATTTTAACTAGGATTTATAAGTGAACCTAATCATGCCACATGGGTCTAAACAGTTGCACCGAGATACTCAATTTTCAGTTTTGCTACCATCGGAATTAGCTATGATAATGTTGCTGCATGACAATGAATCGTATGATAATTTAGTGCTTAATATAATCAAATTTGATTTTCATTTGCTTACAATTTCGATACTAATTGTAATGTGTAATCATCGTCATGTACCACCTCTAATAATTATGGCATATATTCTAAATTGTAGAAATACCACCTACGATACGGCTATACGCATGATTTCCTTTCGTCACATACTAATCGCCAATTAATTCATTCGTCGTTCTCGGTGTGAACAATAGCGTATGCAAAGTCGGGATTCAAATGATGGCACGGTATTCTGATTGGAAAATGATACAACTGTTAATTCGCAGGTAAATGTCGTGTTCGAATGCAAACGATCACATGCACGTACAGGGTGTATAAAAAGTACCGGTGAAATATCTCGAAAACTAAGTATTTCAGAAAAAAATGTTTCGGATAAAAGTTGTAGGATTTCAAAAGATCTATTTGCTGACGCTATGAGTTTAACCTTGGGTGGCGTTGCCAAGATCAGAGCAAGGTCACCTAGAATTTTTTGAATGGGACTCCCTATTTTTTATTGCGTATTCTTGTAGCCCTTCTTCAGACCTTTTCAAAACACTATAATTAAGTTAGTTTTCATTCAGTACTTTCCGAGTTATGAGGCTTGAAATCATTTCTTAATTTTACATAAACCGTAAAATATCTTGTAAAATATTCATTTTTCGATTACTTTATCTCAATACTTTTGTGTACAAAATAATAAGAGGAATCAATTGGTAAAGAAAACACATAATTGTTTCGAAGAAAAAATATGTAATTTGCAATTAACAATTACATATTTTTTCTTAAAAACAACTGTGTGTTTTCTTTATACCAATTGATTCCTCTCATTATTTCGTACATAAAATTATTAAGGTAAGATAATAAAAAAATGAATATTTTACTAGACATTTTATGTAAAATTGAAAAATTATTTCAAGCCTTATAACTCGGAAAGTACTCAATGAAAAAATACTTTGTTATAGTGTTTTGGAAAGCAGTAAATAGATCTTTTGAAATCCTACAACTTTTATCTAAAACATTTTTTCCTGAAATGCTTAGTTTTCGAGATATTTCACCGGTACTTTTTATACACCCTGTATATCTCTTTTTATACAAAACTTATTATAATGAGATTTAAATCTAGGGATTTAAATATATATTTTAAATAGAGTATATCATGCACATTTTCCACTTATCTATAACATTTTGGTTCATTAGATTTGAAAGAAAAAAAAAAAAAAAAAAAAAAAAATCAGATGAAGAGACGACATGCTTTAACAGACTGTACATTGATGTTTGATTAACGTATATGCGATTCAACGTATCGCGACCTCTCATGTCCTTTATTAATTAGCGCGAAACTTTTTTATCTCCGAATATTTTGACCCTCGTCGAAAGAGATTTAAATATCATGCGATAGGAGAGTATGTCTCATTGCATTGTCAACGAGAGCTCGTCTCGTAAAACGCTCGATTATCAAGAAGTTGATGAAAGTGGAAATAAACCCGATGGCAAATCCATGCTGGATGCAAAACAGCGTACGATTGACAATAAACATTTTCAAGTTGTTTGTTGAATGAATCTCAAATAGTTCTCTCTTTTGCTTCTCGACGTATTATCCGTACACTGGGAGAGAAAAATGTTTTTAAATCAAATAAATTTGTTTTCTTGAAACTTTTGCTTTAAATGCGAGGAATTGTTTATTTCATTTAAGCAAAATTATTTAATTAAATATGCATGTTATATTAAGTACATTATTTTCATTTATATATTTTTTTATATTTAAATACTATTACCGTAAAATATATGCTATAATTTATTAAATTAAGTATATTATTTTTTAAAAAAATTTAAAATTTTTGGGAAAAAAAATGCATTTTAATAAATATTTTGTGAAATTAAAATAAAAATATTTAATTAAAAATTACATTTTTTTAAGCATATATATTTTTTTTAGTACCCACCGAATAAATAGCTTTCTTGAGTTAACTGAAATTTTTTTCTGATCTATTTTAATTTGTGAAATTTTTTTATTTCAGATAATTTTTTCCTCAGTGTATGTATATTTCATGTATATCTCCATAATGCAATATAATACTTGATTGTACGTAGGATGAGAAGTAATTAAAGATAACAGAGTTCCATTTATATTTAATTAACGTATATATTTAATTAAGAAATAATACAGAGAGATGTATTAAAAAAAAATGTGCACATGATTAAAGATTATTTCGGAACGAAAAGATTATTTTTCCACTCTCGGTTGCTGCGTTTGCATATCCTTTTATCCGCGATCAGCTGTTATAGCTGTATCTTGCCAATGTTAAAAATAAATCAATTGAATTCGCGAACGTTTGTGAAATATATATATATATATGCATGAAAATGATCTATATAAAATCAGAGAGCTTCTCATGTCGTATGGTCGTAAGGATAGAAAGACTATTACAATTGTAGGTCACGAAATTATAATTTCCAACTGTGTTCAACATTTATTTGTTTAATACCAATTGAAATGGAAAACTTGTTTCCTTTAATTTCTCTTTCGCGAACAGATTAAAATTGATATTTCATGCGAGGAATCCATAAAATATTTGGAAAATCGATATATTTTGTCATGTATATACATAACATCTGGTCGAAAGATATTTGCATATGATAAATTTGACATATCACTCACTTTTTTATTAATGGAATATGTAAATTTTTTTAACGAACTTTGTCTGCACGAGGATACTCTCTCAATACATTTTCTTATACACGTAACGTCAAAATTATCAACGCCACGATGCATAGCTATAACATAAAAAAAAATATATAAATGCTTGATATGCACCTCTAATATCGTGCATGTAAAATTTATGCAAGTGCAAGTTATCTGAAATGTTTCGATAATTTGTCGAATCATTAATAACAATTCATAGTCATTTATTGATCTCTCTGTTTCTTCATCTTTTTCTCTAACTTTTAAAATAGGGTTGCACAAGACTCAAGACAAGACAATATTCATAAAAATATTGTATTGGTATTGAAAATTTTCAAAAATTTAAATCTTGTCTTGGGCTTGAGTGAATATTGATAGCAAAAATTTCGCCTTATATTGTCTTGTCTTGATTTTATTAACAATTTTTTATCTAATATTAAAAAATTATTTAAATAATATTTAACTAATAATATTTTAATAATATTTAAATAATAATTTTTGTAATATAATTTGAAATAATTTACTATTGTATTATATTTTAATTATAATTATTACTACGTAATCGATATAAATATTATATTTTATAAAATATAAAATATTAAAATAATATATTAAAATATTATAATAATATATTAAAATTATAATAATATATAAAATATTAAAATAATATGTTAAAATATTATATTTTAATTATAATTATTACTACGTAATCGATATGCCGTCTATTTATTTAAAAAAAACATTTACTGTTTGGAAAACAGAAATTAATAACTATTTACAGGCTCCAAGCGAATGTGCAGATATAAATATTTTGGAGTGATAAAAAAATCAGGTTCATATTCATCCCACATTGTCAAAAATGGCTCGAGACATTTTAAGTTCAACTGTCTCGTGCCAGTAAAAAGACTTTTCTCAATCGAAATTTTGACTATGTTAAAAAAATAGAACCAGATTACAAAGTAAATCTTTAAAAGCCCTAATGTGCATCAATTCCTGGGTGAAATGCTCTTTAATGTCTAAAATTTGCGAGTTTGATTTCTAATTTATAAAAATGTTATATTAATATTAAATGTTTTTAAATTTATCAATATAAATGTTTTTATTGAATACAATTTTTTTAAATTCGTATATAGTGATTTTTTTTCATTTACAAATATAAATATTTTAATTTTTTTGAGAACCAATAATCTTGACAAGAACTAATAATCTTGACAGTCTTAGTCTTGGTATTGATTTGATAATTAATTAAAAATCTTGTCTTGATCTTGTCTTGAAATTCAAGACAAGACAAGACAATATCGAGACTAATCTTGATGTCTCGTGCATCATTTTTCATTTATAAATATAAAAATTTTAGTTTTTTTGAGAACCCATAATCTTGACAGTCTTAGTCTTGGTATTGATTTGATAATTAATTAAAAATCTTGTCTTGATCTTGTCTTGAAATTCAAGACAAGACAAGAACAATATCGAGACTAATCTTGGTATCTCGTGCACCCCTATTTTTCATTTATAAATATAAATATTTTAATTTTTTTGAGAACCCATAATCTTGACAGCCTTAGTCTTGGTATTGATTTGATAATTAATTAAAACTCTTGTCTTGATCTTGTCTTGAAATTCAAGACAAGACAAGACAATATCGAGACTAATCTTGGTATCTCGTGCAACCCTAAATAAAATTTAAATAAAATATTCTAGCAAATTATTTTATTTAACGAATTCATAAAATTCACGATGCATAAGAATTTTACATTTCCGCGTTCAAAGTAAACGCACGCGAGGATAGATTTGATTCCGGTGTGCGTTTCCGCCGGTTTCCCCCCCCAGAAATGATCAATTCGCCAGCGGATTTCGCGTGCGCGAAGGATTTATTTCACTCGGGCCGCGAAATTGGGATACGTCCTTTCGTTCTCCGCGTCCTTGAAATAAAGCCTAGAAAACATTTTTATCAATAACGATCGTATGCATAGATCGTGGGCGGCTCTTCAAACTTCCATGCCCTATCGCATAAAGTATGCAAGCGTTGCATACTTTATGCATAAAATTATACGGAGGATAACGAGACCGGTTCAACGATGGCCATCGATGCGACGAAGATACGCGATTGCGTTCGGCCTTAAACCGTAAAATACGAGCGCACAGCCTTGTGAATAATTGCGGCTCGTATAATCCAGAATAGTCTTCGGTGCGCAGCGAACGAAATAGCTAAAATAGCCGCTGCGAAAGATCCGTTTTCATTTTATATCCCACCACGATGAATATTGTCTCATTTTCGGACATTATATTTTCTGTCTTAGTTGTCGGTGTTGGAACTTTGTATCTTCGAAGAGAGAGAAGAGAGAGAGAGAGAGAGAGAGACACTGAAGAGAGAGAGAGAGAGACTGAAGAGAGAGAGAGAGAAAGAGACTGAAGAGAGAGAGAGACTGAAGAGAGAGAGAGACTGAAAAAGAGAGAGAGAGACTGAAGAGAGAGAGAGAGAGAGAGAGAGAGAGAGAGAGAGAGAGAGAGAGAGAGAGACTGAAGAGAGAGAGAGAGAGAGAGAGAGCTGAAGAGAGAGAGAGAGAGAGAGAGAGAGAGGGACTGAAGAGAGAGAGAGAGACTGAAGAGAGAGAGAGAGAGAGAGACTGAAGAGAGAGAGAGAGACTGAAGAGAGAGAGAGAGAGAGAGAGAGAGAGAGAGAGAGAGAGAGAGAGAGAGAGAGAGAGAGAGAGAGAGAGAGAGAGAGAGAGAGAGAGAGAGAGAGAGAGAGAGAGAGAGAGAGAGAGACTGGAGAGAGAGAGAGAGAGACTGGAGAGAGAGAGAGAGAGAGAGAGAGAGAGAGAGAGAGAGAGAGAGAGAGAGAGAGAGAGAGAGAGAGAGAGAGAGAGAGGAGAGAGAGGAGAGAGAGAGAGAGAGAGAGAGAGAGAGAGAGAGAGAGAGAGAGAGAGAGAGAGAGAGAGAGAGAGAGAGAGAGAGAGAGAGAGAGAGAGAGAGAGAGAGAGAGAGAGGGAGAAGGAGAGGGAGAGGGAGAGGGAGGAGAGAGAGAGGGAGGAGAGAGAGAGAGAGGAGAGAGAGAGAGAGAGAGAGAGAGAAGAGAGAGAGAGAGAGCTTAATTTTTCGCATAATTTTTCGATCACTTTTTCATCAAATGTATCTTTCTCTTTTTATTGACGTTCGAAGGTATCTATTCGATCGCGGTCTCTCTAATCGCATGAATAAATTTCTTCGAAGAAATATTTAAAATTTTTCGGATATAAGTATCGAAAAAAAAAATTAGAAAATAAATTTATTGCTTAATCGACTATAATTAAGATTTAGATCTTAATATACATGCGTCGTCACTTTAATAGCGTTATCGTTCGCCGTGGATTTTCCTGTTAAAAGTTAAAGCACTGCAAATCCCGAAGAGTCTTCTTATTAACTTTATTATTACTTAACTTTAAAATTATAAATTACCGCGAGGTATTTAACATCTTTCAAAATATTACATAATAACATATACATATAACATATTTATATATATATACACTGAGAAAAATCATTTGATTGTATCAACAAGATGTATATGATTGAAGGTTAAATTATTTTGGTTAAATCAAACAAGAGTTTCTAGTTATCATGATAATATTCGATTTTTTTATAACTAGAACGTTTAATAGATTTATTATAAGGATTTGGTTAGTATTTTCTGATTGAATCTAAATAAAATAAAATCTAAATAAAATTTCTTGTTACATTAATTTCTTTGCGAATCACTCTTAAGAATGTATTGGACAGGACCGTGTCTGTCTCAAAAGTTCATCCAAAGTACCAAAAAATTAAAGTTGGGCAGAATACGAATTCTAATTGATGAACAATTTTTTAAAAATCACGAAATCATACTTCAAAGTATTCTTTAATATAAATAGGTCTTAATTTCCAAGAAAATGTTGCCACGTTTTATCATCAATATTGCGTTAAACCGATAATCACAGTTATTTTTAATAATAATTTCAAAACGAGCAAGTAAATCGTTTGAAAACTTTGTGGGAACATTTTTACATGTATGAAGAATATAATATTACAAAATGAAATTTTTATCATTGTTTTTTTAAAGTTTGTGAATAATTTATCATCTGTCTTGAACGTTTACATAAGATCCTATGTTAAAATCGCAAAATTCAAAAATTAATAACTTTCAAAGGAGCAAGTAAAAAAATTTGAAATAATTCGTGACGATTTAGAATGTTATTAAAAATGTTAAATTCAAAATTCACGGAGATCTCATCGATTGTAATATATCTCCAATACATCCTTCATCAGATTCATCTGGTAATTCCTACAAGAATTCTGGTTCGTTCATTTTAGTTGAATGTACCAGAATTCTTACTAATGCAACCAGATTTTTTTCTCAGTTTATATATAAAAAATATAATAGAAAATAAAATATAAATATAAGAATAAAAAATATAAAAAATATAAATATAAGAATAAAAAAATATAAAAAAGAAAAATATAAAAAAATATATAAAAAAAAAAAAAAAAATATATATAAAATTTGAAAAATCAACAGATTAAAAATTGACAAAAAAAAATTGACAAATTAAAAAAAAATTGACAAATTAAGAGACGCGTGAAGAGCTCAATTAAGAGACGTATGAAGAGACTGTATTGGCTGTTTTTCTCCGACGATGCGCCGAAATTCCGCGGGCTCGCAAGCGACAAAATAAACGGACATCGATTCAGGCATACGCCTTAAATACACACACACGTATAGACGCACATATTCGCACACCGCCGTGGGATATAACGAATGCACCGCGCCGCGTGTTCAACACGGAAGACAAATAGCAGCGGTACGCGCCGTAAATAAAGTGCGCAAATCGCGAACGACGCGACGTAACCTGGGAGAACGTGGACCCCCGCGCGCGACGCCTCGTCGATACACGATTGCCTTCTATTATTCCTTATCTTTATCAGGGAGAGACACCGCGAGAGAAAGACAGAGAGAGAAAGACAAACAGAGAGAGAGAGAGAGAGAGAGAGAGAGGCGAGAGAGAGAGAGAGAGAGAACGAGCGGGTATCGCGGTCGCGAGAGATCAATGCGGTCGTCGAGAATCTCGCTCCGCTTCGCAATCGGAGGAGAAAGAGGAGGAGGAGGAGGAGGAGGAGGGAGGGGAAAGGTGGGGGAGGGGGAGGGGGGAGAAAAGAAACGAGGACGATACGACGAAAAAAGTCGTTGGGCGATAGCCCGATGACAAATAGAGCGTTTGCTATCCTCTGGAATTTTTTTTATTTGATTTTTCCCTCAAATTGATTTTTTTTTATATAAAATCAATTTGATTTTTTTATATATAAAAAAAAAAAAAAAAATTACACGCGAAATTAAATATTATTATATAGATTTCCCCGATTAATTTTGGAAGTCGGCATTTAATTTCAATCAATTTTATCTTTTCTTTCATTCCATCAGATATCGTCGCACGTATATTTTGCTACAGTCATCACGTATTGTTTTTATCGCATTATTATTATTATTATTATTATTATTATTATTATTATTATTATTGTTATTATTATTATTACTATTATTATTATTATTATATTATTATTATTATTATTATATTATTATTATATTATTATTATATATTATTATTATTATTATTATTATTATTATATATTATTATATATTATTATATTATTATTATTATTATTACTATTATTATTATTATTATTATTATTATTATTATTATTATATCTTTAATAATTATATAATAATTTAATAATTAGTTTTTATTTAATAGTAGTTAATAATTCTATAATTATATATTATTATTATTTTTAATTGTAATATTACCTATTATTATTATCTTTAATAATTTATTATATTATCTTTAATAATTATATAGAACGATTGCGTGTATTTTTAAGATTTATATTTCCTCGTAGTCACATTTACCGGGGATATAGGCTCAGTTTTGAACGGATTCCGTGATGGAGCATACAATGCAACGTGACGTCATCACGTGATGCGCACGTCCTACAATTTCTGTGTGTTTACGTGTGTCGACTAGGGCTACCTTTGCCCCGTGATATTTTCCCCCTCCCGAGAGAGAAACGCCATTCAAACGAAAATCCCTTTAATTTCTCTCGACGTTATCCGATTCATAGATCACGTTTATTTGAGAACGGAAGAGAGAGAGAGAGAGAGAGGGAGGTGCGGGGAAGGGAAAAATTGCTCAATCTCAAATTAAAGATCGTCGAGATACGTGTCGGAGAGAAACACGAGTGCTTAAACTATATCGGTCGGAAAAATGCACATGAGCTTGCACTTTTATAGATATCTGACGAAAAAGTTTTTCGTTTCTTGTTACAGGATTTCGTTGCAAAATTCCAAGAGCAATGAAAGTATGCGAACTATTTGGCATGAAAAGTTGGGATATCAAGAGGAATCGCGCGTGGGTAAAATAGTTGTCTTTGAACGGAAGCGCCTCGGAGAAATTTCAGATTCCATTTATGTTCCATTGTATTTTTAAGTGAGAATCGATTAAAAATTTTATTATCCTACCAAAATTTATATCTTCCGCTTCAAGCTATACGTTATTAATTCGTATCTCTTTTCATACATTTCTGTTATCTATTATTTATTTCTGACTTTTTCTTCCTCGCTCTGATATCACAGATTGATACGTTATATATACACGGCTTAATAAAATAATAACAATTGATATCGATATCAAAGATTAATATCTGATAAAGACAAAGCACCTGATCTCGCGAAGAAAAACAAATCATTTGAAAAATCCATATTTATAGCATTCTCTATTCCTCTCTTTCTCTCTCTCTTTCTTTCTTTCTACGAGATATTAAATTAAATTAAGAAAAATTATGCAAAATCTCGATCATAGGTAGGGTTGCACAAGACCCAAGACAAGACAATATTCATAAAAATATCGTATTGGTATTGAAAATTTAAAGTAATTTAAATCTTGTCTTGATTTTGAGTGAATATTGGTAGCAAAAATCTCTTTGTCTTGTATTGTCTTGTCTCGATTTTATTAATTTTTTATCTAATATTAAAAAATTATTTAAATAATATTTAACACAATTTTTGTGATATAATTTGAAATAATTATTATATTATATTTTATTATATTTAATTATTATAATTTAATTATTATATTATATTATATTATATTTTATTTTAATTATTGTATTATATTTTAATTATAATTATTACTATGTAATCGATATAAATGCTGCCTATTTATATAAAAAAACATTTACTATTTCATGGAAAACAAAAATTAATATAACTATTTACAGGCTTCAAGGGAATGTGCAGATGTAAATATTTTGGAGTGATAAAAAAATCAGGTTCATATTTATTCTACATTGTCAAAAATGGCTCGAGACATTTTAAGAGACATTTAAATAATATTTAACATAATTTTGTAATATAATTTGAAATAATTATTACTATTGTATTATATTTTAATTATAATTATTGCTATGTAATCGATATAAATGCCATCTATTTACTTAAAAAAACATTTACTGTTTCATGGAAAACAGAAATTAATAATTATTTACAGGCTCCAAGGAAATATGCTGATATAAATATTTTGGAGTGGTAAAAAAATCAGGTTCATATTTATCCCTCATTGTCAAAAATGGCTCGAGACATTTTAAGTTCAACTGCCTCATCCGTGCCAGTAAAAAGACCTTTCTCAATAGAAACTCTGACTACGTCAAAAAATAGAACCAGATTACAAAGTAACTCTTTAAAAGCCCTAATGTGCATCAATTCCTGAGTGAAATGCTCTTTAATGTCTAAAATTTGCGAGTTTGATTTCTAATTTATAAAAATGTTATATTGTATTAATATTAAATGTTTTTAAATTTATCAATATAAATGTTTTTATTGAATGAAATTTTTTAAAATTCATATATAGTGATTTTTTTTTCATTTACATATATAAATATTTTAGTTTCTTTGAGAACCAATAATCTTGACAGGACTAATAATCTTGACAGTCTTAGTCTTGGTATTGCCTTGAAAACTAATTAAAAATCTTGCCTTGACCTTGTCTTGAAATTCAAGACAAGACAAGACAATATCAAGTCTAATCTTGGTATCTCGTGCAACCCTAATCGCAGGCTAAAATCGATGAAAATCGACAATGAAGAGGAGAAAGGCGCACTCAGAGACGGAGATATTTACGGTTCCCAGGTTAATAATAAGTTCCCGAGGGATACGTATAGATCGTCCGCGACCTCCATCGCATTGCATCGCATTGTTAATATGCCGTTACAGCTTCTTGCCCTCGCTAAATCGCATCGCTCTCGCTCGTCACGAGAAAGCGCGCCAACGATGCGGCCCCGAAGCGGTCTCTCTATCTCACTAGAAAAAATATATCTATATAATATTTTTAACCTACGCAGCGTGTTAGCTAATAATACCCACCGCGATAAAAACAACACAAATAACAATATCTCTCGAGTTATTCCCGACAATTTGGCGCCCGTCCCGATTCGTTCACAATATTTACATGCAACAGCAAGAGTGAAAAGTTCTCGAGGGAGAATTAATCCAAGATTCCTCGTCACAGCACTCATACCTGGTGAATGTAAAAAAAAAATATACAGGGTGTCCTAGACTTAATGAATCAGCCGTTAATGGTGGACTCCTGAGATCATTTGGAAGCGAAAATCTTAATACCAAAATGTTGAGAAAGACGTAGTTTCGGCGCTACAAGAAACTAAAGATTACCAATCAGCGCGTTTCATTCTCGCGTGCTCAGGAAGAATTAATATTCAAGATTCTTTGTCACTGGACTCGTACTTGACGAATGTAAAAAGAAATACACAGGGTGTCCCAAACTTAACGAAACAGCCGTTAATGGTGGACTCCTGAAATCATTTGGAAACGAAAATCTTAATACCAAAATGTTAAGGAAGACGTAGTTTCGGCGCTACAAGAGTTTAAAGATTACCAATCAGCGCGTTTCGTTCTCTTATACTCAAGATACAGCGCATCAAGGGGTCCGCGTGCAACGCGATAATTTCGATATCGATAGAGGGATCGATATAAAATAAAAAATAGGATTCTGCGATTGTCTTCGATGCGACAATAGTCAGTAGTTGGAACATTTTTATAAAGTCCTCCTCAACTTCCTCAACATTCTAGTATCAGAATTTTCGTCTCCAAATGATCTCAAGTCTGGGACATCCTGTATACATGGTAGAGAACGCGTTATGTTTACATGAATTTTACGCACAAGAGAAGAGAGAGATGGAGAGCGCGAATCGATCGGCGAAGTGTCAACATATCCGTTGAATTTTCTGGAATGAATGGGCGATCGCCAGAGTCTCGTTCCGCGAAATCTCAGGCACCGGTGTGTCGATGGCCGAGAAAGAGAGAGAGAGAGAGAATCGTTCTCGTGACGGACGACACGCGTCGATGCGTTCGTTGCTTCGTCAGCGCGCGCGCATCTCCTCTCCTCTCCTCTTCTCTTCGGGGAATCACGAGAGCGCTGAGCGTGTTGCTAAGAAATTACATTATAACGATTCCTCTTAGTTTCTACATATTTTTACAATTCTTGATTTACATTCTCGCAAAAGATATAATTTGCAATTAATCATTGCATATTTTTTTTCCGAAACGATTATGTTTTTTACACCAATTGATTCCCCTCATTATTTAGTATGTAAAAGTATTAAGATAAGATAATCGAAAAATGAATATTTTATTAGATATTTTATGGTTTATGTAAAAATTGAGAAATTATTTCAAGCATCATAACTCGATGAAAAAATACTTTATTATAGTGTTTTGAAAAGCTCTCGAGGTAAACTACACACAGAGAAAAATCGTTTGATTGTACCAACAAGACGTATGTGATTGAAGGCATTTTGATTAAATTAAACAAGAATTTCTAGTTATCATCATTTCTAAGTATCATGATAAGACTCGATTTTTTATAACATTTAATAGATACATAGAACATTTAATAGATTTAATAGATTTACTATAAGGATCTGGTTAGTATTTTCTGATTGGATCTATAAAATTTCTTGTTTCATTAATTTCTTCGCGAGCCACTCTTAACTTAACTCGTATTCATTCAATATTTGCCATAAAATGTATATAAAGAACTAGTATTAATATTAAATCCAAAGTATATTTTTTTTCTTTTACGATCAGTAATGCCAGAAAGAGGACGCTAGCTCTCTGATTGTGTGTGTTAAGCATCCTCTTCTTGCATCACTGTTTATCAGTTTAATTTCTAACAAACTGAATTTAAAATAATTTAGTCAATGATTTGGATTGAATTTATCCAATAATCTTGTTGGAATTCAGAATATTAAACAGACTTTTGAGATTAGATGGAAAAAATTTTAGATGACTTGGTGCTGGCGAATTTAGTATTATTAATCAGAAAATTTGGTAAATTTAATAGGAAGAAATTCAATCAGATTCATCTGGTAATTCCTACAAGAATTCTGGTTCGTCCATTTTCCAACAAACATATTGGTTGTATCTACCAGAATTCTAATTAATGCAACCAGATTTTTTTCTCAATAGGGTTGCACAAGACCCAAGACAAGACAATATTCGTAAAAATGTTGTATTGGTATTGAAAATTTAAAAAAATTTAAATCATGTCTTGGTCTTGAGTGAATATTAGTAGCAAAAATCTCGTCTTGTACTGTCTTGTCTCGATTTTATTAACAATTTTTTTCTAATCTTAAAAAATTATTTAAATAATATTTAAATTATTATCTAATCTTAAAAAATTATTTAAATAATATTTAACATAATTTTTGTAATATAATTTGAAATAATTATTACTATTGTATTGTACTATATTTTAATTATAATTATTTTACTATGTAATCGATTTAAATGCCGTCTATTTACTTAAAAAAACATTTACTGTTTCATGGAAAACAGAAATTAATAACTATTTACAGGCTCCAAGGAAATGTGCAGATATAAATATTTTGGAGTGGTAAAAAAATCAGGTTCATATTTATCCCCCATTGTCAAAAATGACTCGAGACATTTTAAGTTCAACTGCCTCGCCCGTGCCAGTAAAAAAACTTTTCTCAATAGAAACTCTGAAAACTCTATGTCAAAAAAATAGAACCAGATTACAAAGTAAATCTTTAAAAGCCCTAATGTGCATCAATTGCCTGGGTGAAATGCTCTTTAATATCTAAAATTTGCGAGTTTGATTTCTAATTTATAAAAATGTTACATCGTATTAATATTAAATGTTTTTAAATTTATCAATATAAATGTTTTTATTCAATGAAATTTTTTAAAATTCATATATAGTGATTTTTTTTCATTTACAAATATAAATATTTTAATTTTTTTGAGAACCAATAATCTCGACAAGACTAATAATCTTAACAGTCTTAATCTTGGTATTGTCTTGACAACTAATTAAAAATCTTGTCTTGATCTTGTCTTGAAATTCAAGATGAGGCAAGCTCAAGACAATATCAAGACTAATCTTAGTGTCTCGTGCAACCTTACTCAGTGGGAGAATCGCGAATGATTTTGCCATTTTCATATTTCGAATAGATACCGTCCAGTGACAGAGGAAGCGCAACGCGATCATCGGCGCCTCGCGAGAGAAGCGGGGGAGGCCGCGCGGGGGAGGGGGGGGGCGGAGTGACTTTGACAGATGCAACTTCCTCGAGTTAAATTTGTCGCCGATGTTTATTCGACGGTGCAATGTCGAGGAGGCCTAGATTGAGATCTCGCGAATGAAGGGGCTCTCTCGCGAATTAACCTTGGCGGACCGGTAGATAAATGAGCGAGACGCGTTATTTCGTTTGTCGGATCCGGGAGATGCGGGTTTCGCTTTAACGGTAGTTTAATTCGAGGCTTTACAGTTTGCGGGACGTCGCGATATTCGCGATGGGAGAATCGCGAAAAATGAATGAAACGCGCGATTCCTCCTGCGATAGTTCTCGCTCGCGGGAAAAGTTTGCCCCCGAAATTTCGCGAGGAACGGGAATTTATTACCCACGTCCACCTTTCGTCAATTCTAGGACATCCTGATACGTTCTTTTCAACTTGTGTACAAATTTTATCTTCTTCTTTTCTCTCTCTCTCTCTCTCTCTCTCGCAAAGTCCACACTTACGTGCGTCTCGAGTACAAGAAGCGCAACAGTAGAAATGCAGTTAAAAAGAGCATGTCGAGTAGGGTTGCACAAGATCCAAGACAAGACAATATTTGTAAAAATATTGTATTTTAAAAAATTTTGAAAAATTTAAATCTTGTCTTGAGTGAATATTGATAGCAAAAATCTCGTATTGTCTTGTATTGTCTTGTCTCGATTTTATTAACAATTTTTTATCTAATATTAAAAAATTATTTAAATAATATTTAACATAATTTTTGTAATATAATTTGAAATAATTATTACTATTGTATTATATTTTAATTATAATTATATATTTTAATTATAATTATTACTATGTAATCGATATAAATGCCGTCTATTTACATAAAAAAACAT
The DNA here is from genome assembly GCA_030586385.1 of Camponotus fellah. Taxonomy (NCBI): domain Eukaryota; kingdom Metazoa; phylum Arthropoda; class Insecta; order Hymenoptera; family Formicidae; genus Camponotus; species Camponotus fellah. The sequence goes on along the minus strand of JAPIVC010000672.1, from coordinate 259,891 downwards.
TTACTGTTTCATAAAAACAGAAATTTATAACTATTTACAGGCTCCAAGGGAATGTGCAGATATAAATATTTTGGAGTGATAAAAAATCAGGTTCATATTTATTCCACATTGTCAAAAATGGCTCGAGACATTTTAAATTCAACTGCCTCATGCCAGTAAAAAGACTTTTCTTAATAGAAATTCTATGTTAAAAAAATGAACCAGATTATAAAGTAAATCTTTAAAAGCCCTAATGTGCATCAATTCCTGGGTGAAATGCTCTTTAATGTCTAAAATTTGCGAGTTTGATTTCTAATTTATAAAAATGTTATATTGTATTAATACTAAATGTTTTTAAATTTATCAATATAAATGTTTTTATTGAATAAATTTTTTTTAAATTCGTATAGTGATTTTTTTTTATTTACAAATATAAATATTTTAGTTTTTTTGAGAACCAATAATCTTGACAGGCCTAATAATCTTGACAGTCTTAGTCTTGGTATTGTCGTGCTAACTAATTAAAAATCTTGTCTTGATCTTGTCTTGAAATTCAAGACAAGACAAGACAATGTCGAGACTAATCTTGGTATCTCGTGCACCCCTATTTTTCATTTACAAATATAAATATTTTAATTATTTTGAGAACCAATAATCTTGACAGGACTAATAATCTTGACAGTCTTAGTCTTGGTATTGTCGTGCTAACTAATTAAAAATCTTGTCTTGATCCTGTCTTGAAATTCAAGACAAGACAAGACAATATCGAGACTAATCTTGATATCTCGTGCATCCCTATTTTTTATTTACAAATATAAATATTTTAATTATTTTGAGAACCAATAATCTTGACAGGACTAATAATCTTGACAGGACTAATAATCTTGACAGCCTTAGTCTTGGTATTGATTTGATAATTAATTAAAAATCTTGATCTTGTCTTGAAATTCAAGACAAAACAAGACAATATCAAGACTAATCTTGGTATCTTGTGCACCCCTATTTTTCATTTACAAATATAAATATTTTAATTATTTTGAGAACCAATAATCTTGATAAGACTAATAATTTTGACAGTCTTAGTGTTGTATTCTCTTAGTATTGTCTTGATAACTAATTAAAAATCTTGTCTTGAAATTCAAGACAAGATAAAACAATATCAAGATTAGTCTTGGTATCTCGTGCAACCCTAATGTCGAGTTTCGAAACGTGAAAAAAGTCGGCGTCGACGAAGAAAAAAACATTGGGAATATTAGACGAAGGAGGAAGCGAGGGGGGGATGAAATCGAAAAAGAGTGTATAAATCAATTTGATAAATTTGACGAGAATTCGGATCGAAGGCTCGATTAAAAATCGCTTTCCTTGCGTAGTTTCAAAACTTGAACACTCTTCCCGCGACATTTTCCCATATTTTAATTATAATTTATATGTTTTATTTATACATTTTACTTTTGTCTAATAAAACGCTCGTAATCGAAGAAGCCCCGTCATGCGAGCCAATAACTTTTTGCAATTTATAACTCATGAATGGAGTAATAAAAATAGCACAACAGATTACATTTGCCGAGATTGCAATAACATGATGTCACATTGAAACGTTTTGCTCATAACGTATGCACATCTTTTATTGAAAGCGAAGAAGCAAGAAAGCATAAAAGAATAAAAAAATATGCAAAACAAAGAATTGATTTATCAGAAAACAGCTCGACAAAAATCTGAACAAAAAAAAATCTGAACAAAAATGTAATAATATAATTTTATCTTTATTTAATTATGATTTTTATGGAGTTTATATAGACGTATGAATATTCGAGATAAATTATTATCGAATGAATAATTCACTTTTCCGAGAGTAATTTATTCGAATTTGACAGATAGCCGATGTGCGTCGTAATTTTATAAGAACGCAAATAAAGTCGCGTAAATATCACGTGTATAATATCTATAGCACGCATACTTGTGCATATTGGTTTTAAACCGAACACACACATACTACGTACTAGGTGTAACGTGTGTTATCAATGTATCCGAATTATCTAATTCATACAGCGAGATAGCGAAGCAGCTTGCTAATAAGGACCCATTATCATTCTTATGAAAATCGACCGCATTGTTATGATACACAATCGTACTTTGAATTGGAAAAATAAAAAAAAAATTACTAAAGCAAACGCTCCAACAAAGAGACATATACATCTTTCATGACACGATCTTTCACCCACGTACACTGAGAGAAAAATTTTGTTGAATGAAATAAATTTGTTTTCTTGAAACTTTTGTTCTAAATGGAAGGAATTGTTTATTTCATTTAAGCAAAAGCTTTTTTTAATTTTAATTAAATATGCAATATTATGCTATATTAAGTATATTATTTTTATTTGTATATTTTTTATATTTAAATAGTATTTTCGTATAATAAAATATATACTACAATTTATTAAATTAAATATATTATTTTTTAAAATTACAAAATTTAAAATTTTTGGGAATAAAAAATGCATTTTAATAAATATTTCGTAAACTTAAAATATAAAAATATTTAATTCAAAATTATATTTTCTTAAGCATATATATTTTTTTAAACATATGTAAATAAATACTTAACTTAAGCAAACAGATGTTTTGAATACAAGTAAATACGTGATTAGTACCCACCGAATAAATAGCTTTCTTGAATTAAGAAATGTACCGTCTGGACGGACCGTCTGTCTCAAAAGTTAATCCAAAGTATCAAAAAATTAAAGTTGAGCAGAATATGAATTCTAATTCATCAAAAATTTTTTAAAAATCACGAAATCATACTTCAAAGTATTCTTTAATATAAATAGGTCTTAATTTCCAAGAAAATGTTGCCACGTTTTATCATCAATATTGCGTCAAACCGATAATCACAGTTATTTTTTAATAATAATTTCAAAAAAGGGCAAGTAAATCGTTTGAAAACTTTGTGGAAACATTTTTACAAGTATGAAGAATATAATATTACAAAATGAAATTTTTATCATTGTTTTTTTAAAGTTTGTGAATAATTTATTACTTGTCTCTTGAACGTTTACATAAGATCCTATGTTAAAATCCCAAAACTTCAAAAATTAATAACTTTCAAAGGAGCAAGTAAAAAAATTTGAAATAATTCATGACGATTTAGAATGTTATTAAGAATGTTAAATTAAAAATTTACGGCGATCGCATTGATTGTAATATATCTCCAATACATCCTTAACTAAATTTTTTTCAAAATCTCAAAATTCAAAAATTAATAACTTTCAAAAGAGGAAGGTAAAAATTTGAAATAATTCATAACGATTTACAATGTTATTAAGAATGTCAAATTCAAAATTCACGACGATCTCATTAATTGCAATATATCTCCAATACATCCTTAACTAAATTTTTTTTTTAAATTCAAAAATTAATAACTTTCAATGGAACAAATAAAAAATTTTCAAATAATTCATGACGATTTAGAATTATTATTAAGAATGTCAAATTCAAAATTCACGACGATCTCATTGATTGCAATATATCTCCAATACATCCTTAATTGTTTTCAAAATCCCAAAAATTCAAAAAATTAATAACTTTCAAAAAAACAAGCAAAAAATTTCAAATAATTCATGACGATTTAGAATGTTATTAAGAAAATTAAAATAAAAATTCACGGCGATCTCATTGATTGCAATATATCTCCAATACATCCTTAACTAAATTTTTTTCAAAATCCCAAAATTCAAAAATTAATAACTTTCAAAGGAGCAAGTAAAAAAATTTCAAATAATTCATGACGATTTAGAAAATTATTAAGAATATTAAAATAAAAATTCACGGCGATCTCATTGATTGCAACATACTCCAATACATCCTTAACTAAATTATTTTCAAAATCCCAAAATTCAAAAATTAATAACTTTCAAAGGAGCAAGTAAAAAAATTTCAAATAATGACGACATTCATGACGATTTGAAATTAAGAATATTAAATTCAAAATTCACGATGATCTCATTGATTGCAATATATCTCCAATACATCCTTAATTGTTTTCAAAATCCCAAAATTCAAAAATTAATAACTTTCAAAAGAACAAGCAAAAAAATTTCAAATAATTCATGACGATTTAGAATGTTATTAAAACCGTCAAATTAAAAATTCACGACGATTTCATTGATCGAAAAAATTTCAAATAATTCATGACGCTTTAGAATATTATTAAAAACGTCAAATTCAAAATTCACGACGATCTCATTGATCGCAATATATCTCCAATACATCCTTAACTAAATTTTTTTCAAAATTCAAAAATTAATAACTTCCAAAGGAACAAGTACAAAAATTTCAAATAATTCATGACGATTTAGAATTAAGAATATTAAATTAAAAATTCACGCCGATCTCATTGATTGCATATCTCCAATACATCCCTAACTAAATTTTAAAATCCCAAAATCAAAAAATAAACTTCAAAGGGAAAGCAAAAATTCAAATAATTCATGACGATTTAGAATATTATTAAAAACGTCAAATTCAAAATTCACGACGATCTCATTGATCGCAATATATCTCCAATACATCCTTAACTAAATTTTTTTCAAAATTCAAAAATTAATAACTTCCAAAGGAGCAGGTACAAAAATTTCAAATAATTCATGACGATTTAGAATTAAGAATATTAAATTAAAAATTCACGCCGATCTCATTGATTGCAATATATCTCCAATACATCCTTAACTAAATTTTTTTCAAAATCCCAAAATTCAAAAAATTAATAACTTTCAAAAAAACAAGCAAAAAAAATTTCAAATAATTCATGACGATTTAGAATATTATTAAAACCGTCAAATTAAAAATTCACGACGATTTCATTGATCGAAAAAATTTCAAATAATTCTGACGCTTAGAATATTATTAAAAATGTCAAATTCAAAATTCACGACGATCTCATTGATCGCAATATATCTCCAATACATCCTTAACTAAATTTTTTTAAAATTCAAAAATTAATAACTTCCAAAGGAACAAGTACAAAAATTTCAAATAATTCATGACGATTTAGAATTAAGAATATTAAATTAAAATTACGCGGTCTCATTGATTGCAAATATCTCAAACATCCTTACTAATTTTTAAAAACCCAAAATTCAAAAATTAATAACTTTCAAAGGAGCAAGCAAAAATTTCAAATAATTCATGACGATTTAGAAAATTATTAAAAACGTCCAAATTCAAATTCACGACGATCTCATTGATCGCAATACCTTCTAAACATCTAATAAATTTTTTCAAAATCAAAAATTAATAACTTCCAAAGGAGCAGGTAAATTTCAAAAATTCATGACGATTTGGATTGAATATTAAATTAAAATTCACGCCGATCTCATTGATGCAATATATCTCCAATACATCCTTAACTGTTTTCAAAACCCCAAAATTCCAAAAATTAATAACTTTCAAAAAAAAACACAAAAAATTTCCAAAATTCATGACGATTTAGAATATTATTAAAACCGTCAAATTAAAAATTCACGACGATTTCATTGATCGAAAAATTTCAAATAATTCATGACGCTTTAGAATATTATTAAAAATGCAAATTCAAAATTCACGACGATCTCATTGATCGCAATTATCTCCAATACATCCTTAACTAAATTTTTTTCAAAATTCAAAAATTAATAACTTCCAAAGGAACAAGTACAAAAATTTCAAATAATTCATGACGATTTAGAATTAAGAATATTAAATTAAAAATTCACGCCGATCTCATTGATTGCAATATATCTCCAATACATCCTTAACTAAATTTTTTTCAAAATCCCAAAATTCAAAAATTAATAACTTTCAAAGGAGCAAGTAAAAAAATTTCAAATAATTCATGACGATTTAGAATTAAGAATATTAAATTAAAAATTCACGCCGATCTCATTGATTGCATTATATCTCCAATACATCCTTAACTAAATTATTTTCAAAATCCCAAAATTCAAAAATTAATAACTTTCAAAGGAGCAGGTACAAAAATTTCAAATAATTCATGACGATTTAGAATGTTATTAAAAACATCAAATTAAAAATTCACGACGATTTCATTGATCGAAAAAATTTCAAATAATTCATGACGCTTTAGAATATTATTAAAAACGTCAAATTCAAAATTCACGACGATCTCATTGATCGCAACATATCTCCACTACATCCTTAACCAAATTTTCTTTATTCCAACCTCATCTTTTCCTCAGACGTACACCACACACACACACACACACACATACATACACACACCCACGCAACTCGTATATAACTCTATACAAAATATTTAGTCTCCATCTGAAAAGACCGATAGAAGTCTCGCTAAACGAAAACACGGGCTCATTCACGGCTTTCTCGCTTATCGCACTCTCGTCGAACACACATTGTTATCGAGAGGCGCACGGCCACGCGCGCTCGTGTTTACGCTCGCTTCTCGCGCGAATTTTCGGCGCGATGTCGTCGCGACGACGAGCATCGCATCGCGTCGCGTCGCGTCGCGTCGCGTCGTGTCATCTCCCCTCGTCCCCCCCCTTCCCCTCACCTCACCTCCCCTCGCCCTCGTCCCGTCCGAGAGAGCGACGTCCGAGGACGCGCGCGCGAACGATGACGCGATGACTCCCGAGAGAGGAACACGGTTCGTCCGATCCGATCAGATTGGCAGGCGTCGTGACCGTCAACGAATAATGACGCTCATTGACATTCCGCTCGCGCGTCATCGTCATCGTCGTCGTCGTCGTCGAAGCTCTCTCGGATCGCCAGAAACGACGAACAAAGAGAATAGTAAGAGTCCCGCGGGGGAGGGGGAGGCGTGCGTTCAACAACGAGAACGCATCGCTGGCGATTCCCGAGAGAGAGGGACAAAGAGGTGGAGCGCGAAAAAGAGAGGAGCGAGGAGAGACGGGGCGAGGGAGGAGGAAGGAAGGGACAAAGGACGGAGCTGGGCCGAGGGACTCCAGGCAAGGCTCGCTCGGTTGGTCGATGAAGAATATATACGCGACACGCACGCGAGGGAGATTCGCGAGTGACAGCGCGTTGCCAGCCAGCCTGCCAGCCTGCCTGCCAGCCAGAGAGAGAGAGAGAGAGAGAGAGTGAGTGCCCTGGCGCATGACGCCTCTCGTCCTTGCCTAGGTCGTCGTCGTCGTCGTCATCGTCGTCATCGTCGTCGTCTTCGTCGTCCTCATTGTCATCGTCGTCGTCGTCGTCGTCGTCGTCCTCGGGGACCTCGCGAATCGCGAGAGACGGCGGAGGAACGGATCAGCTGTTCGCCTCGGCAATGACAACATTCAACACGCACGACCCCTTCCTTCCCTCCCCCCCCTCGCCCCCTCGCCCCGGGACAACCTCGACGCGCGTTTTCGTTCGCGCGACGACCCGGAGGAGAGGGTGTCCTCGCGGCCTTACCACGACTTACCTCGAGCCTGGTGCGCCCGGAGTGTATCATCCTTTTGCGTCGCGTTATTTTGCAAAACTTCCGGGAGTACCCGCACGGTGCAGTCGCGAAAAAAAAAACGTCGCGCGGCCGAAACGAGGAGCTGCGCCTCGCGAGAGAAATGGCCGAGTCTACTGAACGCGAGTCGACGACGAATGCGCGGTGGACGGAGCGCGCGGGGGGTGGTGGCGGGGGGGAGGGAGGCGGCGGCGGCGGGGAGGGGGGCGAACGGCGCGCCGCCGACTTTCCGTCGAGCCCGCGGCGCGGGACGCGCGGATTGGCCGGCGGCGGTCGACTTGACGACAGCGCGGCCAATCGGCGCGCGCGCCTCCATTGTTTACACGCTTCCCATTGGATCGTTATTTTTGAGTAGGGCGACGTTCGGAGAGAGAGAGAGAGAGAGAGGTGCGCGTCGTATGAAATCTCTTCCTCCCGAGACAAAGGAGAAGGCGAGGGTGCGACCTGCGGTCGATATTGCAGGTGGCGTCGTTATCGACGCGAATCAGCGAAGGGTTATCGATGACGGATGAGCGGCGAGTTAAGATGAGGCGCGTGTTGCTAGGCTCGCTTTCCATTCGCGTTTTCGGTGGAGGAATAATCTCTGACCTGGATTCGATTGCGGGTTGACCGAAATATATTTCGTTTATTGAGGGGGGAGAGAGACGACGCGAGAGTGTATCTCGAGTGTCGCGCGTTAGGAAAGTTTATTTATCTATCTAGCAACAAGCCTCGATTCGTCGAAGCTATCGATGGGGAATAATTTTGCGATGATATAATAAATGTGAATAAATGGAGAAATGTGGAATTTTTAAGGGGAATCGTAGGGTAATTTATAGCTTTTTTAATAGTAGAGTGATATCATCGATGGCGCGACAAAGAGAATGCGAATTACAATCGATGATCAGTCTAATAAATGCATATAACATCATCGATTAATGTACCGTAATGCATATAACACGTGCTCAATCACGTGTTAATAAGATATTATTTTTCAATAAGGATGTTTTGCATGTGCAATCCTAGCAAAAAATAGCTGAAAATCAATATCGACGAATATACATACTTTGGAGTATTTTGAATATGAGAAATTGTGTGGAATATTTATAATTTGATCTTAGTTACACTGTAAAAAAAGTGTGTAAAATTCAGGGAAGGGAAGTAACGCGTTACTTGTAACGCCGTTACCGTTATAGTTACTTTTTTTTGGTAACGATCCAGTAACGCCGTTATTTTTTTCCTGTAACTGTAACGATAACGTAGTTACATTTTTTTAGTAACGATAACGAATTTACAGTTACTTTTAGCGTTACTTTTTCGGTAATTCTGTACTATCACTTTAGAGGCCATCTAAATGATGACCTATTAGAATCAACTTTTATTAAAAATTAATAAAAGACATCGATAAAATTTAACATATGTTTTGTGATTTAAATCCTTTCATAAAGAAAGAAAGAGATATGTATTATACGAAACAAAATTTATTATGATTATAGATTTGAAAAAGTAACGAAAAAGTAACGAACCGTTATTTTTTAAGTAACGATAACTGTAACTAGTTATTTTTGAAAATCAGTAACTAATAACGGTAACTAGTTACTTTTTTAACTTGATAACGAGTAACGGTAACTAGTTACTTTTAAAAAGTAACGTTCCCTTCCCTGGTAAAATTACATATAATCAGTGTAACAATTATGCTATTTATAACGGAAATATATAAATTTCATGTATTTTTACAAAAATTAGTTATTTTACTCTTTATTGTGTAAATATTATATTTGATAAGAAATTACAAGGTTAAAAGTGTAATTTTTGGATTTTATGTACAATTAAATGCACAGTTAAATACAATTAAATGTACAATTTTTTGTAACATTTATATAAAATTTAAAAATTACACTTTTAACCTTGTAATTTCTTATCAAATATAAACGAATATTTACACAATAAAGAGTAAAATAACTAATTTTTGTAAAAGTACATGAATTTATATATTTTCGTTATAGATAGCATAATTGTTACAATAATTATGTATGTAATTTTAAATTAAATTTAACATGTGAAATTGTATAAATACATATAAAATGTATTATTACATAAATGTATTATTACATAAATATTTCTAGAAATCTACTTCTAACATATAAATTTATTAATACAAGATGTTTACTTACCATTTAAGATAATAATTTTATCTATAAAATGTAAATTTACTAATGTATGTAAATATACATTTTTAATAGTTGATCTCAATATTACCCACTATAATAATTGTAAATTTACACAAAAACAGTGTACAGTGTAGAGACGTATTTTTTAATATTTATTGCATTTTTTATTGAAATATTTCGAATTTTGTTAATCGAAATGATTAACTTTTGGCAGAGAATTTCGCCTTGTGACAGATACATGGCTAACTTCATTGAATTATATTTAATATCTTTTTAACCAATTAGTACTTGTATAATATTATTTGACCAAATATTTCCTCTATATCTAACTTTGCAAATTTTCAAATTCTGAATATTATTTCCATGCGTTTTTGTTATTTGAATCGACGTGGTTTTATGTTTCCCATAAGAACACATGTTAATTCGATGTAAATTAAAATCCTTATAACTTGTGAACGCTTTAGTGAATCGATTTAAAAATTGTACTGAAGATTCTAAACATATGTAAGGAGATTCTGTACAATTTTCATTAAATTCTCAATATTTTGAAATACAAAACATTCTTAATTGATTAAGTTATTGCATTCGTTGTATGACAAATTTTTTAAATGTGTTTGATGAGCTACAAAAGAAAATAGAGATTCAAGGAATTTTTATCCTGCAGCCAATTCAACATGTTTAAGGATGTTTTGTGTACAATTCCAGCAAAAAATAGCTGAAAATCAATATCGATGAATATCCACTTTTGGAGTATTTTGAATATGAGAAATTGTATGGAATATTTATAATTTGATCTTAGCTACACTGTAAAAAAAAGTGTGTAAAATTACATATAATCAGTGTAACTATTTATTATGCTATTTATAACGGAAATATATAAATTTCATGTACTTTTACAAAAATTAGTTATTTTACTCTTTATTGTGTAAATATTATATTTGATAAGAAATTACAAGGTTAAAAGTGTAATTTTTGGATTTTATGGACAATTAAATGCACAATTAAATACAATTAAATGTACAATTTTTTGTAACATTTATATAAAATTTAAAATTGTACTGAAGATTCTAAACCTACACTGAAAGAAAAGTAATGTTGAATTAACAACATTCATTCAATAACATTTTTAATCAAATCAATATACCATGTATTGATTTGATTAATGACATTATGTAAAGACATTCTGTATAATTTTCATTAAATTCTCACTATTTTGAAAATAGGTACAAAACATCCTTAACATATTTTGTATTTAAATATCATTACTAAAATATTTATATAAATATACAAAAGGCTATTATTTTTCATTTAAATTCATTCAAAATGTAAAATAAAAAAATATACTTGAATATGTTACAGTAATTATATGTCGAGAAGGAGAGATTTAATTAAATGATAATCATTATTTAATTACATGGCTAAATATATAATCAAAAAATCTCTTTTATAAAATTGTAAAATTGATGCAAAAGAAACAATTATTATTCCTGTTTATTTTCCGCGTATTAACTTGGTTATATAATTTCGATTGAATCAGATATATTATTAAATGACAATCAATCGACGAGTTAAAGTATTATTGTATTTTTCAAGTGTAGAGTTTAGTAGGTCGAAAGATACGATATTATCGAAGCGTTAGATCGAGGTCGATAAAAAAAAAACTACAATGTACATAAATAATCGTAATCTGGAACAAGCTACAATTTTAGAGATTTATCTTCGATTGAATTATTGATTTAATATAAAATGCATGACTTTTAACACGTTTAACAATATGGTATTTAACGTGTGATCATCATATATACAATACATATACGTATATCATTATATTTGTCATCGATAGAAAGCTAATTAAATAAAACACTGAGCGAAAAAAATATATATATGTATATAATTATCTTTTGTATGTAACAAATATTTACAATGATCTGTAGCAATGATTTAAAAAGCGCTTTTTGGACTTTCTGATTGGAAAATCTTGCAGCCGGTTATAATAATTTAAGCGCAATACATATATTTTTATCGTTATCGAATGATATACATATGATCTTATCGATATTTATTAAAATTATCGGCATAGATAAATCATCGAAAGAGGAAATAATTTAACAAACTTAACTTTGCGGATTAATTGGAATACTTTTCAAAAATATATTTATTTTTACGAGGAATGTGTATTGTGTAATATTGCTTTCTATCGTTTATAATTTTTTTATAAATTTATTTTTTTAATTAATTTGATATCGAATTTTTATAAGAAATAATGACTATGAATATTAATAAATAAGTACTCTTTTACACTAAGTTTGCTTTAAAGAAAAAACATATGACACTTTAATTATAAGCTTTAGAAAAAGATATAATTAATTTATATATACACACTATACACATTTATTACAATATTACGTTTATTACAATTTATTAATAATATTTATTTTAAGTAAATAAATATTTAAATAAATTTTTAAATAAAAATGGAAAAATAGATAAATACAAATAAGAATATTAATTTTAAGTAAATAAATATTGTTTAATATTCTTATTTGTATTTATCTATTTTTCCACTTTCATTTAAAAATTTTATATACATATAAAGTAATAAATTAATCGATTACTGATTTAAAAGTTACCCAAATAGAAACGCACAAGATTTATGAGAATCTATTTATTCTGGCAATTTTTCTATTTTATGAGTAATCGATTAATTTATTAGTTTTCATTTACTTTTTTATTATCATTATCACATTAACTGGACGAAAAAGAGATTTTTTAAATGAATATCTTAACAAATAAAATACGTTTTAGTTTGTTAAATGTAATCTTATTTTCACAAGATTTTTTCAGATCTGATTGTCACTAAATTTTATTTTATTATCTATCTGAAAATTGAAAGATAAAAATGTTTATCATATAGTGATAATCAAATATGTAGGACAAATGCATATTTTATTGTTCTAAATAGTTGCTGTTTTGCTGCAAAACATTACATTTAATTATTGTTGTTATTTAATACACGCTAATCAATATCTCTCGCTGCTATTTTCAAAAAAACACAATAATTATATTATTCTTATTGTATTATTTATTCCGTAAAATTAATAATTAATTACTTTATAAAATTAATAATTAGTTACTTTATAATTTAAGCTAAAAAATGTAGATAATTAAATTGAAAAAAATGTAGATTAAAAATTATTTAAAAGATAATCTTTTAAATAGTTCTTATAATCTGATAAGTAGGTATGTTGCTCGACAGATTGTGTGTATGTATGTGTGTGTGAGTGAATCTTTTTACGATATAAAAGATTCACTGAATCGCACGTATTCGTTTTATGATTTCATCCTTTATTTTTTTGATTTCATTCTTTAATTTCATTCTTCGATATCGTGCATTTCTTTAGCGCAAATTTTACACTCGGACAATAAAAAAGTATGATTGTTATGTGGCATATTATTAAAAAATATTTTAAGATTCTAAATAATATTGCGATATAAACGCACGAGATTATATATTTTTTATGTTCTCTTTCTCTTGCGCGATCGCATTGAAGAAAATATTGCATGCTATTGTATTCATAAAATCTTGAATAATTTTTATTATTTTTATAATTTTGATAACTTTACTCTTTTCTTATCTTTTGCGATTTCATCAAACAATGATAATTAAAATATTCGATACAAATCCTAGATTACCCATTTACGTATAAAAAATGAAAATTTTTCGCAGAAAGTTGTTATCGCGTGATAAAATAAATAATATAAAAATCGATATGCCTGTTATAGTTAATTATAGCACTTGAAATTATCATATGCGTTGCAATACAATAAAATCTTACCAGAATGAGAGACGAATCTCTGAAAGTTTCGTGTATGATCTGAATTATATATAATATAATTCAGTTTTTCTTAATGTTAAAGTGCTTTCATAAAGTACAACAGAATCTGCTTGACTGTGCAAACAAAGATTTAATAATTTTTAAGTCCAAATCAATTAAATAAAATCTAATAGAAAATAATCTTTTATTTACTGTTTAGATAAGGCGTACTTATGAGCACTAAATTGAAAATAAATTATATTGAATAAATATATTAAATAAATATAATTATATTAAATAAAAATAGTAAATAATTTAATAAATTATATTAAATTATTAATAATTATTAATAAAAAAGAATAATTCAAAAAATAAATATTAGTAATATAAAGATACAAAATTCATATTATTATATAATTTATTATTATTATATATTTAATAAACACAAATAATATAAATTGTAATTTGATTTATAAACAAAAAATACTTATTTCCCTATTAATTTAATTGTATCCCTAAATGGTTGAAAAATTGCAATAATCCCTACCTTTTATTTGGTCCTTTTCGTTCCTAAATCTAATTTAAAATCTTTCGTTCTAATAAAGTAAAAAAAAACAATTTCTATTATTACAATTAAAATTAAACAAATTATTCTTAAAAGATTTAATTTAATTTATACATATTAATATAATTATTAATTATAATTAATAATTATTAATTATTATTTATATATTTCTTAAAGTAAATTTTTTGAATCAATTTATAAATATATATAACTTAAATTTTAAATTTAATACATCATTCTGTCAAAGTAACTACACTATTAATTTATTATTAATTTTATTAATAAAAGGAATTTAAATAATTAATCCTTTCGTACAAAATTATTTTCATTTTATCATATGAAATTATTATACGATAATGTCTCCAACTATAAAAAAAACTGATAAAAATTATTTCTCGTTACGATCGCGGTATCACTAGACATATGCAAATAAAAATATTAAATAAAAATAGAAAGTATTTTTGTTAATAATTGGAAATATATTTTATAATGCGTGGGACGTTCTTTAGTAATCATCATCGTTGGCAGCTATCGTGAATCCAAATATTGGCGAATTAAATGCGTCATTTCTCGAATGCACTGGGAAGAATGCACCTGAGTGTATCTCGAGTAAGCATTCTATAAGATCATTTCATGAGGAAGATTCTACCTTGTATTATGTTTGTCAAAACGGCAAGCAAACAGTTCACACGTATCTCGATGGTCTACACTTCAATCCAATTATCAAGCAATGCGATTGGCTATTTCTTGAGATTGGAAGCTCCTTCGGATCGAGATTCCTGCAGATTCAATCAACGATGTACTTTCGAAAAAGAGAAAGACGATGCAATCGAATGCATCGGTAAATGTAAGGATAGTATGGTATATTGTCGCATGTCGATTGTGACAAGTATTGCAAATCCTACAACGGCATTTCGATTCTCAGTGTTTTCTAGTATCTAGATAAAATTATCTAGATAATCATCTAGATAAAAAAATGGATCATCTTTATCTTTAACTAGATGAAGAAATACAAAGTATCTTTATGTTTATCTTAGATGAAAAATATATGTCATCTTATCTAAAAATTGTCTAAGATAACGTTTTGCAAAAAAGTTTTCCAGGCAAGCTTCTAAAAATATATCTAAAATATTTAAAATATATTTTTTATATTATTATTATTAATATATTATAAATATATTATTATTATATTATTAATATATTATAAATATATTATAAATATAAATTAATAAATAAATATTTATCATATCATTTATATACCTTTTTGCTATTATTTAAATATTCTTTAGGAAAAGAGAAGGAATATGTGTTTATGATTTTAATATCCCATTTATAATCTGCGTCACATTTTTTATAAATATTTATAATCTTCTAAAATAAACAAAAATATCTAGATAATTATCTAGATTATCGCAATAATTATCTCATCTTTCATCTAGATTAAGTAATAGTAAAATCATCTTTATCTCATCTAAGATAAATTTACGGATTTTTATCTTTATCTTTATCTAGATAATTTTGAAATTATCTACAGCAAACACTGCCGATCCTTTATATCTGTCCAAAAGGCTTGCATTACTCTAATTGTAAGATCGAACAGATCTGTACTTGGATTGGATCATGGATAGCCAAATGTAAACAGTAAAATGAAGAAAAAATGTATCAGAATATAATAAATTGAAGGAAAATTAAAGCAGAAAAAAGTATGCCAACGAGCAACTTTTTATTGATTCTCCATCGATTATTCATTCATTGAAACTGCGATCGATGATTCGAATAACGTAAAGAAAGAATTATATACATGTATCAAAAAATAAATTAAAAAATTCTCCTGTATAATACATTTAGATTTATATGTTTATAGTTAATTAGAAAGAAAATTTTTACAAATATGTACAAATTAATTAAGCAAAAAATTATTTATATGTATGAATTATCAAATTGATAAAATTTATCAGTTAATAATACAGATTTGATATTTATATCTGCATTTTATATCTGAGATATATATTGATTTATATATTGAGAAAATGATAATTATATTAATCTAAGTAAATTATTTTATTATATTAAAGAATTTCGTTAATCTAATATTTTTTTTTAATAATATTTTTTTATATGTCGCCACAAATTTCAACTTTAATCTCGATAATATTAAATAAATTGAAGTCATCTTTTTCTAACACAAAGGATCATTATCTAACTTTTTTAATTTTCAGTGTTATACATTTTTAACCAATTTTTTTATTTAAAATTTCAAATTGGAGTCATTTTTTTCTTAATAGAAAAGTTCATTATTTAAACTTTTCCATTTCCAATGTTATACATTTTTAAAACTAAGCTTTTTCTTTTTTCAACTTAAAATTTCATTAAAATGTCGCCCACTTTTCTAAAAGACTTTTTTGTTAACAAAATTTTTCAAATTGCAAAATAATATTTATATATTATAGCAAAACTTTGTAATGTTTCTTTCTTTTTAATTTTTCTTTGAGAAATCTTAATAAAAAGGTATTTAATATTTTTACATATTTTTCCAATCATTTCAAGATTATTGTGCTCTCAATCAAATTCTGATAAACGAATGTTCCGAAAGATAAAATCTTCGATTATTACTGCTAATTGAATATCATGGTTACAGATTATCGAATTGGGCTATAACTATTTTAGAATTCTAAAACTATAAAAAAAAGTTAGCAAATACTTTGAATCGAACAAAATTGCCAAATGAAATTTTAATAAATAATATGATATTTAATACTAAATAATATTATTAAATGCCATGCATAATATTATTTAATTAATATTGCATTTGATGTATAAATAATAATAAAATATGTAAGTATTATATGAAAAAGAAAAAAAAATGAAAAAAGTCCCTCTTTCTCTTTCTTTTTCTTTTTCTCTCTTGTGTAAAATACTTTTGATAATTGCCATTTTTAAAAGACACACATATATTCGGTTTTGTATCACAATATCAATGCTGTAAATTAAATTTGCAAAATTTCAACATTTATTTATTGATTATATTATTCATTATATATTTAAAATATACGAATATATACAGAGTGTCCCTAATTTAAACGTCAAAACTTCGGGAACGTAGAGGATCAATAAACTAAGAAAAAAGTCCTTTCGATATGTTTGTTTACATTCTTTTCGTATAAGAAGGAGAAAGATGCCAAATAACAAGAAACTTTTGTATCAAATGTTTTTTCTAAAAGCTTGTCAATCTTCATTGAAAATCTTCATTCAGTTTATTATTTCATCACTTTCAAGATCAATTTTTAAGATTGACAGAGGCAGAAAAAATGTTTGATACAAAAGTTTCTTATTTTTTCACGTACAATTCAAATTCTGTAATAAAAAGTACCATGTTCCCCTAAAAAAAATTCAACTTCCGATCCGGATCGCGTATTTCCCGTCGGAAACAAAAGTTGTTGAAAATATCACCATTTAATCGAGTACCCGATTTACTTAAAAATTGTTCACGATTTTTGATAAAAGCCATTTATTTTCATTTTAAAAGGGATGTATAGTTTGAGACACTCTGTATATATATATATATATATGGAATATGTTTGTATCTACTTTAATATTCTCTGATTAATTTTAAAAGAAAAGTTTTGCCAATGTTAGATATGATAAGCCGCACTCATATTAAGCGATAACACTTCACTTCGCTTATAAAAATCATTTCGAGTATAGGCAAATTTGTCAGTTAGTAATTTAATGTGAATGAAGATATAATTCCTGGTCCCTAACTTTAGCGACTGGGTTATTGAGTTTCACGATGAAAGGTGAGTGCTCGCGATTTATGGAATTTTAATAGTGTAATAAAGTGATGATAATTTATATGACATATAATAATTCGTGGCAAACGTTTGAAAGAGATTCGATACCTTATCGTTGAACAATACCGTCATCAAATATGTAGGATGTTTGTGCGAAAAAGTTTCGTATAGTGCAATTAATCTAATGTGAATAAATGTCGATTATAAACGCAACATAAAATAATTATAAGAAATATATATACATGCACATGTTTAAAATATTTTTAATAAATCTCCCTCTCTTTCTTCTTCGCTCTTTCTTTCTCCTTCTTCTCTCGTAAAGATCTTCGATTTTGCATTCATTTATGATCAGATTAGAAAATATTGTTCATAAATTTAAATAAGATAAAAAATAACAAGCAGAGAATCATGTGACAGGCATTATTGAATAGAATATTACATAATTTTTTAAAATTGTGATTATTTAAATAATTATTTTTATTTTTCAATGTTAATATTTTCTAATGGGAAGTTATTGTTTTTATATAGGATTATATATATATATATATATGTATATATATACATATATATTAGAAGATTTTTCAATGTTTTATCATAATTATATGATAAACCGTTAAATATATACACATTGCGCGCTTTTCCTAATTTTATTAAATCTTTTAATCTCTCTCATATAAAATATTTATTTTTTTTCTTTCTAATTAAATTAAATTAATCTATTTTTTCTCTTTAATAAAATTAAATTAAGAGATATTAAGAGAAAAAAAATCATATAATTAAATAACAATATATTAATCTTAATAGTTAAATTTTTCTCTCGAATTTGCTTAATTTGTTTTTCTTATTATTAGACTATATTAATAGTACATTTAATACATCGCTAAATTTAATAAAAAAATCTCATCAACACATCTTATCATATTTTCAGATTTTAATTTATTTTATTATATTTTATATATATATACATATATAATATATTTGATCGAATGCTCCATCTATTTAATATTTACGATTGATAAGAGGTTTCGTAAAATTTTATCCAATATAAAAAAGATACTAAAATTTAATTTTTCATGAATTTTTCTGAATAAATTAATTTAATATGATTTAATTTAATATATTTAATTTAATTTGATAAATCACAACGTTACTCATATTAAAGTAAATTGATAAAAAAATATTCTTTTAAATTTAATCTACTTATTAAATCTATCATTATATATTAATGCATCTCTCTCAATTAGATAATCAATATTACTATATATTTATATTAAATTAATATTATATACTTTTTGTATTTATAGGGATATACTTAGTAGCCGTTTTATATGTGGCTACGTTGAGCGTTGCGCTTAACATATCATCGGTGACTGATTTCCCGACAGAATGTCCAGAAGAGTCACAGGATAAAATAATTTATTTGCCTCATGAAAATGACTGTACGAAATTCTACAGTTGTTATATGGGAATAAAAGGGGAGCCACAAGATTGTCCTTTCATGGATGATAAAGGTAACAGATTGCACTTCAATCCTGTACTTCAAGTATGTGATTGGCCCAGGAATGCAAAATGTAAGCTATCGATTAAGCCAACGTCAGCTTCGATAACGTCGAATCCTCCGACATCGTCGAGTTCATCATCTAGTTCTCCGCCAACAGTTTC
Source organism: Camponotus fellah (assembly GCA_030586385.1). NCBI lineage: Eukaryota > Metazoa > Arthropoda > Insecta > Hymenoptera > Formicidae > Camponotus > Camponotus fellah. The sequence continues at coordinate 240,458 of JAPIVC010000672.1, read as the reverse complement.
ATCAAATTCTCCGACATCGCTAACGTCGTCGTCTAATCCTCCAACGACAACTTCATCACCAAGTTCTTCGACATTACCGACATCGTCCAGTTCTCTTCCGACGACGACTTCAAGCCTTCCATCGACAATTTCATCAGATTCTCCAACATCGCCGACGTCCAATTCTTTTCCCTCGACGACAACTTCAGCATCAAGTTCTTCGATATTGCCATCGTCGTCTAGTCTTCCTCCGACAACGACTTCAAGTTCTTCAACATCGTCAGCCACTTCTTCTCCTGAAACAACTTCGAGTTCTCCGACATCGTCTAATCCTTCGACAACGACGACTTCATCAAGTTCTCCGACGTCATCTAGCCCTCCATCAACAACTTCATCAGATTCGCCAACATCGCCGACGTCGTCGTCCAGTCCTTTTCCTCCGACGACGACTTCAGCATCAAGTTCTTCGATATTGCCATCGTCGTCTAGTCTTCCTCCGACAACGACTTCAAGTTCTTCAACATCGTCAACATCGTCAGCCACTTCTTCTCCTGAGACAACAACTTCAAGTTCTCCGACATTACCATCCACTTCACCGACAATTCCAAGTTCTCCGACATCATCTAATCCTTCGACAACGACGACTTCATCAAGTTCTCCGACGTCATCTAGTCCTCCATCAACAACTTCAGATTCTCCAACATCGCCGACGTCCAGTCCTTTTCCTCCAACGACGACTTCATCATCTCCAGCATCATCGACATCATCTAGTTCCCCTCCTCTGACAACTTCAAGTTCTCCGACATCACCATCCAATCCATCGACAACTCCAAGTTCTCCGACATTGTCGACATCGTCGTCCAATCCTTCGACAACGACGACTCCATCAAGCTCTTCGGCATCGCCGACTAGTTCTCCGGTTTCATCATCAAGTTCTCCGATATTGCCATCGTCATCCAGTTCTCCTTCTCCGACAACAACTTCAAGTTCTCCAACATCGCTGACATCGTCATCCAGTTCACCGACAACTCCAAGTTCTCCGACATTGTCGACATCGTCGTCCAATCCTTCGACAACGACGACTCCATCAAGCTCTCCGGCATCGCCGACTAGTTCTCCATCGACAATTTCATCATCAAGTTCTCCAATATTATCAACATCGTCTAGCCTTTCTCCGACGAAGCCTTCATCATCAAGTTCTTCGGTATCGTCGACTTCGACAACGATTTCAACAGCAATCTCAGCAACAACTACGGAAGCCTCCGAAGAACCTCGCATAAAGTGTCCTTCCGAAAACTCTACTGAGACAGTGCGGATTGCCCATCAATGCCTATGCAACGTATATTATGAATGTATGAACGGTAACCAGATACGTCAAACGTGCCCGATCGGTATGCATTTTGATTATGAACGAGAGGTTTGCGATTGGCCCGAAGCAGTAAACTGTGTCCAGTCTATTTCAACTCAAGATATTCGAATTGATAGCTATCAAAATAAATGCCATCAAGAAGGCAGAGCATTTCAACACGAGATTGATTGTTCATCATATTATTTGTGTGTTGAGGGTGAAAAAATTCTGAAACATTGTATGGCGGGACTTCACTTCAACGTCACTCTCCAGATGTGTGACTATCCGACAAAAGCAAGTTGCGACTTCATTGCTACGTTCCTGCCTGCGACTCATCCGACAACTTGTCCTTCTTCGGATTCCACAGAGAAAATACTGTTACCTCATGAATGTGATTGTGCCCAATATTATGAATGTATCAATGGAAACCAAGTACTTCGACATTGTCCGAATGATTTATATTTTGATCGTATTCGGAATACTTGCAGTCAACCGAATGATGCCAAATGTCCGTATGTTTGTCCTTGTGCAAGTTCCACAAAACAAGTATTGTTGCCCCATGAATGTAATTGCAGACAATATTACGAATGCATTAGGGGAAATCAAGTTCTTCGAAATTGTCCAAATAATCTATATTTTGATTATATTGAGAAAATTTGCAAGCCCTCAGATGAAGCCATTTGCTCAACCCCAAGCCCAACTAAACCAACAAGCACAGATTCAACAGTAACTGACACAACAATTACAGATTCAACAGTAACTGATACAACAATTACAGATTCAACAGTAACTGATACAACAATTACAGATTCAACAGTAACTGATACAACAATTACAGATTCAACAGTAACTGATACAACAATTACAGATTCAACAGTAACTGATACAACAATTACAGATTCAACAGTAACTGATACAACAATTACAGATTCAACAGTAACTGATACAACAATTACAGATTCAACAGTAACTGATACAACAATTACAGATTCAACAGTAACTGATACAACAATTACAGATTCAACAGTAACTGATACAACAATTACAGATTCAACAGTAACTGATACAACAATTACAGATTCAACAGTAACTGATACAACAATTGCAGATTCAACAGTAACTGATACAACAATTACAGATTCAACAGTAACTGATACAACCACAGATTCAACAGTAACACCTACAGAAGGTCCTGAAAAGCCACGACAAACATGTCCTCCTAAAGGATCAACCGAAAAAGCGCGGATTGCTCATCCTTGGGTATGTTACTTGTATTATGAATGCGTAAATGGTAATAAGGAACAACGAATGTGCCCGATCGGCAAGCACTTTGATTACATACGAGAGGTTTGCGATTGGCCTTGGAAAGTGAACTGTATCCGGCCAATTCCAACAGATGATATGTTGATTGACAACTGCCGTGATAAATGTTCTCCGGAAGGCAGAGCATTTCGGCACGAAACCGACTGCTCCTTGTATTATTTATGTTCCAACGGTAAGAAAAATTTGAAACAATGTACAGCAGGACTCCACTTTAATATTACTCTCCAAATATGCAATTATCCGTATAAGAGTTGTGATCTCCCTGATAATACTTATTCAATAATTACTCAAAATAATTGTCCTTCAAATTCTACAGAGAAAATACGTTTTCCTCACAACTGTAAATGCACGTACTATCATGAATGTGTTAATGGAAAGAAGATGCTTCGTAAATGCCCGGAAGGTCTGCATTTTGATATCGTTCAGAAAACTTGCAACGATCCAGATAAGTCCGGTTGCGCTCCTAGTTCTCTAAAATCCACTTCTATGCCCATTATTTTCACCACAAAATGGTCTAAAAAACCTGATGAAACAACGACTGAAAATCCATTAGATCCGTCTAAATGCATTGGTATCTGTCCTGAAGAAGATCCCGATTATGCAGTATTACTTCCAAATGAAGATTGCAAAAAGTTTTGTATGTGCAGCAACGGTATTGCGTGGGTTCAACCTTGTCCTGAACCTCTTTATTTCGACTCCAAAGATAAAATCTGCAAATATAAGACAGACGCTGTTTGCGGCAAACGTTTATTCAATCAAGATCACGTATCTATTCATAGAATATTTGATGAGAAGAATTCGTTGCAGTCTCTGAACAAAGAGAATAACGATGACCATGGAATACATGACAATTCTTTGTCTAAACACATCTATAATTTTGATGATAAAACAACTACTGATAAAACAACGACTGAAAATCCATTAGACCCATCTAAATGCATTGGTATCTGCCCTGAAATAGATCCTCCGATAGCAGTGTTACTTCCTAATGAAGATTGCAAAAAGTTTTGTATGTGCAGCAACGGTATTGCGTGGGTTCAACCTTGTCCTGAACCCTTTATTTCGATCCAAAGTAAAGTTTGTAAAATAAGAGAGACCTGTTTGCGGCAAACGTTTATTCAATCAAGATCGCGTATCCATGCATCATAGAATGTTTGATGAGAAGAATTCTGCAGCTCTGAACAAAGAGAATAACGATAACCAAGGGATACATGACAATTCGTCTAAACACATCTATAATTTTGATGATAAAACAACGACTGATAAAACAACAACTGAAAACCATTAGACCCACTAAATGCATTGGTATCTGCTGAAGAGGATCCCGAGCAGTATTACTTCCTAATGAAGATTGCAAAAAGTTTTGTATGTGCAGCAACGGTATTGCGTGGGTTCAACCTTGTCCTGAACCTCTTTATTTCGACTCCAAAGATAAAGTTTGTAAAAATAAGAGAGACGCTGTTTGCGGCAAACGTTTATTCAATCAAGATCGCGTATCCATGCATCATAGAATGTTTGATGAGAAGAATTCGTTGCAGTCTCTGAACAAAGAGAATAACAATGACCAAGGGATACATGACAATTCCTTGTCTAAACACTTCTATAATTTTGATGATAAAACGACGACTGATAAAACAACAACTGAAAATCCATTAGATCCGTCTAAATGCATTGGTACCTGTCCTGAAAAGGACTGAAGAAGAAAAAGGGCAGCATTCACCTTGTCCTGAACCTCTTTATTTCGACTCCAAAGATAAAGTTTGTAAAAATAAGAGAGACGCTGTTTGCGGCAAACGTTTATTCAATCAAGATCGCGTATCCATGCATCATAGAATGTTTGATGAGAAGAATTCGTTGCAGTCTCTGAACAAAGAGAATAACGATGACCAAGGGATAAATGACAATTCCTTGTCTAAATACATCTATAATTTTGATGATAAAACAACTACTGATAAAACAACGACTGAAAATCCATTAGACCCATCTAAATGCATTGGTATCTGCCCTGAAATAGATCCTCCGATAGCAGTGTTACTTCCTAATGAAGATTGCAAAAAGTTTTGTATGTGCAGCAACGGTATTGCGTGGGTTCAACCTTGTCCTGAACCTCTTTATTTCGACTCCAAAGATAAAGTTTGTAAAAATAAGAGAGACGCTGTTTGCGGCAAACGTTTATTCAATCAAGATCGCGTATCCATGCATCATAGAATGTTTGATGAGAAGAATTCGTTGCAGTCTCTGAACAAAGAGAATAACAATGACCAAGGGATACATGACAATTCCTTGTCTAAACACTTCTATAATTTTGATGATAAAACGACGACTGATAAAACAACAACTGAAAATCCATTAGATCCGTCTAAATGCATTGGTACCTGTCCTGAAAAGGATCCTGATCTTGCAGTATTACTTCCAAATGAAGATTGCAAAAAGTTTTGTATGTGCAGCAACGGTATTGCGTGGGTTCAACCTTGTCCTGAACCTCTTTATTTCGACTCCAAAGATAAAGTTTGTAAAAATAAGAGAGACGCTGTTTGCGGCAAACGTTCATTCAATTAAGGTCGTGCTTTTATGATTCAAATAATAGAAAAAGATATTTCGATGTAACTTCTAATAAATAGCATAGAAAATGTATACGGAGAAGCTTTTGATTTAAATTAATTGATTTTGGCCAATTTCTTAAATATTCAAAATTTAAAAATTATTATTCCATTTGTTTATCAACATATAATCTTATATCGTGATAACGTTATAATTCGTTTTAAATTTGGTTTAATTTTTTAAAATTTAGTTTAAATAAAATCTAGTAAACACATAGTATATATCGTTGTATGAATATAATATATAATTGTATATATAATTGTATGAAAAGTAATTATTGTTCGCTGATAATTATTTATTTATAGAATAGTCCCCGTTATAATCTTACAATGGATTCTGCCTTAGTATAACTTATAGATTAAAAATTATTTTGTAATTAATTTTAAAGATTATAATAAATCTGTGAATCATCATCGAACATTATGATATATTTTTGTTTTCTTTATATGAATTATTAATTATATATTTTAGTATACTACACTAACAGAACTCTTAACACTCTAACAAAAGTTAAAAATAATTGCTAATATTAATCTTTTTTAATTCAATAATAATCTTTTTTTTATTCAAACTCTAATTTCTTTTTAATGCCAAAATATTTTTATGAGATTAAGTTTCGAAATAATTTTTAGCAAAATCTATTTGTGAAAAAAAAATGTTTAATATTTTAAAATATTTTATATCAGGACGTTAAATATATATGTATGTATAATATATAAATATGATCATCTCAAATATATATATTTATATGAATGTAATTATATCATATAAATTCTCTTATATATATATTAATATATTAATATTTTTATATTAATATTTCCTTCATTATATTAATATATATATTCTTAATTCATATTAATATATTCCTCGATGTTACTGATGATTGATTTAATTTCAAATTTAATCACAAGTAAATTTAAAAAAATCAATATGTGTAAATTGACGTACGGTTCACATCGAAATAGAATTCGTTAATGAACGGATGGCAGTTATTCCCCAATTATTCGTCAGTTCAGCTTTATTATACTTGTTAAATATCATTAACAAAGAAATTTATACATATAAGATTAAATGGGGTTACAACTTTGCTACCTAGATTCGTATCACATAATTCGTAGAATTCGATTTATCTCAAGCGTTATTAATTAGATTCCGATTTGAACGTTTTCACATGTCCTCGAGATTACTCTTTCAGCATCCTCACGCGCTCTCTATCATCTTCAGGCACTGCATCGCGCAATTATCTTCAACGAGATATTCAATAATAAACGAAACCAAATCGCGGCGAAGAGAGAAAAGCGAAAAATTAATTTAACATCAACAAGTATTACGGTTATTCGTAAATTCGGGACGGTCAAGGATATACTTCGATTGACTATTTTCAGTATTGAGAGAGGAAATTAGGAAAATTAGGAGAGAGGAGAGGATGCTACGCGAAGTCATTTATTGTACATCGATATAGTTGCCGATCATGTCCGAAAGAGAGCCAGGTCGTGTAGAGACGTACGATGTATGCTTGTCGATGTCCGAGCTCTGGAGATCACTGAACAGAACTTGCTCTTTATTCTGCCTCATCTTCTCCTGCCTCCGCTGTTCATTTTGCCGCCGCGCATCCTGGATCATCCTCAAAATCTCCCAAATGTTGTTCAGTTCCGCCGACATAGGCGCCATGTCACCTCGTTTGCCGTATCTATGTAATTGATAAATTTTTAATCTTAATATTTTAATTAATTCTATTTTACATTTTATCGAATTAATTTTTTACATTTTATCCAATTAATTTCTTTTAATTTTATATCTCTTATCTTTCTTTGTTGCATTTCTGTATATGATTATTTTAAAATATTAACATAATTATTTTAATATATTAACATAATTATTTTAATATATTAACATAATTATTTTAATATATTAACAAGATTATTTTAATATATTAACATAATTAATACATATTTTAATTTATTTATTAATTATAATTGATTACAATTCTAATGTAAACTTTTTTATTATAAACGTGTGCAATTATTACTCATTAATTATTCTAAAAACGTTTGTTTTCATTTGAGATAGTGCTTGCACATGTGATCATTACCTCGCTTTTCCGATCAAATAATAATAATCTCTGACAAGGTCGGCGTATTTCTTCAGCTCCTCGGGACTGCCGAATACCTTCGGTCTGGTCGGCCTAGCCATGGACTCTGGTTCGGCTTGGACAATTGTTCCGATAACGGTGAGTAAGCAAAAGGAGAAATATGCGAGGCTCATTATCCACGCTCGCATTTCGAATGGCTGGTGGTTTCGGTTGCTGAAACGATACGACGAAGCTTAAGGAGAGAAACAAATGCGTATATGGCTTTAAACTTCATACGCGTGGTCGAAATCGGAGGGAAAAATATTCGGGAAACAATTTTCTTTTTCCGTCGCGACGAAACTTTCCGCGATGCGCATCAAAGGAATACAATCGAGAAAGTTTTCTCAGCGTAATACGCTTCCAAAAGTAGCGAAACTTCCGTCCGATGATCAAGCACCGCGAACTTCCCACACGGTTTTCGAACGCGGCGCCTTCCGAAAGGACACAGCGGAGGTGGTTGAAGCGCGAAAGATAATTAAGATGCAAAAACTAATCGTGCATCTTCGACCTATTCCACGGAAGAAGCCGGAAAATTCTTGGAGAAATTGTTGTCGAGAAATGCTTTGTTCCTGAAGAATGCCGTGCCGAGCGGTCGTTGCGCCCTAAATTAAAAGAAAGTTACATTCCTGACGCAACTTCTCATTTATTCCGTTGAGGAATCATTGAAGCTAAATTTAGCAGTTTCTGCATTATAAGCGTAGATCAAATTGGCCGTTACTAATACTGTATACTCTATTTATATCCTGCATCTCAAATCTTCGCACATTTTTCATCTTTAATTTTCTCTCTCTCTTTCTCTTAAAAAATATTCGAGATAAAATGTTCAAAAAATTCTTCGAAATTTACTAAAAAATATATTCTAGAATCAGGTATTTTATTTTTGTATTTTATATTTAGGTCTTTTATTATCAGGTATTTTATATTTATTTTTATATTTGCTGCATCTCAAATCTTCGCACTTTTTTCATCTTTAATTTTCTCTCTCTCTTTTCCTCTTAAAAAATATTCGAGATAAAATGTTCAAAATTTAAAAAAATTCTTCGAAATTTACTACTAAAAAATATATTCTAGAATCAGGTATTTTATTTTTGTATTTTATATTTAGGTATTTTATTATCAGGTATTTTATATTTATTTTTATATTTGCTGCATCTCAAATCTTCGCACTTTTTTCATCTTTAATTTTTTCCCTCTCTCTTCTTCTTAAAAAATATTCGAGATAAAATGTTCAAAATTTAAAAAAATTCTTCGAAATTTACTACTAAAATATATATTCTAGAATCAGGTATTTTATTTTTGTATTTTATATTTAGGTATTTTATTATCAGGTATTTTATATTTATTTTTATATTTGCTGCATCTCAAATCTTCGCAATTTTTTCATCTTTAATTTTCTCTCTCTCTTCCTCTTAAAAAATATTCGAGATAAAATGTTCAAAATTTAAAAAGCCCCCATCCTCCCCTCTTAAAAATATTCGAGATAAAATGTTCAAAAAATTCTTCGAAATTTACTACTAAAAAATATATTCTAGAATCAGGTATTTTATTTTTATATTTTATATTTAGATATTTTATTATCAAGTATTTTATATTTATTTTTATATTTGCTGCATCTCAAATCTTCGCACTTTTTTCATCTTTAATTTTCTCTCTCTCTTCCTCTTAAAAAATATTCGAGATAAAATGTTCAAAATTTAAAAATATTCTTCGAAATTGACTACTAAAATATATATTCTAGAATCAGGTATTTTATTTTTATATTTTATATGTAGGTATTTTATTATCAGGTATTTTATATTTATTTTTTATATTTAAATCGCAGGTGCGTAATATCACATTCTCAAGATATTAAATTACGCATGTCGCGAATTCCGGAGATTACAATAAAACGTGTAGGATTAAATGACGTTTAGGATTAAATATCATTTATGAAATCCAGCAAATGCAATAAGCTGTTACGGCAGTTGTATTATAAAATATATATAAAATGAAATAGAAGTATAACCAAATTTTATTTAATTCCTTTATCTTATAAATATATTTAACTCCAAATAACTTTTGGTATATAATTGAGACTAATTAACTAATGCTATTAATTCTTGATCAAGACAATTTTCGGTATTTCACATTTTTATTATATATATTATTTAAGAATAAAAAATTTTAATCGATTTTTTTATATAAAAGTCAGTATTGTAGAAAAAAATGAAATTGTCCGCCATATATGTGTTTATCAAATAAAATTTATTTAGCTTTATTCGTTGTGAAAGATTGAAATATCAATAAATCAAGTGCGAAGAATATCCGATGGAAAATTAAATTTTATTGGAATGAAATTGTAATTATTAATAAAATTCACTTATTTGCACTGCTAGTCTAATATAGTTTGATAAAAAAATAGTAAATTAAAGAAGAGAAATTTTTAATAAAGATTATTAAAAATTAGCAATTATTTTATATATAATATATATAATATTTATATTTTATATATAATATAATTCGAGTTATGTAAAATTAATTAAAACAAATAAGATTAAAAAATAGCAAATCAATTTTATAGTCGAAATGCAGTAGGGTAGAAATTCGCGGATGAACGCAAAATCATGAAGTTGAGTTACCTGTTGCATCGAAACGGACAACTTTATCGATAACGGACAGACTTTGTGAAGGATATCGATTCGTTTGAAATCAAATGTCGATCGGCGAATCGAAGTCGCAGTAATTTGTACCTAATATTTCGTCTTCGAAAGTATATCGAAACTTATTCATGTCATGTGGCATCATTGAGTATTAATGCCATAATAAATATGAGACGTGAAACTAATTCAAGAAGGTTCCTACGTTCAAGAGGTTAATCATTATCAATTAGGACTCCACGTATAAATATTGTGCTATAAATACTACGCATGTCATGGCACGTGTCTCTTGATTTTTTTCGATTTTGCCTTTCCTATAAATACCTACGCATGTCATGACACGTGTCTCTTGAGCTTTTCGAGTTTGCGAAAAAAGTGTGTCGAAGTAAGTTGTGCCGTGAATGCTTTGAAATTGAAATATCGAGACGTAATGGATGGATATTCTCTTTAAGTTTCTTGTCCTGCACGTTCTTAAATTTCAGCTTTCTTTGAGCGCTTTGTGAAATTGGAATACGTCACCGATCTCGTAATATTTTATTTGTGAAATACCCAGTCGTCACGTACTTTTAGAAATATCTCGGTGAACTTTGAACTAAATCGCGAGACGACAATCACACGTCCGATTTTTTAAAGAATTGCAAGAATTTGTACTTTTATTACGAGGGGATATAAATAGCAGCACAATGTAATTCCATATACTTCGCATATTTTTACGTCCTTCGAGTACAGAGTGATAAATTCTACTGAATCGACGCGCGGAAGAAGCGCGAGATATTATAAATTGCGGCCCCCTAGAAGCGAAGAATTTTGATTAATAAGTACAAAATATGGATGTTTAACATTTTCGCTATATTTATATAAGCATTTTCATTCATGAAATGTCTTAAAATCGAATATATAATAAGCAATTATTTAATTACATATTCAATCAGTCGCACACGTTGACTGGTCTTTCAATACGTAACTCAATTTGATGATCAAACAAAACGATCAAATGTCAATTAATCGAAATATTTAACAAAATATAAATTGATACGAATGTATATAGTTTATCTGGTAATTAAAAATATTGTATTTTGCGAGCTTAATAATAGCTTAATAATGGCTTTAAACTTATTTCGAGCTTATTGCACTCGTCATATTCGGATTTAAAACAAAATCACTAATTTTTCTAATTGTACTTGGAATTGATTCATAAACAGATAAATGGACAATTGAAAAATTTTTTAGAATTGCTTTACGTAACCGAATAATGTAGCAGATTAAATAAAAATTACAGATATAATATATTGTGATCTTTTATTTTCCTTGATAATTAATCGTTATAATTGTTCTAATTAAAAAAATGTTTTGTTCCGGAAATAATAATTATTATTAACTATTATTGTCATTTCTCTTGAAATTGAGAGAATCTTTAGAGATATTTCTTCCAAAAAATGTCATTTATTAATAAAAATGACATAATTAAAATATAAATCGCTACATTAAATATTAAATTAATACACGTAATAAATTCTTAATAGAAAAATTATTATAATAAAATTATAAAATTATTATAAATTATAAATTTAAAATTATCATATAATTATTATATATTATATTAAATAATAAATTAATATACTACTATAAATTAATACACTACTAGTACAATACTATTAAATAATAAATAAATTAATAAATAGAAAAAATGTTAGAGTGCATGCAATAGTTAATAATAGTTATTTCTCTTGAAATTGAGAGAATCTTTAGAGATTTGCTATTTCTTCCAAAAAATTTTATTCATTAATGAAAAAAAATGACATAATTAAAATATAAATCGCTACATTAAATAATAAATTAATACACGTAATAAATTTTTAATAGAAAAATTATTATAATAAAATTATAAAATTATTATAAAATTATTATAAATTATAAATTTAAAATTATCATATAATTATTATATATTATATTAAATAATAAATTAATATACTACTATACATTAATACACTACTAGTACAACTATACTACAATAAATTAATATACTACTATTAAATAATAAATGAATTAATAAATAATCTTAAATAGAAAAAATGTTAGAGTGCATGCAATAGTTAATAATAGTTATTTCTCTTGAAATTGAAATAAATGTCTCTTGAAATGAGATAATCTTTAAAGATTTGCTATTTCCTCCAAAAAATTTCATTCATTAATAAAAATGATATAATTAAAATATAAATCACTACCTTAAATATTAAATTAATATACGTAATAAATTCTTAATAGAAAAATTATAATAATAAAATTACAAAATTATTATAAAATTATTATAAATTATAAATTGAAAATTATTATAAAATTATTATATATTATATTAAATAATAAATTAATATATTACTATAAATTAATACATTACTAAAACAATACTATTAAACAATAAATAAATTAATAAATAGTCTTAAATAGAACAAATGTCAGAGTGCATGCAATAGTTAATAATAGTTATTTCTCTTGAAATTGAGAGAATCTTTAGAGATTTGCTATTTCTTCCAAAAAATTGCATTCATTAATATAAATGACATAATTAAAATATAAATCGCTACATTAAATATTAAATTAATACACGTAATAAATTCTTAATAGAAAAATTATTATAATAAAATTATAAAATTATTATAAAATTATTATAAATTATAAATTTAAAATTATCATAAAATTATTATATATTATATTAAATAATAAATTAATATACTACTATAAATTAATACACTACTAAAACAATACTATTAAATAATAAATAAATTAATAAATAGTCTTAAATAGAAAAAATGTTAGAATGCATACGCGTGTAAAGAGAACACAAATTTTTATTGCACACATAGCAACAATAATACCCAGGTAAAGCAAAGTCGATGAAGGAGAAACGTGCCGAAATGAAACGCGTACGCGACGTAAGAGATCGCAAGCGTTGAAGGCGCGATAACGATTTTCGCACTTAATGGTTAGTCGGCCGACACGTGCAAACTGAATGAAAATATCCGTTATTGTTTGTCGACATTGTTACAACCGTAAGACTACATCATCAGTTATACGGCACGAGTGAATACAGCTCCATCTTACAATGAGCCGTGCGTAGGTATGCCCGTTTTGATACCGTCACTGCCACCGTTGACGTTACGATTATGAAGACTCACTTTCCATCGTGGGATTTTGCAAGTTGCATTACGCCGATATATCTTACGAAATTCGCGAATTGTAGCAAGAATGGCGAAGCGAAATATTACGTTGCCAAATATGATGACGAGCCAGGCATCTCGGGAACATTGCATTCATTATTTGCAATTATCTCCATGAAAAATTTCGTAAGTGTGAGAAAAAATCATTAAAGAAAAAATATTTAATAATAAAAAATATTAAGTAATAAAGAAAGAAAAAATATTAAATAATAAAGAAAAAAAAATATTAAATAATATTATAAAAATGATAAAAAAAATGATAAAGACAAACAAAATCTTACATGTTTAGAGGCTGTAAAAATATAAGGAAATAAATCTAAAATATTATTAATAAGATTAGAAAAAAATAATCTTATAAAAATAATAATTAAATTTGACATAGAATATTTAACAATAATTTTAAATTTTTCAATTAAAAATTTAAAAATAATATTTCATATTATAATAAATCGAAAGGGAATTCATTAAAGAAAAAATATTTAATAATAAAAAATATTAAATAATAAAGGAAGAAAAAATATTAAATAATAAAGAAAGAAAAAATATTAAATAATATTATTGAAATTTATATAGAAAATATAAAGACAAACAAAATCTTAAATGTCTAGAGGCTGTAAAAATATAAGGAAATATTATTAATAAGATAAAAAAAATAATCTTATAAAAATAATAATTAAATTTGACATAGAATATTTAACAATAATTTTAAATTTTTCAGTTAAAAATTTAAAAATAATATTTCATATTATAATAAATCGAGAGGGAATTAATCAAAATTGAAAAGGAAAAATAAAAATAATTATTCTTAATCAATTTAAAGAAAGTTTTATCTTTTTCTTCTCCCTTTAATAATTATATAGTTACTTAATAGTTGGAATTTTGCGTATAATTTCATAAAAATAATCCCATTTCTCTTATTGATCTCTCTCCGACACATTTATTTTCGGGAGATATTTTCGATTCCGAAACTTTTCGATCGAATGACGGTCGCACAGATTGAGATACGCGAGATTATTTTCGAGTTAATGCGTAGTTAATCTACGCTTTATCCACGCAATATCGTATCAAGTTTTATTACTCTGAAGGCGACTATAATATTTAGATAACGACAGATTAACGCTACAGCACGATGATGATGCATCGAAAATTCGCGCTTTCATAGATAACGCCAAGGTATTATTGATGACTGTGATCATAGCTATTACTCATTCAATTTCAATCTTGAACTTTCCAAAGATTAATATTATGAATAAATCAAGCATGTCTTAGAGATGTATATGCGGTATGTATAATTATCTCGGCGGAAATTACGCTTTGATACATCCATGCAATGATGCCAGATGAAAGAACAGCAAGCGAACTTTCAAACTTTCGAAAATATCGGCAGACTGAAAAAAATGAAATTTCTTTTATCTGAAAATTCCTCGATTATTCTACAATAATGTTCTCTTCTCATGCTGCATCGATCTCGTTAAATTTGTTTCGCGCATAACTCGATCACGTATCAGATTATTTCGTCAAATGATGAAAGCGCGATTTTCTGAAAACTCGCGAACGCGATGAATGATAGAGACGATCTTTGTTCGTAGTGCGATCTCACGACCGATACTCGGATCGAAATTAATTATGTGACCTTTACGAGCATCTAAAGCGACGATATTGTCTACCGACAAGCGTCGCAAATGTTCGAGTTCATAGCGCGGGTGGCGTTTTTCATAAAGACGGAGAAGCATACCGAATCGACCATCTTCTCGCTTTATAGCAGTTAAGAAGCTAGAAGAATACACATTGTTATTTTGCAAAGCGTCGCGTAAAAAATTCTGCGAAGAAATCTCTCTCTTTAGGAAACAGACGAAATTCTATCAATAATTCTCTCCTTTGCATAATAGATTTCTATATTTAAAGTTCAATATTGCAGAAAAAAATGTGTTGTTTTAACAAAGTTGTTAAAATATATAGATGTTGAAATTCAAATAGTTTGATTAAAATAATGCGCATTTTGAAATTCAAATAGTTTGATTAGATGACGCAAATAGAAGACGGCGAAAATTACTTGTTAAAAATAGACTGCGAATATTAATGTGACTTCTCAAAGGAATTGAGGATATTTTTGAGAGAAACAAAATTATGAAATATCATTCAAACATATTGTATCGTTCATGTTTTCTTATAAATCATCGGAAATGAATTACGAAACGTTTCGAAATTTCTTTACATGAATCTCTTGCTCCTCTGGGTCTGAAATATTTTGTCACAACTTTAATTATAAATCGCCGGAATGAAATGGAATTTTTTAGACAAAGAACCAGGCGCAATATTAATCTTAATTTGGTTATGAAATCGATTCGACATACAGGCGTCGGAATAAATTCGTTAAGAGAGAAGCGTGTCACGAACGAAATGACAAGAGGGGTCGCCGGACAATTTTGCTAAATATGGTAAACTTCATTGTGTTCGCATCTTAATGCATGTGATTATACACGCAAAGTGAGGAGGCAAAGCAAGAATAGAGACTGATAACGAAGCCATCGAATCAATCATGAAATTCGATTTTCAGACGCGTTCTTCTGTGATGATGACACGCTCGTCACACATTGACCGATTACCTCCTCCGATAAAATGTCTCTCGGCACCATTCATGACGAAATTCTTACAATTAGAACAATTTTTATTAATTGTCTGTCGAGGTTTATCGGCTAATCATGATTTTATTATGTATATGTACGTGCAATACATATGATTTTTTTACTAAATATAAAAGTTTGTACTTGTTAAATCACATGGAAATGACTTTATAAAAAATGTATTAATTTATTAATGGCAAGTAATCTCGCGTAATACAAATTTTTTATTATTTCATAAAAAATCATAAAAATGTGTTATGTATAAAGGCAATGTGCAAGCCATGCATAAGGTAACATATTAAAAATGCTAAATATAAAAGGAATATAAGAGGAATCAAACAATACAAATTTACAAAATTAATCGATCGAGTTTTAGAAACATTAAACAATGTACCTCTATTAATAAAATAATATTAATCTGCGTTTTAATTAATTATGCATTTAATATAAATTTTAATTGATTCATAATGCATACTATTATGTATATATTTGTAACTGCGATTTGAAGAATAATAAGAAAATAATATATCCATAAATAAATTATTAAGAAATACACATAAATTAAAATAACGTAAATCAAAACAATAGTCTTATAATTTATTCTTCATGATAAAAAAAAGCTGTAATTTCAAATAATTATTTTCTGCTTCGTATAATTAAATTTATATCTTGAAGTACATTAAAACAAAATTATACTTGACATTATAATTACACAAACAATTAAGAAAGTAATTAAGAAGAAACAATTCGCTTAAGAGATTTAACATTAATAATCAGAAATTTTTAAAAGAGATTTATCAAGAACTTTTAAACGCTCCTTCGAATCAATCGCGAGCTCGACAATAGAAACATTATACAGTTTATTTCAAATTTATCAAGTATACAATCGCATATACTCACCAGTCGACAAATCTTCGATGACGATTTGCTAGTGATTTGAATAATAAATCGCGATCAACGATATTAGTTCGCACTTGAAGGGGTCTTAAGTCCGTCTCACTGGCACCTGGCGAGTTTCTTCACCTACTCGGCACCCTAGTGTGTCTTTCTGATATACTGGCGAACGTTTCAGTGGTCCAGATCGGTGGCTGCGCCGCTGACAGGAGTATATATACCTGCGAAGGCGACGCATCCCCCGGCAACCGTAGCCAATCCTCGAGATTCCCCACCAATCGTGCCTCCTACTCACGGTTCCTTACGATCTTCTCTTCATGGATCATCTCGCGCTCGCACGATCCCGTCTTTCTAAAATGCGATCGCTTAATTATTGAAAGATTTAAAAAAATTCACCGATATCGATAAGTCGATCGCAAAATAATAAATTCTAATTGATTCTTAATTTTAATTATTGAAATAAATCTACATTTTTTGGTCACATTGTCTTTTTAAAAGTGCAAGAACCGTATGTTATTATAATTGTTCATAAATGTATGTTTAATTATTATTCTTTTCAATTAGATACTCTTATATATCTTTGAATATATCTCGGAAATTCCGAAAATTCATCATTTTTGGCGAACGAATAATATGCTTTTGTAACAAGCTGATCAAAATCAAATATTATTACAATAAATCAAGAAATTACATACGGAATTTTGTACAGAAATATCGAGATATCGAATAATCTATTTATATGAGCACAATTATATCTTGTATTAAATAATGTTACTTAAATGTCGTGCAAAAAAATGTAGAAACTTATCCATTTTTCAGTTATACACACGAAGAGATACTGTATTACGATTTTTTTGTCACATTGTCTTTTTAAAAGAACTATATGTTATTATAATTGTTCATAAATGTATGTTTAATTATTATTCTTTTCAATTAGATACTCTTATATATCTTTGAATATATCTCGGAAATTCTGAAAATCCATCATTTTTGGCGAACGAACAATACGCTTTTGTAACAAGCTGATCAAAATCAAATATTATTACAATAAATCAAGAAATTAGATACTGAATTTCGTACAGAAATATCGAGATATCGAATAATCTATGTATATGCGTACAATTATATCTTGTATTAAATAATGTTATTTAAATGTCGTGCAAAAAAATTTAGAAACTTATCCATTTTTTAGTTATACACACGAAGAGATACTGTATTACGGTTTTTTTGTCTTTTATTGTCTTTTTGAAACAACTATATGTTATTATAATTGTTCATAAATGTATTTTTAATTATTATTCTTTTCAATTAGATACTCTTATATATCTTTGAATATATCTCGGAAATTCCGAAAATCCATCATTTTTAGCGAACGAACAATATGCTTTTGTAACAAGCTGATCAAAATCAAATATTATTACAATAAATCAAGAAATTAGATACGGAATTTCGTACAGAAATATCGAATAATCTATGTATATGTGCACAATTATATCTTGTATTAAATGTTATTTAAACGTCGTGCAAAAAAATTTAGAAACTTATCCATTTTTCAGTTATACACACGAAGAGATACTGTATTACGGGTTTTTTGTCTTTTATTGTCTTTTTAAAAGAACTATATGTTATTATAATTGTTCATAAATGTATGTTTAATTATTATTCTTTTCAATTAGATACTCTTATATATCTTTGAATATATCTCGGAAATTCTGAAAATCCATCATTTTTGGCGAACGAACAATACGCTTTTGTAACAAGCTGATCAAAATCAAATATTATTACAATAAATCAAGAAATTAGATACTGAATTTCGTACAGAAATATCGAGATATCGAATAATCTATGTATATGTGCACAATTATATCTTGTATTAAATAATGTTATTTAAACTTCGTGTAAAAAATTTAGAAACTTATCCGTTTTTCAATTATACACACGAAGAGATACTGTATTACGGTATTTTTTTGTCACATTGTCTTTTTAAAAGAACTATATGTTATTATAATTGTTCATAAATGTATGTTTAATTATTATTCTTTTCAATTAGATACTCTTATATATCTTTGAATATATCTCGGAAATTCCGAAAATCCATTATTTTTGGCGAACAAACAATATTTTATAACAAGCTGATCAAAATCAAATATTATTACAATAAATCAAGAAATTAGATACGGAATTTCGTACAGAAATATCGAGATATCGAATAATCTATGTATATGTGCACAATTATATCTTGTATTAAATAATGTTATTTAAACTTCGTGTAAAAAATTTAGAAACTTATCCGTTTTTCAGTTATACACAAGAAGAGATACTGTATTACGATAATATACATATAGCAACAGCTTTGACTATAATCCTATTATTCAAATTTTCTCCCTAAACCCATCCATAGAGCAATCTGATAATGAAACACCTTTATATTAAAATTCGACTCGATACGATACGTCCGCCGATTTGCACCTCGAGGCTGACCGATTACAATGTAGGTCATACAGATATCCACTTTGGAAAAGTTTCAGAGAAACGTATCCGATCAATGATCAATCTCACAATCGCCAAACATTAAGTATCTTTTAGTTCTCCAACTTTCAAATAGCGATAACGACGCAAGCTTACATACGCGAAATCTAGCAAGATAAGAATGAGAAGAGCGAGAGAGAAAGAGAAATCGTAAGAAACATATAATTCCTCATGCGTGGGCGGATAGATCGTGACGGACATACCGACAAATATGAACCAATAAGAACTTGGTTGGGGATGACGAAACATTGTTAATAAGAGGATATCCTGTGGCGCGAGGATCCACTGTCATCCATTTTCGACTGTTACCGCAAACTCCGTTAATCCGCTATCTTTGCCGATGTTGATTGCTTTAATTCGCCTTTTTTCCTTTAAGTTTCCATATTATATATAATCCGTTTAGGGAAGTTATCTTGCTCATCATGTATAATAATAATAATAATAATAATAATAATAATAATAATAAATACTTATGTATAAATAATAATAATAATAATAATAAATCCATACTACATAAGTTCAACGTTTAATTTGCTTTAATTAATCATGTATATCGACAATAAATTGTATCAAATTGTCAATTTTTTGCAATTAAATGTATACATAAATGTCAATCTTTTTGATCGACCGTATCGAAGGTTCGAATATAATGTGTGCAATAATAATAATAATAATAATAATAAATACGTATGTGTATAAATAATAATAATTATAAATCTATACTACATAAGTTCAGCTTTTAATTTGCTTTAATTAATCATGTATATCGACAATAAATTGTATCAAATTGTCAATTTTTCGCAATTAAATGTATACATAAATGTCAATCTTTTTGATCGACCGTATCGAAGGTTCGAATATAATGTATACAATAATAATAATAATAATAATAATAATAATAATAATAATAAATACGTATGTGTATAAATAATAATAATAATAAATCCATGCTACATAAGTTCGGCTTTTAATCTGCTTTAATTAATCATGTATATCGACAATAAATTGTATCAAATTGTCAATTTTTTGCAATTAAATGTATACATAAATGTCAATTTTTTTGATCGACCGTATTGAAGATTCGAATATAAATGTGTACAATAATAATAATAATAAATACGTATGTGTATAAATAATAATAATAATAATAAATCCATACTACATAAGTTCAGCTTTTAATTTGCTTTAATTAATCATGTATATCGAAAATAAATTGTATCAAATTGTCAATTTTTTGCAATTAAATGTATACATAAATGTCAATCTTTTTCACCGTATCGAAGGTTCGAATATAATGTGTACAATAATAATAATAATAATGATAATAATGATAATAATAATAATAATAATAATAATAATAATAATAATAATAATAATAATAAATACGTAGCTTTAATAATAATAATAATAATAATAATAATAAATTCATGCTACATGTTCAGCTTTTAATTTGCTTTAATTTTACACATTATATTCGAGCCTAGTCGATCCAAATAATTGACATTTATGTATCGATCAATTTATTATGCAGTCGATAATCTCAGTCAGATAAAAAGATTGACATACGAAATAAAACTCATTCTGTAGCGAAATTGATTAAATCTAAGAGAGATACAGCTCATCATGTAAATAGATATTATATTATTATTGAGAATTATACAATCCGAGATCTGAGTGCGATGCAAAGTATTAGGTTCGTGCTTCGAAACATATGCGCGTGTTTGATTATTTCGACTAGCTGTTTTAGAGATAGCATGGTTGGAAATCAATGATACAGACCTACGAGGATCAGTTACAAAAAATAATTAGGTGAAACAATAGACGAATCTGGTAGATTTTTTAATGCTGAAAGCGAATTTGGATGCAGAATTTTCCCAGCACGTCAGGTTTTGAGTAACTAGACTCTATAAAGCGCGATCATTTATTTTATATATGTATATAATATAATTATTATAATTATTAATATATAATATAATTTTATATGTATATAAATTATAATTTTTCATTTCTTTTAACAACTGTCAAACTATTAATCTTTGCGAATCACGACAATCATTCGATGCTGTGAATGCACTATACAAATCGAGATGATCATTAGCATCGCAGAAAAGCGGCAATAATACTTGAATCAATTTAACAAGAGCGAATTTGTGATTAAATAATCTAAAAATTATTTCAGCCAATTTCATGAATTTATTTTGAAAAAACCTAATTTTTTTAATATTTCTGCCAACAACATAATATAATATTACTCTTTACTTTTCAAATCCATCTTTGATTGTCGCCGCATGTTTTTTTTTCGCTGAGTATACAAGTATGAAGTTTTAAAATTTAAAGAAAATTTATATAAGAATATATTATATAAATATAATTTATTTATATAAAATTTATATCAATATGGCAGAGCCGTATCATATTAAAGTTTTGTAGAAATATATCTAATTCAGTTGTTACACATTTTAATGAATTTTTCTAAATTTTATACCTTTTTATTGTGATTTTGCCCATCTCCCGATTTTTAATTTCAAAAAAATGACAGACGACGTTTAAAAATTTATGTTTTTATCCAAATTTTGATTCATAGTAAGACAGACAGGTGGTACGGTTGACTTGGAATGGCTTATTGAACCTTTATACTTAATCAGTCTTATAATTTGTACATCTCAACGAAAAAAAATCGTACAGCGGCAATCGAAAATGGATTTAAAAGATGAAGACTAGTACTATACGATGCCATTGGCAGAAATATTTCAAAAAATTAGGTTCCCTCACAATAAATTCATGAAAATGGTTCAAATAGCCATTTTTGGACTATTTAATCACAAATTATTTAAAAATCTGATGCTGGAGAAATTCTTCGGTCAAATTCGTTTTCAGCGTCAAAAAATCTATCAAATTCATCTACCCTTTAAGTAAGAAAACTTAAAATTTCGCAGATCTGTGTAATTAATAATATGTAAGAGACTCAATAATTTTCAAAATTTATCTGAGGTAAACGAAATTAGTTAATTTCATAATTAATATTAAAATAATTTTATAAAAGTTACACCTTAAATTTCAATGTTTTATAAATGCAACTTGGATTTAGGAATAAAATATAAAATATATATAATTTATTTATATTATTAAATACATATATATATTTATTTAATTAAATATAAAATAGATTTGTAAGAAAAGAAAAAGAAGAAAAAAAAATATATATAAATGCGTACACTAACAATAACAAAATAACTCAAAAAAAGGGAACTTTAGGAACAATCTCGCCATTATTCACAGTAGTAGCTTACAAATGCCTGAGACAGAATATTTATTGAAGTAAAATAGCTCTTTTAGCTTTAAAACAGAGAAAGAATAACCTGAACCTGACTCGTCGTCACCCATTCGTCTTTAACTTGACAAAGAAGCAATGCGTGATAAGAGAATCCCGCATTTACGAGGGTTCTGTTAAGCTTTCCCCTTTTCAACGATTCCTTTCGCCCCCCTGTCCCTCTAGTTCTCGCTCTGCTTATCACCATCGTTGATTTATAACGTCAATCGAATCGATTTTATGGATGTTCCGTTTACACTTACTCGTGGCGATAGGTAGCAATCGCTAATATATATCGCATCGTCGACTGCCTCCTTCTGTTCTAAGAGGTCATCGTCGGGGAAGAACAGGGCACGATCAGGGATTATGCGATACGATAAGATCGATTCGTCGCAGGTGCTTAACGATCGTTCGAGATGGTGAAGATTCGCAGACGATTCATAAAAAAATGTCATTGCGTGGCTATCAAGTCTGTCGTACTCGCGAAACGAGCTTAAGTTAATCCGATATGAGAGTTCACACTCTTACTCCTTTTCGCCACGAAGGAAAAGCGATAAAAAAAACCGCGGAGCGGAAACAACATCAGGGGGTTGAGGGCTGAGAAGCATACTTCCGTTGTTCAGATATTGTAGTTGTGGGAATAGAATTTTTGATTGAAACTAAATGCTCGCTCGCATTTGTATATATATTTAAATATCCGTTTAAAATACATTTTGCACTCGCAGAGTCGTTTCAAGTGAAGCCGTTTCGATGAAGTTATAGAGAAGTTTGACGGTAGATGAGTTAACCGATAAAGTTAGAACCGGTTCCGTAAAGCGCGGGTTATAGTTATTGCAAGCTCGGAAAGAAGCTTACTTCGTGAGTCGAACCGGAATAATGATGTGTACGTGTGCGCGCGTGTGTATATAATAAATTGTAACGCAACAATTCAACATAAGAAAGTATACTGTACTAAAGAGATTTAAGGATTTATTGGAGAATATATTACAATCAATGAGATCGCCGTGAATTTTTAATTTAACATTCTTAATAACATTCTAAATCGTCATGAATTATTTCAAATTTTTTTACTTGCTCCTTTAAAAGTTATTAATTTTTGAATTTTGCGATTTTAACATAGGATCTTATGTAAACATTCAAGAGACAGATAATAAATTATTCACAAACTATAAAGAAACAATGATAAAAATTCATTTTCTAATATTATATTCTTCATACATGTAAAAATATTCCCACAAAGTTTTAAGGATGTATTGGAGATATATTACAATCAATGAGATCGCCGTGAATTTTTAATTTAACATTCTTAATAACATTCTAAATCGTCATGAATTATTTCAAATTTTTTTACTTGCTCCTTTAAAAGTTATTAATTTTTGAATTTTGCAATTTTAACATAAGATCTTATGTAAACGTTCAGGAGACAGGTAATAAATTATTCACAAATTATAAAAAAACAATGATAAAAATTTCATTTTGTAATATTATATTCTTCATATATGTAAAAATGTTCCCATAAAGTTTTAAGGATGTATTGGAGATATATTACAATCAATGAGATCGCCGTGAATTTTTAATTTAACATTCTTAATAACATTCTAAATCGTCATCAATTATTTCAAATTTTTTTACTTGCTCCTTTAAAAGTTATTAATTTTTGAATTTTGCGATTTTAACATAGGATCTTATGTAAACGTTCAAGAGACAGATAATAAATTATTCACAAACTATAAAGAAACAATGATAAAAATTCATTTTCTAATATTATATTCTTCATACATGTAAAAATGTTTCCATAAAGTTTTAAGGATGTATTGGAGATATATTATAATCAATGAGATCGCCGTGAATTTTTTAATTTAACATTCTTTAATAACATTCTAAATCGTCATGAATTATTTAAAATTTTTTTACTTGCTCCTTTAAAAGTTATTAATTTTTGAATTTTGCAATTTTAACGTAAGATCTTATGTAAACGTTCAAGAGAGAGGTAATAAATTATTCACAAACTATAAAAAAACAATGATAAAAATTTCATTCTGTAATATTATATTCTTCATATATGTAAAAATGTTCCCATAAAGTTTTAAGGATGTATTGGAGATATATTACAATCAATGAGATCGCCGTGAATTTTTAATTTAACATTCTTAATAACATTCTAAATCGTCATGAATTATTTCAAATTTTTTTACTTGCTCCTTTAAAAGTTATTAATTTTTGAATTTTGCGATTTTAACATAGGATCTTATGTAAACGTTCAAGAGACAGGTAATAAATTATTCACAAACTATAAGAAAATAATGATAAAATTTCATTTTGTAATATTATATTCTTCATACATGTAAAATGTTTCCACAAAGTTTTAAGGATGTATTGGAGATATATTACAATCAATGAGATCGCCGTGAATTTTTAATTTAACATTCTTAATAACATTCTAAATCGTCATCAATTATTTCAAATTTTTTTACTTGCTCCTTTAAAAGTTATTAATTTTTGAATTTTGCGATTTTAACATAGGATTTTATGTAAACGTTCAAGAGACAGATAATAAATTATTCACAAACTATAAAGAAACAATGATAAAAATTCATTTTCTAATATTATATTCTTCATACATGTAAAAATGTTTCCATAAAGTTTTAAGGATGTATTGGAGATATATTATAATCAATGAGATCGCCGTGAATTTTTAATTTAACATTCTTAATAACATTCTAAATCGTCATGAATTATTTCAAATTTTTTTACTTGCTCCTTTAAAAGTTATTAATTTTTGAATTTTGCAATTTTAACGTAAGATCTTATGTAAACGTTCAAGAGAGAGGTAATAAATTATTCACAAACTATAAAAAACAATGATAAAAATTTCATTTTGTAATATTATATTCTTCATACATGTAAAAATGTTCCCATAAAGTTTTAAGGATGTATTGGAGATATATTACAATCAATGAGATCGCCGTGAATTTTTAATTTAACATTCTTAATAACATTCTAAATCGTCATGAATTATTTCAAATTTTTTTACTTGCTCCTTTAAAAGTTATTAATTTTTGAATTTTGCGATTTTAACATAGGATCTTATGTAAACATTCAAGAGACAGGTAATAAATTATTCACAAACTATAAAGAAACAATGATAAAAATTTCATTTTGTAATATTATATTCTTCATACATGTAAAAATGTTCCCACAAAGTTTTCAAACGATTTACTTGCTCGTTTTGAAATTATTATTAAAAATTAAGTATGATTATCGGTTTGACGATATTGATGATAAAACGTGGCAACATTTCCTTGGAAATTAAGACCTATTTATATTAAAGAATATTTTGAAGTATGATTTCGTGATTTTTAAAAAATTTTTGATCAATTAGAATTCGTATTCTGTCCAAATTTAATTTTTTGGATTAACTTTTGAGACAGACGGTCCGTCCAATACATCCTTAATAAAAATATTTTTTAATATATTTATAAGAATATATATATTGTAGGATAATAGTATTAATTTTTAAAAATATTATATAGAATGTTTATGAAGAAACTATGATATGATTTGTAAATTTGCACAAGTAATTTTTTATTACGAGATAATTATTATATAATAATTTGCACAAATCATGTATAAAAGTTATGTAAAAATTAGATTAGTAATATTATTACACTTTATTTCGAATGAATTATTCGAGGAAAAAAGATTAAACGTAGGTCAGAAGAATAATCCAGAGAATGACATATATGAATAAAATATTGAGCTAGATAAATGCGCATGAATTATAATGTTTAACTTCTTGGACAAAATTATGGTATATCCTCTTTAAATGTAAATACAATTTCGGTACATATTAACTAACAGTTTTATCTGCATAATTTCCATTCATGTCAGGGTTTTTTGCTTTCTGGTCATTTTCGAGAAAGGCCATTTAATAATAATTTAATAATATTTTTGAATAATATAAAATACGTCCACGCTATAAATTATAAAAATATCGCGCTGGCTTTTATTTGATCAAAAATATCACATTAAAAACAGCAATATGTGCAACAATTTATATTAATATTAATTTCTGGTTTGTGTGATAAAAAGTAATTAAATTATTTCAACCATTTCGTATTGTTTTAATAAAAACAATGGATCAAATTATTATTCTTATTATTATCTTTTCATATTTTCTAATATAATATATAATTTTATTTCAAAAATTCGGATAAAAAATTTTGCTTTGTTCTACTTTAAAGTATCTGCTGCAATTGCGAACAAAATGTTAAGAAACGCTCTGCTTGTAGAACTTGTAGAAAAGACTCCACAGATAAAGACTTACCTGGTGCAGGTAAGTAACAGATAAATTCAAGCACATAATGCTAATTTATGTATTGATTTTTTTTGCAAATATATTATTTGTAAATTAACAAAAAAAAATTTAATATAATTTATAATATTGGCTAATAATTTTGTAATATTTTAAAGACCAGATATGATTTGGATAATATAATAGTATTTTTCTATAATATAGTTTTCTATAATATCTTTCTTTATAGTAATCGTATTTTACGATAGTATAATCAGTGTATTTATAAAATTGCTTTCTGAAAGATACATTTAATGTTTGGGAATACTTTTCTTACATAAAACAAATCGTCGCTTGTAAGATTGCAAATTTTTGATACATTGATACGCTATAAAAATATCCGTTGTATAAAAAAATTACTTAGCATAACTGGAAGATGTTTTTAAAATTTACTACATCAGGTCGCTCGCTTTTCTAAACAATCAAATTACTAGAATATATTAAAAGTCCCATATCCTGAGATAGATAGCTTGAAAAATTTAGGTAGGCTCGAGGCAAGTTGATCCTCAACCGTATTATTATTCCAATTATCGCGTCGCTGTTCTGAAACCGCGAATACATGAAAAGACCACCGGCACTCGCCTTCATTAACCACGATCCGGTCTTGTTCATTCGGTCAAATAGCGACTGCAGAAAAACATTGCTATCCTCTAATGAACATCACGAATCCGAGGAACGATTGGGGAAGAAAAATAAAAATAATAATAGTAAAAAAAGAAGTAAAAAGGAGGCACCATCGACCAGCGACCGTCCACCGCCGATTTGCGCATTGAGAAAAAAATCTGGTTGCATTAATTAGAATTCTGATAGATTTAACTAGTATACTAGTATGTTTGTTGGAAAATGGACGAACCAGAATTCTTATAGGAATTACCAGATGAATCTGATTAATTTCTTCCTGTTAAATTTATCAAATTTTCTAGTTAATAATATTAAACTCCCCAGCACCAAGTCGTTTAAAATTTTTTCCATCTAATCTCAAAAGTCTGTTTAATATTCTAAATTTCAACAAGATTATTGGATAAATTCAATTCAGATTATTGAATAATTAAATTGAATAATTAAATTATTTTAAATTCAGTTTGTTAGAAATTAAACTGATAAACAATGATGCAAGAAGAGGATGCAGCTCAAACACACACAATCAGAGAGCTAGCGTCCCCTTTCTAGCAGTAATGCTCGAAAGAGAAAAAATATATACTTTGGATTTAATGTTAATACTAGTTCTTTATATACATTTTATGATAAATATTGAATACGAGTTAAGTTAAGAGGCTCGCAAAGAAATTAATGTAACAAGAAATTTTATAGATCCAACCAGAAAATACTAACCAAATCCTTATAGTAAAATCTATTAAACGTTCTAGTTATAAAAATCGAGTCTTATCATGATAATTAGAAATTCTTATTTAATTTAACCAAAATACCTTCAATCATATACGTCTTGTTGGTACAATCAAATGATTTTTCTCAGTGTAGACTCAATCTAATTATCCTTCTGTTCTCTTTAACGTGTTTTAAAATTCTTATGGAATTTTAACGATCGATTTCTCGCTTCAACTATTTTTTAATAATTAAGATATGTCAACTGTAAAGTCAAGTATAAATTATACACTGAGAAAAAAATCTGGTTGCATTAATTAGAATTCTGGTAAATTCAACTAGTATGTCTGTTGGAAAATGGACGAACCAAAATTCTTGTAGGAATTACCAGATGAATCTGATTAATTTCTTCTTGTTAAATTTACCAAATTTTCTGAATAATAATACTAAACTTGCCAGCACCAAGTCATTTAAAATTTTTTCCATCTAATCTCAAAAATCTGTTTAATATTCTGAATTCCAACAAGATTATTAGATAAATTTAACTCAGATTATTGAATGAATTATTTTAAATTTAGTTTGTTAGAAATTAAACTGATAAACAGTGATGCATGAAGAGAATGCAGCTCAAACACACACAATCAGAGAGCCAGCGTCCTCTTTCTTGCACTACTGTTCGTAGGAAAAAAAAAAAACTAAGAAAAAATCTGGTTGCATTAATTAAAATTCTGATAGATGCAACCAGTATGTCTGTTGGAAAATGGACGAACCAGATTTCTTGTAGGAATTACCAGATAAATCTGATTAATTTCTTCCTGTTAAATTTATCAAATATTCTAGTTAATAATATTAAACTCCCCAGCACCAAGTTGTT
This sequence comes from Camponotus fellah, assembly GCA_030586385.1. Lineage (NCBI taxonomy): Eukaryota > Metazoa > Arthropoda > Insecta > Hymenoptera > Formicidae > Camponotus > Camponotus fellah. The sequence continues at coordinate 211,317 of JAPIVC010000672.1, read as the reverse complement.
TAAAATTTATTCCATCTAATCTCAAAAGTCTGTTTAATATTCTGAATTCCAACAAGATTATTGGATAAATTCAATCCAGATTATTGAATAAATTATTTTAAATTCAGTTTGTTAGAAATTAAACTGATAAACAGTGATGCAAGAAGAGAATGCAGCTCAAACACACAATCAGAGAGCTAGCGTCCTCTTTCTCGCACTACTGCTCGTAAGAGAAAAAAAAATACACTAAGAAAAAAACTGATTGCATTAATTAGAATTCTGGTAGATTTAACCAGTACGTCTGTTGGAAAATGAACGAACCAGATTTCTTGTAGGAATTACCAGATAAATCTGATTAATTTCTTCCTGTTAAATTTATCAAATATTCTAGTTAATAATATTAAACTCCCCAGCACCAAGTTGTTTAAAATTTATTCCATCTAATCTCAAAAGTCTGTTTAATATTCTGAATTCCAACAAGATTATTGGATAAATTCAATCCAGATTATTGAATAAATTATTTTAAATTCAGTTTGTTAGAAATTAAACTGATAAACAGTGATGCAAGAGAAGAATGCAGCTCAAACACACAATCAGAGAGCTAGCGTCCTCTTTCTCGCACTACTGCTCGTAAGAGAAAAAAAATACACTAAGAAAAAAACTGATTTGAATTAGAATTCTGGTAGATTTAACCAGTACGTCTGTTGGAAAATGAACGAACCAGATTTCTTGGAGGAATTACCAGATAAATCTGATTAATTTCTTCCTGTTAAATTTATCAAGTTTTCTAGTTAATAATATTAAACTCTCCAGCACCAAGTCATCTAAAATTTATTCCATCTAATCTCAAAAGTCTGTTTAATATTCTGAATTCCAACAAGATTATTGGATAAATTCAATCCAGATTATTGAATAAATTATTTTAAATTCAGTTTGTTAGAAATTAAACTGATAAACAGTGATGCAAGAAGAGAATGCAGCTGAGATACACACAATCAGAGAGCTAGCGTTCTCTTTCTGGCACTACTGCTCGTAAGAGAAAAAAATATACTTTGGATTGAATGTTAATACTAGTTCTTTTATGGCAAATATTGAATACGAGCAAAGAAATTAATGTAACAAGAAATTGTATAGATCCAACCAGAAAATACTAACCAAAGATATAGATTATATAGATTTTACTTATAGTAAAATCTATTAAACATTCTAGTTATAAAAAATCAAGTCTTATCACAATAACCAGAAATTCTTGTTGAATTTAACCAAAAATGCCTTCAATCCTATACATCTTGTTGTTACAATCAAACGATTTTTCTCAGCGCGGACTGCGACAACGAGGTCGTAGTGGGGAAGACGGGAGAAGAGCAGCCAGGGTAAGGGAAGACAACACACATGAGCGGGAGAAGGAAACCGACCATGGTGATTATTTGTGATGGTGGTGGTCGTGACGGTGATGGTGGTGGTGGCAGAATCTCCGCAACAGGTAGAAGAAAGAGGTGCCGAGGAGAAGGAAGGGAAGAAGATCGCGCGCGAGAGAAACGAAGAGGAACGCGCCAGAGAACGGTCATTGCCACTACCTCACCTCGAGAGAGAGAGCCCGACCGTACGCGCTAGAGTCCCCGTCGTCACGAAAAGCGTCGACCCCGACACGGTCTACCGTCCGCGGCTGTCCCGCAGTTTAGCCTGCCGTCGTTTATACCTGCCTACTCGGCTTCACCTACCCATCTGCCTGCCCAACTCGTGGGGGGGCTGTTGTGCTCCTCTCTCACGAGGACGCGAGCGAGCTCGACCGATGCGTGTCGTCGTGGCCTGCCGATTCTTCATGCAGGGGGAGCGAGTCCCACCTGGATCGAGGGATCGGTTGATCCAGAAGTCGCGAACCGAGCAAACCAGTTAGATAGGTGCCAGCCGTGGCGAGCAGATCGGCTGCCAGTCCGAGAGGTACGCCGAGAGGTTTACACGGGTTTCTTTCATCCTGTTCGCGGTTCTCGCAGCCGGTCCGATTGTCGCGGGTTCTCCAGGATCGCTCGAGGAGCGTTCTCCAAACCCAAAGGGGTTGTCGTGTGACCCCCAGATGAGACGGGGAGGAGACTCCACCACTCGACAGGCTTCGACCACGTGGCCGCAGGTGCCCGTTGCGATCGGGAGTGGACCCAGGGGGCTGGGTGGCTGACGTTTTCCAGGTGATCTCCAGGTGATCCGGCGCGGGACATTCCGGTGGCTCGAAACACTGTTTCGTTCGAAGGCGACGATGCATCGTCGCGAGGTCTGAGGAGAACCTGTGGACGCAAAGACGCGATAGAAGCAGAAGCAACAGCAGTGTCAGTCAAGGTATGCTCATGTCTCAAGGTCCCGGGTATATGAAGAAGCGTCGCGTTTTCTTGCACGGGTGGCCTTCGCTGAGATTACAACAGGCAACGGTCGATATCGGTTTTTGCCGGAGGGGGAGGACGACGCACTTTCGCGGATAATTAAGCGGTTCCTGCGCTGCCGCGGGTTTCACGGTGGATACTGAACTTGAGCGAACAGGTGGTTTCTCCTGCGGTCTCTCGTCCTTGATCCTTGGGGTCAACAGCGCCGCGATTTATGCTTCTTTATTTCTGCGATCGAATAGTCAGTCATTATTGATAGATCAAAAAATTTTACTTGTTCCAAATCAAAAAGAATATATAAATACAGTTTTATTATAGTTTAATAGATTCTGAGTTAAAATATTATTTAATCTCTTTAAAAATGCAGATGTAGCTTTGAAGTGATCAACGAATCTATAAAAAAATTATAGTTGTCAAATATAGTCTTTCTCCAATAATATTGCTTCAGCAAAATATATTTTACAACAAAATGATAGATAAATAAATTATATTTGATTAAATTACATTTGATAAATTAAACTTAAGCCAAGCAAAAAATGTAAGAATAAAAATTATAGGTGTCAAATATTGTATTTCTCCAATAATATTGCTCCAGCAAGATATATTTTATGTAATTAAGCATATAAAATTTATTTTGCAAGCTATACAATCGAATTAATTTTATAAAATGATAAATCTTGTTTATATAATAAATAAAAGGGACAAAATGATAAATAAATAAATTACATTTGATTAAATTAAACTCAAGCCAAGCAAAAAATGTAAGAATAAAAATTATAGTTGTCAAATATAGTATTTCTCCAATAATATTGCTCCAGCAAGATATATTTTATGTAATTAAGCATATAAAATTTATCTTGCAAGCTATACAGTTGAATTAATTTTATAAAATAATAAATCTTGTTTATATAATAGACAAAAGGAATAAAATGATAAATAAATAAATTACATTTGATTAAATTCAACTTAAGCCAAGCAAAAAATGTAAGAATAAAAAAATAAAAATTATAGTTGTCAAATATAGTATTTCTCCAATAATATTGCTCCAGCAAGATATATATTTTACAACAAAATGATAGATAAATAAATTACATTTGATTAAATTACGTTTGATAAATTCAACTTAAGCCAAGCAAAAAATGTAAGAATAAAAATTATAGTTGTCAAATGTAGTATTTCTCCAATAATATTGCTCCAGCAAGATTTACTTTATGTAATTAAGCATGTAAAATTTATCATGCAAATTATACAGTTAAATTAATTTTATAAAATAATAATAAAATAAAATAAATTTTGTTTATATAATAAACAAAAGATACAAAATAATAAACAAATAAATTACATTTGATTAAATGAAACTCAAACCAAACAAAAAATGTAAGAATAAAATTTATAATTGTCAAATATAGTCTTTTTCCAATAATATTGCTCCAGCAAGATATATTTTATGTAATTAAGCATATAAAATTTATCATGCAAACTATACAGTTGAATTAATTTTATAAAATAATAATAAAATAAAATAAATTTTGTTTATATAATAAACAAAAGGGACAAAATGATAAATAAATAAATTACATTTAATTCAATTAAACTGAAGCCAAGCAAAAAAATATAAGAATAGATAGATTACACAGTGGTTTCATTTCATTATCCGCCTGATGAGCACGGTTTATTGGCCGAATAATCAATTCAGAATTTCATAAACTATCGTGACGTACTACATCGACGAGCGGGACATATTGCCGATCCGTTGTCGAAGTCAACCGCATGTCTTTAGAATAGCGGTATACTTGACTCGTTTCAGCTGAATTTCATTCGTACGTGGCACCCGGGCACCCGTACGTATACCTGTACGTGTGTAAACTAACGTCTGTTTCCGATTTTACGCGGTTTCATGCATTATTCATGCGCTCTCGCCGAGAAAAAAATCTGGTGTTCCTTGAAACAGAGTGTTTATTTCAACAAAATAGCTCTTTTACTCTTTTGAACGCTTTTTTTAAGACGATATGAATTATCGCTGATAAGACGCACTATTGTTTGTCAGAATGTTCTTTTGTTGTAATTTGTTAAAAGCGATATCGGGGTAGTAATTTCGAATTATCAGGAAACCTTGAATTATATAATTCGAGTCAACATTTTCCTTCTATTTTCCTTAATTAAATTTTAATTTATATCTTGATATTTTAAATACAATCAAATCTTCCTTTAAAATTTTTTAATTCTTTAAATGAGAAATCTTTGTTCGTTTATTGTCTATTTGAGATACATAATAGGAAGTCGATTCTTACGTACATATATCTATCTAAAATTATTTATAAATCTGCTGGAAATTTATAAACGTGAGAAAGTTTAAATTAAAAATTAGCAAACTTTCAATTCAGAAACATCTTAATCTTTATATGAGATCTCAATTGAGATTCAAATAGCAGATTTATAAATAGCTGGATAGTTTTACAAATTCTTAGATAAATCAAATCTTCCTTTAAAATTTTTTTTAATTTATGGGGAAAATTTTTTTTAATTCTCTAAATGAGAAATCTTTGTTCGTTTATTGTCTATTTGAGATACATAATAGGAAGTCGATTCTTACGTACATATATCTATCTAAAATTATTTATAAATCTGCTGGAAATTTATAAACGTGAGGAAGTTTAAATTAAAAATTAGCAAACTTTCGATTCAGAAACATCTTAATCTTTATATGAGATCTCAATTGAGATTCAAATAGCAGAGTTATAAATAGCTAGATAGTTTTACAAATTCTTAGATAATGTTTTTGGATAGAAGTTGACAGATACCGTCATCATAATCAAAGTTCAAGCCAATTTTGTGGCACATACATACATATATAGTACGTCTCATTATTACTTATTCAATATTATATAATTCGAGTCAACATTTTTCTTCTATTTTCGTTAATTAAATTTCAATTTATATTTTGATATTTTAAATAAAATCAAATCTTCCTTTAAAATTTTTCCTAATTTATGGCGAAAATTTTTTAATTCTCTAAATGAAAAATCTTTGTTCGTTTATTGTCTATTTGAGATACAAAATAGGAAGTCGATTCTTACATACATATATCTAAAATTATTTATAAATCTGCTGGAAATTTATAAACGTGAGGAAGTTTAAATTAAAAATTAGCAAACTTTCGATTAAGAAACAGAGATCTCAATTGAGATTCAAATAATAGAGTTATAAATAGCTGGATAGTTTTACAAATTCTTAGATAATGTTTCTGGATAGAAGTTGACAGATACCGTCATCATAATCAAAGTTCAAGCCAATTTTGTGGTACACACATACATACATATATAATATGTCTCATTATTATTACTTATTCAATATTAAATAAAATTCCCTTCATAAAATTCTCAGACAATTTTCTTGGATGAGAGCTGAAGGGTCGTCGTCGTAATCAAAGTTCAAGCCAATTTTACATAAGCTACCGTACACATGCAATATCTGTAAATGCGTTATCCACTAAAGGGAAATAATCACTAAAGGATAATAATCCAGGGATTGAGTGTAGGATTTTATTTGCGCATAGCGTATCTCGGCGCCAACCCACATGTGCGCCTCGCGTTAGATACGCGAGTACAAATGAAAGTGGCAGGTACCGTTATTAAGCGAGTGCTGGCTTACGACAAAAGCTATTTCTACGATGCGTATATGTATACGTCGTGGTACGCACGTGCGTTCTAGTCGCTTTCGTCCGCCAATTAAGACGTCTCATTTTTCTCAAACGAAAGAGAACATCAATTCCGCGAATACGCAAGAGTCTAATTAATACGCTAAGCACAGAGAAAAAAGGACACTTACATTAGCATGATAAGACACGCGTATGATAATTGATGAAGTAAAATTGATAAAAATAAAATTGATAAAATAAAAATAAAGAAATTTTCTAAAAATTATTTCTTTGTATGAAATAAATAAGTAATGTTACAAATATGTTACATTACATCTTTTAAGCTCGCTGCGACATCGCGGTGATCATTAAATTAATTGAAGATCATTAAATTAATTGAAGATCATTAACAATCAGAGATAGAGTATTTCAAAAACACTTTCACCAAAAATTTATTTTTCTCAAACGAAAGAGAACATGAATTTTGTGAATACGCAAGAGTCTAATTAATACGCTAAGCGCGGAGAAAAAGGATACTTATATTAGCGTGATAAGACATGATAATTGATAAAGTAGAATTGATAAAAATAAAATTGATAAAGTAAAAATAAAGGAATCTTCTAAAAAATATTTCTTTGTACGAAATAAATAAGTAATGTTACGAATATGTTATGTTACATCTTTTAAGCTCGCTGCGACATCGCGGTGATTATTAAATTAATTGAAGATCATTAAGAGATTGATTATTTCAAAAACACTTTCTCCAAAAATTTATTTTTCTCAAACGAAAGAGAACAATCAATTCTGTGAATCAATTCCGTGAATACGCAAGAGTCTAATTAATCCGCTAAGCGCGGAGAAAAAGGATATTTATATTAGCGTGATAAGACATGATAATTGATGAAGTAAAATTGATAAAAATAAAATTGATAAAATAAAAATCTTCTAAAAATTATTTCTCTGTATGAAATAAATAAGTAATGTTACAAATATGTTACGTTACATCTTTTAAGCTCGCTGCGACATCGCGGTGATTATTAAATTAATTGAAGATCATTAAGAGATTGATTATTTCAAAAACAGTTTCTCAAACAGTCATTTTTCTCAAACGAAAGAGAACAATCAATTCTGTGAATCAATTCCGTGAATACGCAAGAGTCTAATTAATACGTTAAGTGCGGAGACAAAGGATACTTATATTAGCGCGATAAGACACGCGCATGATAATTGATGAAGTAAAATTGATAAAAATAAAATTGTTAAAATAAAAATAAAGAAATCTTCTAAAAATTATTTCTCTGTACGAAATAAATAAGTAATGTTACAAATATGTTACGTTACATCTTTTAAGCTCGCTGCGACATCGCGGTGATTATTAAATTAATTGAAGATCATTAAGAGATTGATTATTTCAAAAACAGTTTCTCAAACAGTCATTTTTCTCAAACGAAAGAGAACAATCAATTCCGTGAATCAATTCCGTGAATACGCAAGAGTCTAATTAATATACTAAGCGCGGAGAAAAAGGATACTTATATTAGCGTGATAAGACACGCGTATGATAATTGATCAAGTAAAATTGATAAAAATAAAATTGATAAAATAAAAATAAAATTAATAAAGTAAAAATAAAGGAATCTTCTAAAAATCATTTCTCTGTACGAAATAAATAAGTAATGTTACGAATATGTTATCTTTTAAGCTGGCTGCAACATCGCGGTGATTATTAAATTAATTGAAGATCATTAAGAGATTGATTATTTCAAAAATACTTTCTTAAAAAATTTATTTTTCTCAAACGAAAGAGAACATCAATTCCTTGAATACGCAAGAATCCAATTAATACTCTAAGCGCGGAGAAAAAGGATACTTATATTAGCGTGATAAGACATGATAATTGATGAAGTAAAGTTGATAAAAATAAAATTGATAAAATAAAAATAAAGGAATCTTCTAAAAATTATTTCTCTGTACAAAATAAATAAGTAATGTTACAAATATGTTACGTTACATCTTTTAAGCTCGCTGCGACATCGCGATGATTATTAAATTAATTGAAGATCATTAAGAGATTAATTATTTCAAAAACAGTTTCTCCAATTTTATAAAATATAATTAAGTGCAGCTTTTTAATCGACAAAGAACATGACAATATTCTAAATTATTTGACGTAAATGGAAAGAGAAGAACGATTCGTTTCTCCAACGATCGAGTGTATTCAATTGCAATTAATAGGGGCACCGAGTGCTCGTACTTTGAACAAAGAAAGATACTAATTAGAAATGCATCGACCAGCGAAGATAACTGTTGCCCAACGTTTTAGAAGCCGGGAAAGAACCGATGACCTGACCATCGACAAGCTAACGCAACTCACGTCGACGCTCTTTCGCTCGTTGCTTCATTCACCCGAATTCCTGTCTCTGTATAACTGTAACGCTTTTTATCGCTTCCTCCAGATGAAGCAGAGTGTACATTGAATGAAATCATTGCATCTTCTCCGCGATTCCTTCGCCAGTAAATGACCGGAAATTTAATGTAGAAATATTCGCTCGCTTCTCGATACAATCGCTCGGCGTAAACTTGTATAAATTCTGTAACTTCCCGTCTCTCCGTAAAAAGAATGTTGTATTATAAAATGTTATTTATAAAAACGCTATTTATAAATTACGGGTTTCACACAAACTGCAAAAATATAGACGTATTTATGGGAAAATATTTATTTCAAATATTATTAAGGAAATATTTATTAAGGAAAATATTTATTAAGGAAATATTTATTTAAAAAAATAGTACGAACATTTCTTAGAAGACTTAAGTTAAATATTGAGACAATAAATAAATATTGAGATAAATATTGAGATAAAATATTTAAGATTAATTAATAGATTTAAATTAAAGGATAAATTTGTGATTATAATAATCGAATGAATTTTTCGATTTAAATATAAGGAGTAAATCGCTTTGTTGATCGCCGCAGTGGGTTCTCGGCAAAGTATGACGTTACACCCAAATTCCTGCCTCTGAATAACTGTAACCCGGTTCCGGGTGCCGATCATATGATGATTATCGAGTAGTCGTCACTGAATTCGCTGATGGTTCTTGGTACCTCGAAATGACGTGAGATACAGATGCGAAGTGTCAAAAATTGGATCTACAAATCGGAAACAAAATCTCGATATTCCTATCTGAAGGTGAATCAACTTGGTTCTTCCAATCCTTCTTCAGTTTTATCGATGGCAGATCGATGAAGCCTGTAAAATGAGCATTTTTCGCTCAACTTAATCGTTGACGGAATCTATTTGTCTTCTCTTGAGATCGAATTGTTGAGAAAAAGCGACTGTCATGAGAGATCTTGAAATTATTATACTTTTCGCGATCAACTGTAAACTTGCCGAACTTTTTTCCTCTTGTCAGAATTCCGGATACAATCGAAAATTAGGAAAATTAGGAAAAGATCGAGAGTAATATGCAGGGTGAGCCATTTTAATTAACGCACGCAATTATTTCGGAAACAAACTTTCCCCGGGGGCCCCCCCGGCCCCGTCCGGGGGGGGTTTTTTTTAATAAACCATAAAATATTTAGAAAATATTCATTTTTCGATTATCTTACCTTAATACTTTTATGTACAAAATAATGAGGAATCAATTGGTGTAAAGAAAACATACAGTTGTTTCTAAGAAAAAATATGGAATTGTTAATTGCAAATTACATATTTCTTCTTCGAAATAACTATGTTTTTTTCTTTACACCAATTGATTCCTCCCATTATTTTGTACATAAAAGTATTAAGATAAGATAATCGAAAATGAATATTTTACTAGATATTTTATCATTTATGTAAAATTAAGATATTATTTCAAGCCTTATAATTCGAAAAGTACTTAACGGAAAAACATTTAATTATGTTTTGGAAAGCTCTCGAGGTCAGCTACAAGAATATGTAATAAAAAATAAGGGGTGCAATTTAAAAAAATTGAGGTGGCCTTCACGTGACCTTCAAATGACTCTTCAGTGTCAAACCAATAATATCATCTTATGGCCTCCTCGAAACCATAAAACTTTTGTCTGAAACATTTTTCTCTAAAATGCTTTGTTTCCGAAATAATTACGTTCGTTAATTAAAATGGCTCACCCTGTATATATGAAATGGAATGTATCCTTTAATTTAATTTTTGATTTATTTCGTGTGTGAAAGATAATGTTAAACACATGCTTCAAGCATGTTTGATGGACATATTACAAGAATATATAAAATCGATAGCTAATTAAATCCGAATATAATTTCGCACTCGATAAACAATCCGGTTTATCGTTTGTTTCTTAATATTTCTGTTATTAAGAAAATTGTGTTTAATCAATTAATCGTAATTAATTAAATATTAGCATTTTACATCACTCCAATTTTACATCACGAAAACATTTTACACTTCCCGTCCTGCATACAAGATGCACAGTTGAACATTTGTTTGCTTTATTTGTCATTGAAAGATGAATGAGCTGCCCTTCGGTGTAAATAAGAAAGCAATTTGTCAAGCGATTCAATATCACTCTGACATCTTGGAGTAATTAATCCGGTTCCGAATTGTAACTGTGATTGTAAGAAATATAAATGATACGGTGGTCGGGAAAAAAGATCATCGCGTGTCTAAAAGTAACAAAATTTAGATGATAAATTAAAATTAGAGAGTCGTTATGCGAGTGACAAAAAGTGTGAACGTTAAAGTACAGTATCTCGCTGTAATCAAATGCAATTGCAGATGTAATTACGTCCAGTCGAACGGATAGTCTACTCTCATCTCGTGTTCCTACACTGAGAAAAAATTTGATTATACCAACAAGACGTATATGATTGAAGGCATTTTGGTTAAATCAAGAATTTCTATTTATTATGATAAGATTCGATTTTTTATAACGTTTAATAGATTTTATTATAAGGATTTGGTTAGTATTTTCTTGGATCTATAAAATTTCTTGTTACATTAATTTCTTTGCTTGCTTCTTAATTTGTATTCAATATTTGCCATGTATACAATATTTGCCATGTATTTGAAATGTATACAAAGAACTAGTATTAACATTAAATCCAAAGTATATTTTTTTTCTCTTACGAGCAGTAGTGCCAGAAAGAGTACGCTAGCTCTCTGATTGTGTGTGTTTGAGCTGCATCCTCTTCTTGCATCACTGTTTATCAGTTTAATTTCTTACAAACTGAATTTAAAATAATTTATTCAATAATCTGGATTAAATTTATCCAATAATCTTGTTGGATTCAGAATCTTAAACAGACTTTTGAGATTAGATGGAAAGAATTTTAGATGACCTGGTGCTCGCGAGTTTAGTATTATTAACCAGAAAATTTGGTAAATTTAATAGGAAGAAATTAATCAGATTCATCTGATAATTCCTACAAGAATTCTGGTTCATCCATTTTCCAATAGACATACTGATTGAATCTATCAGAATTCTAATTAATGCAATCAGATTTTTTTCTCAGTGTAGAATAATTATAAATGTCGTATCGTAAATGTCGATACTGTCTGAATTTATTTAAGGATGTATTGAAGATATATTACAATCAATGAGATCGCCGTGAATTTTTAATTTAACATTCTTAATAATTCCAAATCGTCATGAATTATTTCAAATTTTTTTACTTGCTCCTTTAAAAGTTATTAATTTTTGAATTATGCGATTTTAACATAGGATCTTATGTAAACGTTCAAGAGACAGGTAATAAATTATTTATAAACTATAAGAAAACAATGATAAAAATTTTATTTTGTAATATTATATTCTTCATACATGTAAAAATGTTCTCACAAAGTTTTAAGGATGTATTGGAGATATATTACAATCAATGAGATCGCCATGAATTTTTAATTTAACATTCTTAATAACATTCTAAATCATCATGAAATATTTCAAATTTTTTTTACTTGCCCCTTTAAAAGTTATTAATTTTTGAATTTTGCGATTTTAACATAGGATCTTATGTAAACGTTCAAGAGATAGATAATAAATTATTTATAAACTATAAGAAAACAATGATAAAAATTTTATTTTGTAATATTATATTCTTCATACATGTAAAAATGTTCTCACAAAGTTTTAAGGATGTATTGGAGATATATTACAATCAATGAGATCACCATGAATTTTTAATTTAACATTCTTAATAACATTCTAAATCGTCATGAATTATTTCAAATTTTTTTACTTGCTTCTTTAAAAGTTATTAATTTTTGAATTTTGCGATTTTAACATAGGATCTTATGTAAACGTGCAAGAGACAGGTAATAAATTATTCACAAACTATAAAAAAACAATGATAAAAATTTCATTTTCTAATATTATATTCTTCATACATGTAAAAATGTTACCACAAAGTTTTCAAACGATTTACTTGCTCGTTTTGAAATTATTATTAAAAAATAACTGTGATTTCGGTTTACGCAATATTGATGATAAAACGTGGCAACATTTTCTTGGAAATTAAGACTTATTTATATTAAAGAATACTTTGAAGTATGATTTCGTGATTTTAAAAATTTTTGATCAATTAGAATTCGTATTCTGCCCAACTTTAATTTTTTGTTACTTTGGATTAACTTTTGAGACAGACGGTCCGTCCAATACATAAATCCTTAAATCGCAGATCTTAGAATGTAAGTCATTAATTACATTGAGAAAATAAAGAGCCATTGTAATTTTAAAAAAATTTATCTTTCGTTACTTACTCATTTTTCAAAAAGAATGCGAAAATAAGCGTTTGTAAGAAATTAAAATTAAAAAAATCAAGTTTTACCATACTAACTTCTGATTGTTTTCGTCTGTGTTTCAGATGTGCGACCGGCGAAAACAGGCTTGGTTCGTCGTTTTCATCAGCAGCGTGTTGATCCACACCGTTGTTATCGCCAGTCCGATCTATGCTCCTCAATTTCTACCGGGAAGTAAGTACTTTAGATCGCTTTATTATTCGCGAGAAGAGCGTATCAATAGTTTTCCTTGAGATAGCATCGATAGTTCATCGGGGCCTATCTTCCGGATAGTTTGGAGAGTCTAAAGCAATATTCAATGATCGCAATTTGCTGATTAAATTACCGTTATGTCGTCTTACGGAAATTGAGCCTCCGGCGGATCGATCTCTTATAAATACTTTTAATTGATCATAATTCTGCGAATACAACCGAAATAAATTCGTTGCATTTCTTCACATGGCTACAAAGCTCCTCAAGACCCGCTATCGATCCAGGACAATATGAAGATGCCGCTTAAAATTACTGCTCTATATTTCTGGCAATATCTGGAAATATAAAGTTCGTGCGGTATTTTTGCAAGATGTACGATGTTCTTAGATGAAAATCTTGCGCAGGGTGAATATTGCAAATATCAATGTTTATCGAGTTCAATTTCATAAAATATTCTATTCTTGTAGGAATTTATTTATTTAATAATTCATTTATGTCTATTTTTTTACTTATATTTATATTCATATTATTATATTTATTTTAATTTATATTTATTATATTTTTTACTTATATTTATATTCATATTATTATATTTATATTATATTTATATTTATATTTATTATATTTATATTTATTTATATTATATTTATATTTATATTTAGTTATAACATTTATATTTACACTTATGTATTATATTTATTTTGTATTTATTTATATTTATTTTATATTTATTTTATATTTATTTTATATTTATTTTATATTATTTTATTTTATATTTATTTTATTTTATATTATATTTTTTATTAATTATTTATAATTAATTTATCTAATTTATTGTGCATGCGAAGAAAATTAATTCTCGGCCGACATATTTATTTTAGCCTTCCAGAATTAATATCTCGCGCATTTACAATTGAAAATGTTGATTTTAAATATTATAGACGCAGCATGCATTTTAAACTAATTCCTACGATATATCAGCGTTCGTCTCGCTCTGGCTCTTTCACGCTCGTTGCATTTTCCTCCTGTGTCAGCTGAGTAACGGATCGGTACACAAATACCAGTAACCGGCACAGCAAGGTCCGATCATTTTCTACACGTGTGCGTGAGCGCTTACCTGTCTCTGTCGCGCAGCGACATTGAACCTACCTTGAATTTGTATTCGAACGGAACGTGGGCGGACTGGTCAGTTTTCTGTAGAAGTGGGTCACATACGGTCATCGGGCCACGTGGCTTGCAGAGAATTTTTCCATCATCGGTTTGTTTTTTAGGAATATTAAAGCGGCGAACGACGACCTCGTTATATTTTATCGTCATTTTCTTTAATTAGAGGCTGCGTATTGAAACTGTTCTGTATAATTTTATGGAATTTTAAGATATCATTCGCATCAAATTGCGACTAACTCGCAACTTCGTGTCTCTGGCAATTAGGGTTGCACAAGATACCAAGATTAGTCTTGATATTGTTTTGTCTTGTCTTGAATTTCAAGACAAGATCAAGACGAGATTTTAGTTATCAAGACTTAGTTAGACAAGAATTAATTATCAAGATAATACCAAGACTAAGACTGTCAAGATTATTAGTCCTGTCAAGATTATTGGTTTTCAAAGAAACTAAAATATTTATATTTGTAAATGAAAAAAAAATCACACTATATACGAATTTAAAAAAATTTTATTCAATAAAAACGTTTATATTGATAAATTTAAAAACATTTAATATTAATACGATATAACATTTTTATAAATTAGAAATCAAACTCGCAAATTTTAGACATTTAAGAGCATTTCACTCAGGAATTGATGCACATTAGTGCTTTTAAAGATTTACTTAGTAATCTTTCTATTTTTTGACATAATCAAAGTTCCTATTGAGAAAAGTCTTTCTACTGACACGGACGAGGCAGTTGAACTTAAAATGTCTCAAGTCATTTTTGACAATGGCGGATAAATATGAACCTACCTTTTTTATCATTTCAAAATATTTTTAGGCAATTAGGGTTGCACGAGATACTAAGATTAGTCCTGTCAAGATTATTGGTTCTCAAAGAAACTAAAATATTTATATTTGTAAATGAAAAAAAATCACTATATACGAATTTTAAAAAATTTTATTTAATAAAAATATTTATATTGATAAATTTAAAAACATTTAATATTAATACGATATAACATTTTTATAAATTAGAAATCAAACTCGCAAATTGTAGACATTAAAGAGCATTTCACTCAGGAATTGATGCACATTAGTGCTTTTAAAGATTTACTTTGTAATCTTTCTATTTTTTGACATAATCAAAGTTCCTATTGAGAAAAGTGTTTCTGCTGACACGGACGAGGCAGTTGAACTTAAAATGTCTCGAATCATTTTTGACAATGTGGGATAAATAAGAACCTGCCTTTTTACCTTCAAAAATTTTAGGCAATTAGGTTGCACGAGACTAAGATTAGCCTTTCAAGATTATTGGTCTCAAAACATAAAAAATAAAAAAAAAAAATCCAAAAAATTTCAAAAAAACGAGAAAAAAAACACTTATAAATTAAACAACTCGCAAAAGACGGCACACTCAGGAGGCAGAGACGGGCAATTAGGTGCAAGCTAAGGTCTTGTCAAGATTATTGGTTCTCAAAAAACTAAAATATTTATATTTATAAATAAAAATAAATCACTATATACGAATTTAAAAAAATTTTATTCCATAAAAACATTTATATTGATAAATTTAAAAACATTTAATATTAATACGATATAACATTTTTATAAATTAGAAATCAAACTCGCAAATTTTAGACATTAAAGAGCATTTCACCCAGGAATTGATGCACATTAGTGCTTTTAAAGATTTACTTTGTAATCTTTCTATTTTTTGACATGGTCAGAGTTCCTATTGAGAAAAGTCTTTCTGCTGACACAGACGAGGCAGTTGAACTTAAAATGTCTCGAGCCATTTTTGACAATGTGGGATAAATATAAACCTGCTTTTTTTATCACTCCAAAATATTTTTAGGCAATTAGGGTTGCACGAGATACTAAGATTAGTCTTATCAAGATTATTGGTTCTCAAAAACACTAAAATATTTATATTTATAAATAAAAATAAATCACTATATACGAATTTAAAAAAATTTTATTCGATAAAAATATTTATATTGATAAATTTAAAAACATTTAATATTGATACAATAACATTTTTATAAATTAGAAATCAAACTCACAAATTTTAGACATTAAAGAGCATTTCACCCAGGAATTAGCACATTAGGGCTTTTAAAGATTTACTTGTAATCTGGTTCATATTTTTGACATAGTCAGAGTTTTTATTGAGAAAAGTCTTTTTACTGGCACGGACGAGGCAGTTGAACTTAAAATGTTTCGAGCCATTTTTGACAATGTGGGATAAATATGAACCTGATTTTTTACCACTTCAAAATATTTATATCTGCACATTCCCTTGGAGCCTGTAAATAGTTATTAATTTCTGTTTTCCATGAAACAGTAAAGGTTTTTTTAAGTAAATACGGCATTTATATCGATTACATAGTAATAATCATAATTAAAATATAATACAATAGTAATAATTATTTCAAATTATATTAATATTAAATATTATATCATATTAATATTAAATATTATTTAAATAATTTTTTAGTTAGATAAAAATTTGTTAATAAAATCGAGACAAGACAATACAAGACAAAGAGATTTTTGCTATCAATATTCACTCAAGACCAAGACAAGATTTAAATTTTTCAAAATTTTCAATACAATATTTTTACGAATATTGTCTTGTCTTGGGTCTTGTGCAACCCTACTGGCAATATTATAATATTAATATGTAAATCACTGTCGACGACAGATCTTTCTTCCATGATTGGCGCGCGGAACTTCCGTTCCTGAATATCAGATAAAACACTTTCCTGCCATGTGAACCGCGGCGCGAGTGAAATTCCTCGCGCAGGATTGCGTGGGTGGCAGCAACGCATATCTGATGCGAGCATGTGTCGGCTGAAATTCCACCAGCTGCATAAAGGTGCCGTCAACTTTCTTTCATGCCGATGACTAACTAACGTGTCACTTCCGCTAGCACGCATTCCCAACGCGATGGAAGGATGACCGGCGCAGGACTTTTGGGCGAGCGGTCTGACCGACTGACCTGGTAGTTCGAATGCTGGAACCGCAAACCATTTTACGCTTGATTTTCACTCGCTGCGAGAAGCGTCCGCAAAAGAAAGTAAACATTCGCGGAAAAACGACGGCGGTTTAACGGCCCATCAGTTTCTGAAGCGCTGATTTTAACTGTTGGCTTCGACCGGCGTTTATGAATTTGTGTTGCTGTTGGGCTCGTTAAATCAAATGAAACGAATTAATCGGCAAATTCCATTTGGAATTTTATGGACGGCACTTGGAATCTGTCGTCCAAGTGTCACAATTCTATTTTCTCTACTCTAGTATTATTTAAGCGAAGCGATTATTAAGAACGATGCGTGTCTACAAAGTCAAAGGCCTTGGGTTCGAGTCCCGGTTGAACCGAAAAATTCCATACGCTCGCTCCTCTCTCGAAAGGCAATGGAAAACCACCGAGAAATCTTGCCAAGAACATCTCTCTAATGTACAGTTCGGAATCGGCATTAAACTGTAGATATTAACCCATATACTCTGATATTTAAGGGGTTATATCTAGTCAGCAAGTCAAAAAAACGTATTTTTGGGAAATTAAAAAGGAAACTGTTAGGTATTTTTATTTCATCGATTCTTTATCATAATATATATCTATTAAAGAAATTTTTATAATTTTTTCAAACAAAAATATCGAGAATTGTAGACACAGTAGCTATTTTCCAAAAAAACGTATTTTTGGGGAATTAAGATAAAACTGTTAGGTATTTTTATTTCATCGATTCTTTATCATAACATATATTTATCAAAGAAATTTTCATAATTTTTTCAATTAAAAATATCGAGAATTGTAGACACAGTAGCTATTTTCCAAAAAAACGTATTTTTGGGGAATTAAGAAAAAACTGTTAGGTATTTTTATTTCATCGATTCTTTATCATAATATATATCTATCAAAGAAGTTTTCATAATTTTTTCAATTAAAAATATCGAGACTTGTAGACACAGTAGCTATTTTCCAAAAAAACGTATTTTTGGGGAATTAAGAAAAACTGTTAGGTATTTTTATTTCATCGATTCTTTATCATAATATATATCTATCAAAGAAGTTTTCATAATTTTTTCAATTAAAAATATCGAGAATTGTAGACACAGTAGCTATTTTCCAAAAAACGTATTTTTGTAGACGTAGGTGCTTTTTTCGATTCTTATAGTAAGATTACTACGAAGCTTCTGATCATTAAAGTACAAAATTAAAAGAATTTAACTTTTCGAGAGGCGCTTGGATACAAGATTACTCGGCTGAACAGAAGGATTTTACAAAAAATTTATTTGATTGACTAGTTGTGAACGAGTTTACGATTCAATGACTTGAAAATACGATTTTTTGTGTTAAAACTTTTCGTTCTTTTGTTAATAAAAAAAAGGTTTTATCAAAATTAAAATCCCTTCGTTCACGAACTAGATCAATTCATACGAAAGCTAAATCCTTCTGAATCTTTTATTTCAGATGATCCAGCTCCGAGTAATCTTGCTCACCGCCAAGCGCCTCCGAAAAGAGATGTCTCTGGAAAATAGCTACTGTGCCTACATTTCTCGATATTTTTAACTGAAAAAATTATGAAAACTTCCTTGATAGATATACATTATGATAAAGAATCGATGAAATAAAAATATCTAACAGTTTTTTTTAAATTCCCCAAAAATACGGGGAACTTTTTTTTCGACCTGCTGACTAGATATAACCCCTTAAAGCTGATGTAAATATTACATAGTATTATTCAACAACGCAAAGCCCCGTGTTCATCGCGCTAAACTATCTGTCACTTTCTTTTGCGCGATATACACGGTGTACCATGGATATTCACGGATTTTCCAAGTGAATGTCGAGAACCCGTTTGGTCCATCCAAGCACGTCAGGTCAGGTATGGCCGTTTAATCATGCCCAGCCGGGACACTCTGGAATGCATACGGTGATTTCGTTGGATTGAAGACCTGGGAGAAAGAAGGAAAGAGAGAGAGAGAGAGAGAAAGAAAAAGATGGAGAGGAGATTGTGATGGTGTCTTAGAAGGAAACGGGCTGTTACATTAGGCTACGACTGTGACCCACTTTTGGGTCGGGCAACTAGCTCATACATTGAAACTTAACGGTACCGAGATGCTTCGCTTCGCCTGACATCAATTCGTTCTTCGATGAAATGCGCCATACGCGGTATACGTTATTAACGTTTAGCTTACAATCAGTCGCTTGAAAAGCGCGATACTGTGAAAGAATTCCAATCCTGGGCTTTTACGAGACGACTCGCATCGAAATCTTTCATGATAAGTAAGGACGAGTTTCAAAAAAGGAGAAAAAATAAAAAAAAAAAAAAGCACGATTTTTCTCTCAACTTTTGTTCGAGTCGTCGTTAATGGATGCTATTTTTCCTTACTTCTTGAGACATCAATCAATCTTGGAAGTAAAACTATCCCTGTTCATTAGTCACTAGCGAAGCTTCTATATAATTATTACTAAAAACCTCTTGCTGATATTTTAAAATTCTTCTACTTTTTGAAAGTGTACTCTCTAAAAGTGAATCAGTGAAAATATCACTAATTTAAACAGTAAAATAAGATTTCACTGAGAATCAGTGAGTATTTTCTGATCTTCGGTTATTTCTTATTTCTTTGTTATTTTATCTTATATCTCACTGATTATGGTCAGTTAAAATAAAATTCACTGTAAAATCAATAAATTTTACTGTAAAACTAGTAATCGCTAGTTCGTTCATTTACCGCTATAATCGCTATCTCTCTCGTATTTAATTTTAATCATAAGAATTATATAAAGTTTGCAAAGAGCGACATTTAAAATTAGAAGTATTACTTCGATTTAATTTCTGATACAAGCTCAATAGAGAGGCTTCAGATATTAAATCGTTCTTTATAAGTCGGACAAATAAATGTCTGGCGACTTAATGAAAATTATTTGTTTATTATCTATTTAAAAGAACAAGTTCAATATGCATGTAATATAAATAAAATAAAATTTTTAATATAATAAATATTTAGTAGATATAAATAAAATTTTTAATTTTATATGAAATAGATAGAGAGATGAATTATAGTTAAATATTACTGACAATAACGAAAGAAATATTACTGATATTGAAAAATATTATTGATTGAAACAGTCAAAATTATTAACTAATTATTTCAATAAAATATCACTAATTTACAGTGCTGTACTTATAACTGCTGTAATCAGTGACTATTTACTGTTTTTCAGTGATAATACCACTGATTCACTTTTAGAGAGTATATAATTATTTAATTCTACTTTAAGAAAATTATAATCGTTGATTTAAAAATGTTATTTTCTATGTTATTTCCAACATTGTTTCTTTTCCATTCAAGAAAATTAAATCTTAAATCACGAGAATATATTTTTATCGATTGAACTATAGAAAATGGCTTCATTCAAGTAAGCAATTATATTTTTCTTAAATTAACGCGATATAATCTCATTTCAAGATTTCCATAAAACTAAATATATATTTTCAAAATAAGAATGTTCTTTTTTTCTGTTATTATTTTTTTGTTATTTTATTTTTCTATTATTTTATTATGTTATTTTCTATTCAACATTGTTTCTTTTTCATTCAAGAAAATTAAATCTTAAATCACGAGAATATATTTTTATCAATTGAACTATAGAAAATGGCTTCATTCAAGTAAGCAATTATATTTTTTCTTAAATTAACGCGATATAATCTCATTTCAAGATTTCCATAAAACTAAATATATATTTTCAAAATAAGAATGTTCTTTTTTTCTGTTATTATTTTTTTGTTATTTTATTTTTCTGTTATTTTATTATGTTATTTTCTATTCAACATTGTTTCTTTTCCATTCAAGAAAATTAAATCTGATGAATTATAGTTTAATATTACTGACAATAACGACTGTTTTTCAGTGATAATACACTGATTCACTTTTAGAGAGTAGGTTTTATTTGGCGGAGAGCTTCTTTACCTTCCTGCGATGCTCTTTCACGGCTAACTGTATTGCACGACCGTATGAATCATTGTCAAAGCAGACTCTTGTCATTCCGTTATACGTCTCTGATATTTCCGACATTTTAAATTTACATGTGACATCTGTTTGTTTATCCATTTTCCGCTCAGTCGACATGCTAAAGTAGAAGATTCTTGTCAGCCTAATTAATAATGTATATACATACGATCTTCCTCTTTGGTAAAAGTGCTTTAAGAGTCTCTAAATAATATTAATTATTATTAATTATTATTATTATTATATTATTATTATTATTATTATTATTATTATTATTATTATTATTATTATATTAAGTATTATTAATTATTATTAATATTATTATTAATAAATAATAATAAATAAATTAATTATTATTAATAAATAATTATTATTAATAAATAATATTATTACAAACTTGTAAACAAAATTACGGAAAACAATACCGATAAGGTGGTGGTAGCTTTCGTGTGTGGACGGTATATTAATGGGATATTACGGTTATCAGCTCGCGTATTCGGCTGATATTCGCGCTCATCACAATTTCGTCGAGTCGAAGCTATCCGTCATACTTGCGCCGCATTTTCTTTTTGATTCCGTTTCGCAATTATGCGCCGTTTATGCCGTCCCGCGTCTTCCATCATCCGAGATCGCGGTTGAACGCACGGCAAGACCATTAAGAGAGAATTATAAGCGGATAGGTTGACGATACGAGAGCGAAGTGTTACGGCCGGGAATGTGTATCGTCAAGTGAACAGTTATAGACAACGGGTGAGGGGGTTGATATAAACTCTTCGAAGGAGATCAAGGAACACGGAAGCATTTATCTAATCGCCATTGACGGCGCGAAGCAAATTTCTCCTCGAGGCATTTTCACGTGCAACGCTTCAATTCGCGTATTCTTCTTCTTGCGATAAAGCGGGCCTTTAATGCTCGCGAGGTAATCTTCCCGAACGAAAGAATTCTATGTTCTATCGCCTGAAACAATCGCGTATTGTTAGGAAACAAAGTTCCAGTGAAATTATTCTTGAAGTCGAAGACGAAGAAAGAAAGAATAAATAAAGAAGAATAATAACTAATATTATTAAAAGATATTAAATATAATTCAATGAAGCCATATATCTGTCACAAGGCGAAATTCTCTGTCAAAAGTTAATCATTTCGATTAAGAAAATTCGGAATATTTCAGTAAAAAAACGCAATAAATATTAAAAAATACATCACTGTAGCTAAGATCAAATTATATTCCACAAAATTTCTTCAACTCAAATACACCAAAAATAAATATATTCATCAATATTGATTTTTAGCTACTTTTTGTTGGGAGTGTACATACAAAACATCTTTAATGCTCACGTATAATCTTTCCAAACAGAAGAATTCTATGTCTATCGCCTGAAACAATCGCGTATTGTTAGGAAACAAAGTTCCAGTGAATTATTCTTAAAATCGACGAAGAAAGGAAGAATAAATAAAGAAGAATAATAACTAATATTATTATAAGATATTAAATATAATTCAATGAAGCCATGTATCTGTCACAAGACGAAATTCTCTGTCAAAAGTTAATCATTTCGATTAAGAAAATTCGGAATATTTCAGTAAAAAAACGCAATAAATATTAAAAAATACATCACTGTAGCTAAGATCAAATTATAATATTCCACAAAATTTCTTCAACTCAAAATACATCAAAAATAAATATATTCATCAATATTGATTTTTAGCTACTTTTTGTTGGGAGTGTACATACAAAACATCTTTAATGTTCACGTATAATCTTCCCAAACAGAAGAATTCTATGTCTATCGCCAGAAACAATCGCGTATTTTTAGGAAACAAAGTTCCAGTGAATTATTCTTAAAATCGACGAAGAAAGGAAGAATAAATAAAGAAGAATAATAACTAATATTATTAAAAGATATTAAATATAATTCAATGAAGCCATATATCTGTCACAAGGCGAAATTCTCTGTCAAAAGTTAATCATTTCGATTAAGAAAATTCGGAATATTTCAGTAAAAAAACGCAATAAATATTAAAAAATACATCACTGTAGCTAAGATCAAATTATAATATTCCACAAAATTTCTTCAACTCAAAAAACACCAAAAATAAATATATTCATCAATATTGATTTTTAGCTACTTTTGTTGGGAGTGTACATACAAAACATCTTTAATGCTCACGTATAATCTTCCCAAACAGAAGAATTCTATGTCTATCGCCTGAAACAATCGCGTATTGTTAGGAAACAAAGTTCCAGTGAATTATTCTTAAAATCGACGAAGAAAGGAAGAATAAATAAAGAAGAATAATAACTAATATTATTAAAAGATATTAAATATAATTCAATGAAGCCATATATCTGTCACAAGGCGAAATTCTCTGTCAAAAGTTAATCATTTCGATTAAGAAAATTCGGAATATTTCAGTAAAAAAACGCAATAAATATTAAAAAATACATCACTGTAGCTAAGATCAAATTATAATATTCCACAAAATTTCTTCAACTCAAAATACACCAAAAATAAATATATTCATCAACATTGATTTTTAGCTACTTTTGTTGGGAGTGTACATACAAAACATCTTTAATGCTCACGTATAATCTTTCCAAACAGAAGAATTCTATGTCTATCGCCAGAAACAATCGCGTATTGTTAGGAAACAAAGTTCCAGTGAATTATTCTTAAAATCGACGAAGAAAGGAAGAATAAATAAAGAAGAATAATAACTAATATTATTAAAAGATATTAAATATAATTCAATGAAGCCATGTATCTCTCACAAGACGAAATTCTCTGTCAAAAGTTAATCATTTCGATTAAGAAAATTCGGAATATTTCAGTAAAAAAACGCAATAAATATTAAAAAATACATCACTGTAGCTAAGATCAAATTATAATATTCCACAAAATTTCTTCAACTCAAAATACATCAAAAATAAATATATTCATCAATATTGATTTTTAGCTACTTTTTGTTGGGAGTGTACATACAAAACATCTTTAATGCTCACGTATAATCTTCCCAAACAGAAGAATTCTATGTCTATCGCCAGAAACAATCGCGTATTTTTAGGAAACAAAGTTCCAGTGAATTATTCTTAAAATCGACGAAGAAAGGAAGAATAAATAAAGAAGAATAATAACTAATATTATTAAAAGATATTAAATATAATTCAATGAAGCCATGTATCTGTCACAAGAAATTCTCTGTCAAAAGTTAATCATTTCGATTAAGAAAATTCGGAATATTTCAGTAAAAAAACGTAATAAATATTAAAAAATACATCACTGTAGCTAAGATCAAATTATATTCCACAAAATTTCTTCAACTCAAAATACACCAAAAATAAATATATTCATCAATATTGATTTTTAGCTACTTTTTGTTGGGAGTGTACATACAAAACATCTTTAATGTTCACGTATAACCTTCCCAAACAGAAGAATTCTATGTCTATCGCCTAAAACAATCGCGTATTGTTAGGAAACAAAGTTCCAGTGAATTATTCTTAAAATCGACGAAGAAAGGAAGAATAAATAAAGAAGAATAATAACTAATATTATTAAAAGATATTAAATATAATTCAATGAAGCCATGTATCTGTCACAAGACGAAATTCTCTGTCAAAAGTTAATCATTTCGATTAAGAAAATTCGGAATATTTCAGTAAAAACGCAATAAATATTAAAAAATACATCTCTGCACTGTAGCTAAGATCAAATTATAACTAAAGCGTTCACAAATTATAAGGATTTTAATTTGCATCGAATTAACATGTATTCTTATGGGAAACGTATAATCACGTCGATTCAAATGACAAAAACACATGGAAATAATATTCAGAATTTATTGAAAATTTGCAAAAGTTTAGATACAGAGGAAATATTTGTTCAAATAATATTATACAAGTACTAACTGGTTAAAAAGATATTAAATATAATTAAATAAAGTTAGCCATGTATCTGTCACAAGGCGAAATTCTCTGTCAAAAGTTAATCATTTCGATTAAGAAAATTCGGAATATTTCAGTAAAAACACAATAAATATTAAAAAATATATCACTGTAGCTAAGATCAAATTATAATATTCCACACAATTTCTTCAACTCAAAATACACTAAAAATGGATATATTCGTCGATTTTGAATTTCAGTTACTTTTTGCTGGGATTGTACATACAAAATATCCTTAATGCTCGCGAGGTAATCTTCCCGAACGGAAGAATTCTATGTCTATCACCTGAAACAATCGCGTTATGAAACAATGTTCCAGTGAATTATTTTATAAAGTCGACGAAGAAAGGAAGAATAAATAAAGAAGAATATTAATATTATTTACAGGGTGTCAGGGTAATCTTTTCCCTAAAAAGAAGCTCTTGTAGTTTACCTCGAGAATTTTTCAAAACACTATAATAAAGTATTTTTTCGACTACTTTTCGAATTTTGAAGCTTAAAATAATTTCTCAATTTTTACATAAACCATAAAATACCTAGTAAAATATTCATTCTTCGATCCCCTTACCTTAATACTTTCATATACAAAATAATGAGAGGAATCAATTGGTGTAAAAAAACACATAATTCTTTTCGAAAAAAAAATGTAATGATTAATTGCAAATTATCTTTTGAAGAATGTAAATCAAGAATTGTAATAAAAATATGTAGAAACTAAGAGAAGTCGTTATACAAAAATCAATCTTTAATAGCAATATATTAAGGATTTACTCTCTTATCTAACATATAATAATTATTAATATTACATGGTATCAGGGTAATCTCTTCTCAAAAAAAGCTCTTGTAGTTTACCTCGAGAACTTTTCAAAACACTATAATAAAGTATTTTTTCGAGTACTTTTCGAATTTTGAAGCTTAAAATAATTTCTCAATTTTTACATAAACCATAAAATACCTAGTAAAATATTCATTCTTCGATCCCCTTACCTTAATACTTTCATATACAAAATAATGAGAGGAATCAATTGGTGTAAAAAAACACATAATTGTTTCGAAAAAAAAATTGCAAATTATATCTTTCGAAGAATGTAAATCAAGAATTGTAATAAAAATATGTAGAAACTAAGAAGAGTTGTTATACAAAAATCAACTTTTAATAGCAATATATTAAGGATGTACTCTCTTATCAAACATATTGCATCGAGAAGTAAGAAAACTGAGGGACAAGGAATGCTGATCAGAGGATTCTGATCAGTTTGTCGCAGAGACAAACGCGAGAAACGTAATAACGATCGTTCCTCCTCTTCTTCCACTTCGCAGGCACTGGCAGAAACATCAGGCACTTGCCCTGCGTGTCACGCAGGAGCGGCGAGACCGGCGTGTGCATGTTTGCGTTTACCTGCGCGAAGGCTAATGGCACGCATCTCGGCACCTGCATCGATCGCTTCTACTTCGGTAGCTGCTGCAAGATCGACGACGAGCCGGACATCTTCCCGCAGGACAATAGCATCGACGACGGGCCGCCGCCGCCACCTCCAAGGCCGTTCATCACGACTCGCAAGCCCATCCCGAGCAACAGCATCCCGGACTACTTTGCGAGACCGAAGCCGACAGATGAGAGGAAGCCAACGGAGGCCCCTCAAACCACGGCAAGTAGACGTAGCGATTGCTAATGAAGCAGCTAGACGGCCTCGCTACGTGTCAGCGAGATGAGTAGTATGACAGCTTGAAATTGTTAGAGGCGAATCGATGGAATCGAAGTAACGTCTCTCGAGAATAATTGTTCCGTCAAGTCATCCCCATCGGAGTTAATATTAGATAAAATAGACTGATAATGAATAATTCGTACGTTCTTCTCGATGACGCTCGATTTGAATCGCGCTCATATATTTTTTAGGATGGGAACTCGACTTGCAATTTAATTTAATTATATAGAAAATTTCGTTTGACATTTTTGAAAAAAAGCGAATATATAACGGTGAGAGTATACAATTTGAATTGCAATACGCAGAATGTGAGACATCATGTTTCCTCATCTCTCATTCAGATATTATAATAACTTTCTCTGCGTGAGATCATCGAGATAAACGTAGTAACTCACGTAATCTCGCCATCGATTCATATATTCAAGAAAGAAAGTTTACTCATTAAAGTGCTTCATCATCAGCATACATGTAGCAAAATATATGTACATGAATTTAACATACACAAATTTTTACAATTTTTGAATCACTCAACATACGTTAAGTTTTATTTCCTCTTACTCAGAAATGCTGTAAAAAAATTAATTAAATTATAAAAAATACAAATTAAC
The DNA here is from genome assembly GCA_030586385.1 of Camponotus fellah. NCBI lineage: Eukaryota > Metazoa > Arthropoda > Insecta > Hymenoptera > Formicidae > Camponotus > Camponotus fellah. The sequence goes on along the minus strand of JAPIVC010000672.1, from coordinate 183,933 downwards.
TTTATCAGCTAATCAACTCGTGAGGTTGTCGCTTTTTAAAGATACACTGAGAAAAAAATCTGGTTGCATTAATTAGAATTCTGGTAGATTCAAGTATGTCTGTTGGAAAATGGTGACCCAGAATTTTTGTAGGAATTACTAGATAAATCTGATTAATTTCTTCCTGTTAAATTTATCAAATTTTCTGCTTAATAATACTAAACTCGTTAGCACCAAGTCGTTTAAAATTTTTTCTATCTAATCTCAAAAGTCTGTTTAATTGAGAAAAAAAATTACCACCGCGGGTAGAGGGACGCTCGTGTCGCATAACAAATATGGCTGTTGCAAAGGGCGATTTGACATTTAAGAATACTGTTTTAAAAATTGTTAAGAAAACGCAAATGTTGTCACTGTGTTTAGATACTTTGTGTAGCTATACCAATGCTACACCCTCTTCAAGAAATATAATTGAAGGCCAGAATGTAATAAATTCTAGCTTAATTATCATGTACGGTAAAAAGTCGTGAAAAAATTTATTTATTTTCCTTGTGTCTTCATTTTTTTGTTTATTCTAATACTTCTCAATGTATTATTCACTTTTATTTCATAGAAACACACTGATTGCCGTATCTAAACAATATTAAATCGCCCTTTGCGACGACCATATTTTTTATTTTGCGTTTTGTCTATTAGTGTCGCAGGGTAAATTTATATTCCCAATATTCTGAATTCCAACAAGATTATTGGATAAATTCAACCCAGTTTATTGAATAAATTATTTTAAATTCAGTTTGTTAAAAATTAAACTGATAAACAGTGATGCAAGAAGAGGATGCAGCTCAAACACACACAATCAGAGAGCTAGCGTCCTCTTTTTGGCACGACTGCTCGTAAGAGAAAAAAAATATACTTTGGATTTAAAATTAATACTAGTTTTTTGTATACATTTTATGGCAAATATTGAATACGAGTTATGTTAAGAAGCAAGCAAAGAAATTAATGTAACAAGAAATTTTATAGATCCTACCAGAAAATACTAATCAAATCCTTATAAATAAAATCCTTATAGTAAAATCTATTAAACGTTCTAGTTACAAAAAACCGAGTCTTATCATGATAACTAGAAATTCTTGTTTGATTCAACCAAAATGCCTCCAATCATATACGTCTTGTTGATACAATCAACCGATTTTTCTCAGTGTAATATAAAAATAATATTGCTTACTATCCAGATTAATTATCAATAATTTCAATGTATCGATAATTTTATAGACAACACCTGTAATCTCGAGTACGCAAAGCACGCAAACTGTAGCGAGTACATTGAGGAACGCGACAAAATGGACGACAAAGAAGCCAACAATCACGACGGTCGAAACGACTACGCAGACTACTCGTCTCACCACGTTTCAAACCGTGCAAAGCGCTGGAAGCTCGTCCAGCACGGAAGCTGCGTTGTCGAAGAGCACCGCCAGTACAGTAACTAAACCGGCAAATATATCTCTAAGCACGAGGCAACCTACGAAACCGTACACTTCGACTTCCACTCTGCGACCCAGCAGCGAAGACGCAACGAGACTGGCGATCACCACGACTATTTCGAAAGCGACCACGAAGAAACCCACTGTCTCCACGACAACGGTGCAGAAACCGACGACGCAGACCTCCCAGAAGCCAGTGGCTTCGACCACTCGCAGACCGATCCCTCAATCGACCACGTCGAAGAATGTCCTCACGACTACGCAGCAACCTTCGACCAGATTCCCGCCGAGGAACACGACGTTGCCCAAACCGTTGACCCAGACAACTGTCAAAAAGCCCGCTAGCACTGCTCACAGTACCAAGAGACCTGCCACCACGATTGCGGCAACGAAACGTCCGCTGACGACCACGAAGAGACCCACTACTCTCACGAAGATACCGTTGACTTCTTCGAGGCCTCTCGCGAATTCCAGCCTCGGTACTACTGTACCAGTGACGAGCAGACCTCTCTCGACCCCCGGTTCTCTCGGCAACATCGGATCATCTAACATAAGCATCACGGAGAGCACTTTGGCCTCCGTTGGAACCAGACCGTCGACATCAGCAGCTACAAGCAGCCCAAAGAATTCCACGACGACGAAAAGCCCGGATCCAACTGTCGCGAAAACGACGACTCCGAGGACGACGCTGAAGACGACAACATCGACGAAAACATCGACCATCAGGACAACCAGACCGACGACGATTAAAACAACGACTCATAAAACGACGACGACGGCCGTACCATCGCTTTCGACTGCGACGAGACCGAAACCTGTTAAAATTACCAGTACAACGACTAAGACTACTGCTAGACCTGAACATGAGAATAACATCACGACGACTACAGAGAGGACGAAGCCGTCGTTGTCGTCGATCGTTGGATCGACAGTCGAGGTTACAAGGCCTAGACCCACCACGACAAAACCAGCGACTACACCTTTGAAGATTCCTGTAAATATGTCATCCAGCATCGTAGAAGTCACCACGAGTATCTCGAGTTCGATATCCACGTTTACCGTTAGGAACGAAAGCACCTCGACCTATGTGCCTCCTACCAAGGGTCAGAATGTTAATCACACCCTCGAGGAGATCCCGTTGACTACCTATTCCCCAGGCTTAGTCACGTGGAGTTCGAATTCTGATGAAGTTACCGCAAAGACGCCGGAGACGTCCTCGTCAACGACAGAGGCCACATCATCAGGTTAGTAAAATAAATGTCAGCAAATTTTCTTTTAATAATTGTGAGAGTTTTTAAATTTAATTTAAAGAAATTTTTTAATTATTAAATTATTTTAATTTTAATTTTTATTTCTATTTAATTTTAAATTATTAAATTATTAATTTGAATAATTAATTTAATATATAATTATAATATTTATTAATTAAAATATAAATTTTATAATTATAATATTTATTAATTTATATTTATATTTCATTTTAAATTATTGATTTTAATTTTAATTATTAAATTATTAATTTGAATAATTAATTTAATATATAATTATAATAATTATGAATTAATCTTAAGATTAATTGTTGTACTCTTGTACGTTACTTCTCGCAAATATTTAAAAGAGAAAAATTTTGAATTTTTTAACTATTTATCATATCATTCGATCAGAGGAGAAAGGCGAAAGCAACTATTATAAATTTACTAGCAATCCGTCAAACTCACCGAGCTTTCGCTATTCTCAGCGTTTGATGCATGTGGCGTTCCAGGTGAATCGCTATCACCATTTCCTATTGACAAGGGCATAGCATTACACAATGAACGTTCGTTTTCTTCGTTTTCACCGGTTTAACATACAGACGCAGAACGAATAAGGCTGCTAATCACGTTTTCAATAATTCTTCGAAGGTAGCGATCGACGAAGGGAACGTATTTAAAATCCACAATTGCGCTGAGTATAATGAAACATCAAAGTATAATATATGAAGACATCAATGGCAAAAATCTATTACAGGATAAATAATTAAGGATGTATTGGAGATATATTACAATCAATGAGATCGCGTCGTGAATTTTTAATTTAACACTCTTAATAACATTCTAAATCGTCATAAATTATTTCAAATTTTTTTACTTGCTCCTTTAAAAGTTGTTAATTTTTGAATTTTGCTATTTTAACATAGGATCTTATGTAAACGTGCAAGAGACAGATAATAAATTATTCACAAACTATAAAAAAACAATGATAAAAATTTCATTTTCTAATATTATATTCTTCGTACATGTAAAAATGTTCCCACAAAGTTTTAAGGATGTATTGGAGACATATTACAATCAATGAGATCGCCATGAATTTTTAATTTAACACTCTTAATAATATTCTAAATCATCATGAATTATTTCAAATTTTTTCACTCGCTCCTTTAAAAGTTATTAATTTTTGAATTTTGCGATTTTAACATAGGATCTTATGTAAACGTGCAAGAGACAAGTAATAAATTATTCACAAATTATAAAAAAACAATGATAAAAATTTCATTTTCTAATAAATCGTATTATATTCTTTATACATGTAAAAATGTTCCCACAAAGTTTTCAAACGATTTACTTGCTCCTTTTGAAATTATTATTAAAAAATAATGTGATTATCAGTTTAACGCAATATTGATGATAAAACGTGGCAACATTTTCTTGGAAATTAAGACCTATTTATATTAAAGAATACTTTGAAGTATGATTTCGTGATTTTTAAAAAATTTTTGATCAATTAGAATTCGTATTCTGCCCAACTTTAATTTTTTGATACTTTAGATTAACTTTTGAGACAGACGGTCCGTCCAATACATCCTTAAGCAAAGACTCATTTTTTGGAATATTATTTATGATTTTACGCAAAAAATAAGACTAACATATAAAATTCTATATTAAAATTATATGATTTTGCATGAAAAGGTTTTTATGAACTTGATCCATTTTTGCTCTGAACATGTTATATATTCTGCTTATTTCGAGATAACGAAATTCACATCTCTTTCTCTTCCGGATTTTAATATCGCGTAACGCAAAAGGGTTTAATCTGCTTCCAAAATTCACGTTTTTTTATGAGGTCAATGATTCGGCGTAATCTGTTTCAACCGGTTCTCCTCGAATGTTGCTGGGCACGTGTCAAGTCTAAGAGAAACGGACACACGTCCTTAAATGGTATAATTGCAACTCGGTAATTGCATATAGAGCGCGAAACTAGAATACATCGAGATGCATAAGCAGATAATCAATCATATATTTCTTTTTTTTATAATTCTCGATTTTATGGTTATTTTTTTATAATTCAACTGCGAATATTTTGTTCTGCTTTAACAAGACGAGTTTACCAAAATCGAAATTTTTCTCCTAAAATTTTTCAATCTTAATTTTCTCAAGAATCCTAGAGATTTTCGCAATTGATTTAATTTATACAGAAATTAAACTTGCATCTTATATGGGCTGTGAACGAATAATTCCGATTTAGAAGAATTTTCGACGACGTTATAAAATTATCTAATTACTTAAAATATGAAAATAAATATTAAACTGAAAATTGAGTTAAAAAATAGCAGAAAAATTTTAATATTATAAATGCGAATCAAGGTTACTTAGATCCTGAAAGAGGATCTTCGACAACACGGCGTCATGATATACCATTGGGAACATCGTAACGGTTTACAAACCGGCCATCTCTTGAGTTCTCCGCCGACGCGATCATAATCACCTTCTTTACGTATCTCTATCCGTCTCATCGTGCAAGCGAGAATTATCCTCTAATAACTATGCTCCGCTTCGCTACCTCGCGGGAAAGAGATGAAGAAAGAGAAAACTCGCTCTCCTCCCGACCATCCCAAATCGGAGAATCAAACCGGTTCGCGCTGCCTCAAATTAACATAACGTATCTGCTCGAAACTAAGGCATTCTGAGAAACGAATGTTCACGGATTAAAGAAAGAATTTATCAGTGTATTTTTTTTTTATACTCACACTGAGAAAAAATCTGGTTGCATTAATTAGAATTCTGGTAAATTCAACCTGTATGTTTGTTTGGAAAATGGACGAATCAGAATTCTTGTAGGAATTACCAGATGAATTAATTTCTTAATAAATTCTAATTAATTTCTTCCTGTTAAATTTATCAAATTTTCTGGTTAATAATACTAAACTCGCCAGCACCAGATCTAAATTTTTTTCATCTAATCTCAAAAGTCTATTTAAGATTCTGAATTCCAACAAGATTATTGGATAAATTCAATTTAGATTATTGAATAAATTATTTTAAATCCAGTTTGTTAGAAATTAAACTGATAAACAGTGATGCAAGAAGAGGATGCAGCTCAAATACACACAATCAGAGAGTTAGCGTCCTCTTTCTAGCACTATTGCTCGTAAGAGAAAAAAATATACTGAGAAAATATCTGGTTGCATTAATTAGAATTCTGGTAGATTAAATCAGTCTGTCTGTTGGAAAATGGACGAACCAGAATTTTTGTAAGAATTATCAGATGAATCTGATTAATTTCTTCCTGTTAAATTTATCAAATTTTCTGGTTAATAATACTAAACTCGCGAGCACCAGGTCGTCTAAAATTTTTTCCATCTAATCTCAAAAGTCTGTTTAATTGGGAAAAAAAATTACCACCGCGGGTAGAGGGACGCTCGTGTCGCATAACAAATAAGGCTGTCAAAGGGCGATTTGACATTTAAGAATACTGTTTGAAAAATTGTTAAGAAAACGCAAATGTTGTCACTGCGTTTAGATACTTTGTGTAGCTATACCAATGCTACACCCTCTTCAAGAAATATGATTGAAGGCCAGAATGTAATAAATTCTGGCTTAATTATCATGTGCGGTAAAAAGTCGTGAAAAATTTATTTATTTTCCTTGTGTCTTCATTTTTTTGTTTATTCTAATACTTCTCAATGTATTATTCACTTTTATTTCATAGAAACACACTGATTATTGTATCTAAACAATATTAAATCGCTCTTTGCGACAGCCATATTTTTTAATTTGCGTTTTGTTCATTAGAATCACAACGTAAATTTATATTCTCAATATTCTGAATTCCAACAAGATTATTGGATAAATTCAATCCAGATTATTGAAATTCGGTTTGTTACAAAATTAAAATGATAAACAGTGATGCAAGAAGAGGATGCAGCTCAAATACACACAATCAGAGAGTTAGCGTCCTCTTTCTAGCACTATTGCTCGTAAGAGAAAAAAATACACTGAGAAAAAAATCTGGTTGCATTAATAGAATTCTGATAGATTCAACCAGTATGTCTATTGGAAAATGGACGAACCAGAATTCTTGTAGGAATTACCAGATGAATCTGATTAATTTCTTCCTGTTAAATTTATCAAATTTTCTAGTTAATAATATTAAACTCCTTAGCACCAAGTCGTTTAAAATTTATTTCATCTAATCTCAAAAGTCTGTTTATTATTCTGAATTCCAACAAGATTATTGGATAAATTCAATCAGATTATTGAACCAGATTATTGAATAAATTATTTTAAATTCAGTTTGTTAGAAATTAAACTGATTAACAGTGATGCAAGAAGAGGATGCAGCTTAAACACACAATCAGAGAGCTAGCGTCCTCTTTCTCGCACTACTGTTCGTAAGAGAAAAAAAATACTCTGAGAAAAAAATCTGATTGCATTAATTAGAATTCTGGTAGATTCAACCAGTATGTCTGTTGGAAAATGGACGAATCAGATTTCTTGTAGGAATTACCAGATAAATCTGATTAATTTCTTCCTGTTAAATTTATCAAATTTTCTAGTTAATAATTCTAAATTCCCCAGCACCAAGTCGTCTAAATTTTTTTCCATCTAATCTCAAAAGTCTGTTTAATATTTTGAATTCCAACAAGATTATTGGATAAATTCAATCCAGATTATTGAATAAATTATTTTAAATTCAGTTTGTTAGAAATTAAACTGATAAACAGTGATGCAAAAAGAGAATGCAGCTTAAACACATACAATCAGAGAGCTTGCGTCCTCTTTCTGACACTACTGCTCGTAAGAGAAAAAAAATTTACTTTGGATTTAATGTTAATACTAGTTCTTTGTATATATTTCATGCAAATATTAGATACGAGTTAAGAAGCAAGCAAAGAAATTTATGTAACAAGAAATTTTATAGATCCAATCAAAAAATACTAATCAAATCCTTATAGTAATAAAAATTTATCAAACGTTCTAGTTATAAAAAATCGAGTCTTATCGTGATAACTAGAAATTCTTGTTTGATTTACCAAAATGCCTTCAATCATATACGTCTTGTTGGTACAATCAAACGATTTTTCTCAGTTCACCTCAAGCTTGCGGCCAAACTTGAAATCAATTTACTCTCGAATGAATTATTTTTATCGCAATGAATCATCTTCAATCTTGTTCCTTAGATGTAACGAGAACCGTGATTCTTTAGTTTGTAAATTCATGATGAATTAAAATACAATTAGACTCTATTTTGTCTATTCGCTTCGCAGAGCAAGCGGAAACTGATTGGTCCCCGATAACGACTCCGGACGGCTGGATAATGATTCAATCGCCCTCCACCGAAAAGTTACCGCAGACTCAGGAGTCGACGACCGAACCGGTTGCGGAATCCACAGTACAGTCTTTGACTTCTGGTAAGATATATTAATTGTAGCCTTTGCGAGCGTTCTCCGCGAAGTTTGCTCGCGATTCAAGAAATTTCAAGAGTTGGCGTAATCGCGCAAACAAACAACAACTTGGAGGAAATATCTTCCGATTCATACTAAAGAAATCAACTGAAACTTCTCGTTGGATTCTAGTAATAAGAACAAATTTATACTTGATGAAATCTTCCCAACTTCTTAAAATAATGTACAATATAATATATATAAATATATTTTTAAATATATATATATATATATATAATATATATTTTTTTTAATATATATTAGAAAAAACACTGTGATGAAAATATTGTTCTTATTTATTAATTATTAATTAATAATTTTATTAATTAATTATTAATTAATTATTTATTAATAAATTATTAAGTATTTATTAATTTATTAATTTATTAATTTTTAAATATTTAAATATTTAAAATATTTAATAAATTTATATTTAATTTTTGTTTCTTTTTAGCCAAACCGTTAATAGAGACTACCAGCAGTCCCGATATCACGACGAAATCGATGATGACCACTTTGCCTTCAGCGATTACCGGTATTACGATCGACACGGAGCTTCCGGTACCGATGGAGACTCTCAATATGTCGGACTACAAACAAGGTTAATGCTTAAATACTGTACGGTCGGATCCCGATGTAATGTTACAGCATAGGCGCATTATGCAGAAGCGAATGCAAGAAATTGGATCGTTCCCACACTGGGTGACCGGAACGAATCGTTATACTAGAACTAGTCCCGGGATTAAAAACAAAATAACCGGTGAAATGCGGAACCGCATTCGGGTCACTGTCGGAATTCGCGTTATTCCGTTCGATTTTGCCCCAGTTAAACTTTAAAGACGATCCGACTTTTGATAGCGACGTCTTCATCTTCCTCTCGCAATATCCGGCTCGATGAGGAGGACAACTTGTCAGACCTGAGAGAGCAATTGTATTTTATAAGCAACATAAAATTCTGCTGAAATATTTAGTATCGAATTTTTCAACTATCTTGTTTGTAAAATGTATTGATACTACACTGAAAAGAAAGTAATGTTGAATTAACAATATCAGTGTAATTGGAATTTTTTTATTAATTCAATAATATCATTAATCAAATCGATACATGGTATATTGATTAAAAATGTTATTAAATTAATAAAATAAATTCCATTTACATTGATGTTGTTAATTCAATATTAATTTTTTTTCAGTGTACAGTTACAAGTTTTCAAATCTGCTAATTCCGCTGTTTCTCACCTACATCCATCGCCTTATTTCGCGAATCCTTCCATTTTTATAATCGCTCTATAACTTTTATTATTTACATTTTACTTACAACTTGTCAAACCTGAGAGAGCGATTGCATTTTATAAGCAACATAAAATTCTGCTGAAATATTTAGTATCGAATTTTTCAACTATCTTGTTTATAAAATGTATTGATTCTACACTGAAAAAAAAGTAATGTTGAATTAACAACATCAGTGTAATTGGAATTTATTTTATTAATTCAATAATATCATTAATCAAATCGATACATGGTATATTGATTAAAAATATTATTAAATTAATAAAATAAATTCCAATTACACTGACGTTGTTAATTCAACCTTACTTTTTTTCCAATGTGCAATGTGCAGTTATAAGTTTTCAAATCTGCTAATTCCGTTATTTCTCACCTACACATCCATCACCATATTTCGCGAATCCATCCATTTTTATAATCGCTCTATAATTTTTATTATTTATATTTTACTTACAACTTGTCAAACCTGAAAGCGATTGCATTTTATAAGCAACATAAAATTCTGCTGAAATATTTAGTACCGAATTTTTCAACTATCTTGTTTATAAAATGTATTGATACTACACTGAAAAAAAGTAATGTTGAATTAACAATATCAGTGTAATTAGAATTTATTTCATTAATTCAATAATATCATTAATCAAATCAATACATGGTATTGATTAAAAATATTATTAAATTAATAAAATTTCAATTACTGACGTCGTTAATTCAACCTTACTTTTTTTCAGTGTACAGTTACAAGTTTTCAAATCTGCTAATTCCGCTGTTTCTCACCTACATCCATCGCCTTATTTCGCGAATCCTTCCATTTTTATAATCGCTCTATAAATTTTGTTAATTACATTTTACTTATAACTTGTCAAACCTGAGAGAGCGATTGCATTTTATAAGCAACATAAAATTCTGCTGAAATATTTAGTATCGAATTTTTCAACTATCTTGTTTATAAAATGTATTGATTCTACACTGAAAAAAAAGTAATGTTGAATTAACAACATCAGTGTAATTGGAATTTATTTTATTAATTCAATAATATTATTAACCAAATCGATATATGGTATATTGATTAAAAACATTATTAAATTAATAAAATAATTTCCAATTACACTGATGTTGTTAATTCAACATTACTTTTTTTCAGTGTACAATGTGCAGTTACAAGTTTTCAAATCTGCTAATTCCGCTATTTCTCACATCCATCGCCTTATTTCGCGAATCCTTCTATTTTTATAACCGCTCTCTAACTTTTATTATTTACATTTTACTTAAGTAGTTAAAATTACATATAACAAACGCTATAATTTACAAGCTAACGTATACTTTAGCACTTTTTACACCATTACATCTAAGTTGCCTGCCATCGCTGCTAGTGCAGCTTAATTTAAATAATGATGCGGCGTACAGTCATAAATAAAATTCAAAACACCTGTAATTTCCCGTAATTAATGCGACGTGCGCAATTGAACGTTGTAAACGTTACGCACATAATATTGTCGATACGAAAGTATCCCAATTCCGCCTGCGGGTAGAGACTAAAGAATTAAATGAGCGATGCATCCGCGCAACGGTACCGTCGTTTATCCAGTCGAACGAACACAGCCCGTCCGTTCTTCAACATGACCGTCCAACTCGCGAATTTACTGAAGGGTATGAACTCGACGATGTTTATCCTTGCAGTGTGCGGACGAAGGCTGTTTCCGGAGGCCAGAATCGTCGGTGGCGACCAAAGCTCCTTCGGAAAGTGGCCCTGGCAGGTGAGCATGATAAAAGTGGCACGCAATTTTAGTTCCAAAATTTCCTATATTTTTTGCACATCTCTCGTGCAAACGAGAGACAGGATTTTTTTTACAATTTTATCTATACATTCTTACATGTAAATATTAATAAAATAATTAGAAAAAATTTCTTTATACATTTTTACATTTAAATATTAATAATTTAAATATTAATTATATAATTAATATTTTTAATAATTAATTATATAATTAATTTATATATTTATATTTTTATATAATTAATTATATAATTATATAATTAAATATTATTATTATATAATTAATTCATTAATTAAATTATTATATAATTAATTAATTTATATATTATTATATAATTAATTAAATATTAAATAATAATTTAAATATTAATAGAATAATTATAAAAAAAATTCGGATCGAAAGCCATCGTCTGAAAATCGTGGTGATTGATTTTTTTTTAAATATACAGAAGAAGGTAATGATAATGTTGGTAATAGAACGTCTTCCAGGACGAAAATAACAATCACTCACGCGTATTGTGTGTAAGAATTAATGCGTAGATCGACAAGTGTCATATTGGCAGATTTCCTTGCAGATCTCGTTGCGTCAATGGCGATCGCAGACGTATTTGCACAAATGCGGCGCCGCATTGTTGAACGAGAACTGGGCTATTACCGCGGCGCATTGCGTTGAAAGGTGAGTGTACATGTTTGCTGGTACGATACTCATAGTCCAATTTTTTCCCCGCTCTCATGTTGGCCAGCCATTTTTCCCAGGACGTTTCTCGAGACTTTTCGCGATAGCGCGTGTCTGCAGATCTTTTCGCGCGATGAAAAAAAGATTGTTTCCTTGCCTGTACATTTTCTTATCTAACTAACGCATTTGAAAGGCGGAGAATAAAGATAAAGATTATCATAAATTATAATAAAGATTATCACCATGATAATGATTATCATGGATTTCTGCATCGTAAAATAAGATATCGTAAAAAAACTTTGCATCGTTTATTAGGAATCAGAATTACAAAATTCTTTCCACACACTTCGATATTATTGCACTTTATACATATGTTTTCTAGAATTTGAGAATTTCTAACATTACAATTTTTAATATACGTTTAATAGGTTATTTCAATAAAAGATATTTATAAAGGATATATATTAGGATATTTCAATAAAGGTAAGCAATCTTTTGTGGACGTAAAGCAAGTAAAAATAACTATACAAATTCCTATAACATTTTTTTCTATGATGCATCTTTTATCAGTATCATTTATTTTCAATCCATCAAATGTGTTTTTTTTTAAAAACAGTTAGTTTTGATGAAATAAAACAGTAGCATTCTTTTTTAAGGATGTATTGTAGATATATCACAATCAATGAGATCGCCGTGAATTTTTAATTTAACATTCTTAATAACATTCTAAATCGTCATGAATTATTTCAAATTGTTTTATTTGCTCCTTTAAAAGTTATTAATTTTTGAATTTTGCGATTTTAACATAGGATCTTATGTAAACGTTCCAGAGACAAGTAATAAATTACTCACAAACTATAAAAAAACAATGATAAAAATTTCATTTTCTTAATATTATATTCTTCATACATGTAAAAATGTTCCCATAAAGATTTAAGGATGTATTGGAGATATATTACAATCAATGAGATCGCTGTGAATTTTTAATTTAACATTTTTAATAACATTCTAAATCATCATGAATTATTGCAAATTTTTTACTTGCTCCTTTAAAAGTTATTAATTTTTGAATTTTGCGATTTTAACATAGGATCTTATATAAACGTTCAAGAGACAGGTAATAAATTATTCACAAACTATAAAAAAACAATGATAAAAATTTCATTTTCTAATATTATATTCTTCATACATGTGAAAATGTTCTCACAAAGTTTTAAGGATGTATTGGAGATATATTACAATCAATGAGCTCGCCGTGAATTTTTAATTTAATATTCTTAATAACATTCTAAATCGTCATGAATTATTTCAAATTTTTTTATTTGCTCCTTTGAAAGTTATTAATTTTTGAATTTTGCGATTTTAACATAGGATCTTAAAATGTTCAAGAGACAGGTAATAAGTTATTCACAAACTATAAAAAAACAATGATAAAAATTTCATTTTCTAATATTATATTCTTCATACATGTAAAAATGTTCCCACAAAGTTTTCAAACGATTTACTTGCTTGTTTTGAAATTATTATTAAAAAATAACTGTGATTATCGGTTTGACGCAATATTGATGATAAAACGTGGCAACATTCTTGGAAATTAAGATCTATTTATATTAAAGAATACTTTGAAGTGTGATTTCGTGATTTTTAAAAAATTTTTGATCAATTAGAATTCGTATTCTGCCTAACTTTAATTTTTTGGTACTTTGGATTAACTTTTGAGACAGACGATCCAATACATCCTTAAAAAAGGATGTAGGAAAAATTTTTTTAAATTATATTTTGAAATATATATACGTATATAAGTAATATCAAGAAATCTGCCACGCTATTTTAAAAACCTTTATTAAACATAAAATTACTTATTATAAATAATTATGCTTAAAAAAATATAATTTTTAATTAAATATTTTTATATTTTAATTTTACAAATTATTTATTGCATTATTATTTTTCGCAATTACTTATTACTTATTAAAATGCATTTTTTATTCCCAAAAATTTTAAATGTTTTAATTTTAAAAAATAATATATTTAATTTAATAAATTGTAGTATATATTCTACAAAAATAGTATTTAAATATAAAAAATATATAAATGAATATAATATACTTAATATAACATCCATATTTAATTAAAATTAAATGTTTTTGCTTAAATGAAATAAACAATTCCTTCCATTTAAAGCAAAAGTTTCAAGAAAACAAATTTATTTGATTTAAAAAATATTTGATTAAAAAAATGATAATTGATTAAATAATTGATTGATAAATAATTGATTAAAAAATATTTCCCTCAGTGTATTACTCATATTATTTAAAATATAACGCGAGATTGCTAATAGTATTTTATCTCTGGATAGAGACATTTATTTTCTGAAGAATTAATGGCGGAATGCGTGCTTTGCAGTGTACTACCTGCCGATCTGTTATTAAGAATCGGCGAGCACGATCTGGCGAACGAAGACGAGCCATACGGATATCAAGAAAGACGAGTACAAATCGTAGCGACTCATCCGCAATTCGATGCGCGGACTTTTGAATATGATCTCGCCCTTCTGAGATTCTACGAGCCTCTTATACCCTTCCAACCGAACGTCTTGCCGATCTGTTTGCCCGACGATGATGAGACTTACGTTGGTCGCACTGCCTATGTTACTGGCTGGGGCAGACTTTACGATGGTACTTGTACATTTAAATAATTAACACGTGTGTTAATTGTAAACATTAACATTAAAATTGAAAATTTTTTGATTGCTTTTAAAAAAAAGCAATTTTTATATCAAATAAATTTTTAATTACTTTAAATTTTAATTACTTTGAAAAAAAAGCAATTTTTATATCAAGTAAATTTTTTCTTCCTCAAAATGCGCAAATGCTTGAAGATGTTATTTTCTATTTTTTTGTAGAGGGACCACTGCCATCCGTATTACAGCAAGTTGCGGTACCAGTCATTAATAACTCCGTATGCGAAGCGATGTACAGAAACGCGGGTTACATCGAGCACATTCCGCACATTTTTATCTGCGCCGGTTGGAGAAACGGTGGATTTGACTCTTGCGAGGTCAGTATTCCTTGCTTTAGATCTAGCAAATGAATGCTTTTAAAATAACTATAAAATTCTTTTTATTTTTTAAGAAATAAAGAATTCAAGGGTTTAAAAGGAAATAAAGAATTTGCTGAATATTTAAACCATGTAAATTCTTTTATAAAAGAAATCCTTTTAAAAGTTTAAAAATAATGTGGAATATATAAGAATAGCGTCAGTCTCCTTTTAAATATTCTCTTGTAGAATAAAATTATATTTTGGTCTTTTCCTTAAGAATCACTGGTTCGATTAATTTTATTTTTCAAATCAATATATGATCAAACGATTTAAGTCGTAATTTTATAAAAAATTACAAAAGATTAAAGGGGTCCGAAAATATTGATTTTATTCAAACTAAAAAGATTAAAATTCTAAAAGAACATACTCAGCAAAAAGTGTCAAAAGATTAAACTCTAATTCACATGAATAAGAAAATAACTGTTAGCATAATGATGAAAATAAAAAACATGAAGATAAGTGACGTATGATTCCACACTGTACTCTTTATTTTAAAAATTTACCAATCAAATGATGAGCATTTCTTTATCTAGATTATTATCTAGATAATTTTATCTAGATAATTATCTAGATAATTTTATCTAGATTATTATCTAGATAAAGAAATGGTCATCATTTGATTGGATTTTAAAAATTTACCAATCAAATGATGATAATTTCTTTATCTAGATAATTATCTAGATAATTTTATCTAAATAATTATCTAGATAATTTTATGTAGATAATTATCTAGAAAGAAATGGTCATCATTTGATTGGATTTTAAAAATTTACCAATCAAATGATGATTATTTCTTTATCTAGATAATTAGCTAGATAATTTTATCTAAATAATTATCTAGATAATTTTATCTAGATAATTATCTAGATAAAGAAATGGTCATCATTTGATTGGTAAATTTTTAAAATAAAGAGTACAGTGTGGAATCATACGTCACTTATCTTCATGTTTTTTATTTTCATCATTATGCTAACAGTTATTTTCTTATTCATGTGCTTAGAATTTAATCTTTTGACACTTTTTGCTGAGTATGTTCTTTCAAAATTTTACCAGCAAACACTGAACGTAGCTCATAGCTTTAATAACGTATATCCTAACTTAGAACCTTTTGCTCTCTCTCTAGGGCGACAGCGGCGGTCCGATGGTCATCCAAAGAGCGCGGGACAAGCGATGGATCCTTGCTGGGATCATCAGCTGGGGAATCGGTTGCGCTGCGCCCAATCAACCAGGAGTTTACACACGCATCTCGGAGTTTCGCGAGTGGATCAATCAGATCCTCCAGTTCTGACCCATCGTTGGAAGCTCGAAATTCGCGCCCTCGCGCCGCGCCGACTCCCTCGGACACTCGGGAGGACCGCTGAGCGGACGAACGGCACCATCTGCCGGAGCTGTGAGCCAAGTGTAATTTAGTGCAAAAAGGGGAAGAACAGAAATAAGAGATCCCCAGCGTGTTGCGAAACCGAACGACGTATGGCGCCACCGATTCGAATTTCTCTTCGAAACTCTAATCGAGGACTATTCTCGAAGAGGCAATTGCGAACGCGAGTTCGGAATCTGGCAAAGGCATGGATCTAAAAAACAATAATGAAAAATACGCCGAGCGTATTTTTTTGGTTTAGAATAAATTCACGTCGTCTGACGAAGGCATGAATTTCAAAACGATAACGAAAAATACGCCGAGCGCATTGAAACGAGCGAGAAAAGTGAAAGAACACTTGTAGAAAGACGAAATCTAAGTCTTTTTTTTTTTAATCTTAATAATGAAATTAGAAATGATATTTTTTTTAATCTTAATAATGAAATTAGAAATGATATTGACGAGAAGATTTTATGTCCCCCTTCGTCATATATGTCAAACTTCTCCCGAATAAAAATTCGACGACAAGTTTACTCAGCGAAGGAACAGAAAATGTAACCGCTGTTTGCGCTTTACTTAGAATTTACAGCCTTTGGCTGCAAATGGACAATGAAATTGAATGAACTTTATATCTTTTAGTCCTTTAAATATATATTTCAGATATAGAAAAATTGCAATACGCAGGATCTACAATCCGTATGTATGAGTATCTTAACTCCTGCCTATTTATTTATATCGTGCAATTTCTATATCAAAAAATATCCCTAAATTACTGGAGAAAAATTCAATTTTATATTTATCAAACTATTTAGATTTCATTCGATTATTTTAGAACGCTCTTACAAATACATTATTTATTAATCGTGTTGTATTTATTAATAAATAATGTATAACACTGGTCAACATTCAAATTTTTTTCTGACGTTTAACATGTATTATTACGAAAAAAATACTAATTTAGTTGTATCAGCTCTACTTTTTTTATTTACAAGATATTACAATTATATCGATTATTGATATTTTTGAAAGATGTATTCGCCACAAATATAACAAAAACTATCTGAATTATGTAAACAATGTCTCCGAGTCGAAGACATGTTGAAAGTTAAAAAAATAATAATTTTTTGAGTCGAGTAAAACTCAAAAAACTGCACGCGATGTCTAAAAATATTAAAAAACAAGAGCTGTTAAAAAAAAACTACTGTCGTACTCGAAATCAGCACACTTAAATAAACCCAAAACTGCAAAAGCATAAGAGGAAAAAGTAAAAATTATTTTTTTTGTTGACCAGTGTAATAATAGGGTAAAATGTATTTGAATCATTACTACGATTTAAAATTCTATACTGCATCATTCCCATGCATTTTCTCTCTCTCTCTGTCCCATGAATCTTATTATAGATTTCCATAATAATTTTCCGAATGAATTCCGATGAGAATTTCAATGTATTTGTTGAAGTTCCATGAATATCCAGTTATCTCGATTGATCCTCGGGAGAACCGTAGGAAAATGCATTTCCCTTTCGCGAATTTCGTCTCTCCTTCTCTTTCCCTCTAGGATGAGTACTTCGTAGTTACTTGAGTCTAGTCTCAAGTAGAAACGAACTGATAATGCTATGATAAAGGTAAAAAAATGTATTCGTTAATCCCAAGTTCGTGAACGATCGAGTGATGTACATTTCAATCTTATAAGATCGATGAAATTTAAATTAATTCGACGTAATTGTAAGTTTGACTGTAAATCGAGAGCGGAAAGAGAATAAGCGCATCTGTATCGCATGGAGAGAGATATTATTTAATTTAATTTATAAAGAAAAATAAAACCATAGAAAGAATATAGAAGATATAGAAGATTATATTATGTATACTTGACATATAGACAACGAGACAAACAGTGTTTGCTGTAGATAATTTCAAAATTATCTAGATAAAGATAAAGATAAAAGTTTGTAAATTTATTTTAGATGAGATAAAAATTTTGCTTTTACTTAATCTAGATGAAAGATGAGATAATTGTTGCGATAATCTAGATAATTATCTAGATATTTTTGTTTATTTTAGAAGACTATAAATATTTGTAAAAAATGTGACGCAGATTATAAATGGGATATTAAAATCATAAACACATATTCTTTCTCTTTTCCTACAGAATATTTAATATTATAAAGAAATAATAGCAAAAAGATATATAAATGATATGATAAATATTTATTTATTAATTTATATTTATAATATATTTATAATATACTTATAATATATTAATAATAATAATATAAAAAATATATTTTAGATAGATTTTTAGAAGCTTGCCTGGAAAACTTTTTTGCATAATGAAAACGTCATCTTAGATAATTTTTAGATAAGATGACATATATCTTTCATCTAAGATAAAGATAAAGATACTTTGTATTTCTTCATCTAAGTTAAAGATAAAGATGATCCATTTCTTTATCTAGATGATTATCTAGATAATTTTATCTAGATACCAGCAAACACTGGAGACAAATAACGCGCGCGTGTAATTTATTCGCGCGTTCGTTCCAGAGAATGCGATTTATATAGACGTATTCCGTAGCATATTTTTAAATAATATCTGTCAACATTTTAATTATTCAAAAACATTCATCGCCCACGAACGCGTCAACAGTTTAATGAGATTCCGCGTGTGCGCCGATTATACTCGAAATGTATAAAATTATATCGTTCGCGTTGCGTTTTTGCACTAATTAAAATGTATCGACAAACGCAATCGGAATAACACGAATTTCATGCATCTATCTGTAAATATTTGATATCGATCGTGGATTGAAATGCAATTGTGAAATGCGGTTTCATGTGTGGTACGATGCGGGCTCCTTCCGCTTTTCATCTCTTGTCATTTATCCGTCCGCTTTTACATAGTCAATTGACGAGGGTTAAAAGCGATCATCCGCATTCCGTGAAAGCGTATTTGAGCTCGAGCGGATTACGTCTCTTGTTCACCCCTTTTTCCTCCTCCCTCTTCCTCTATCGACTGCATATTTATCGCGTGTTTTACGTTCCTCTCCCCCCCCCTCCTCACCGTCCTCGCCACCCTCTCTGTATCTCCGCGAACAATGGCGTGGGTGTTTGATATTTGCGCAGCGAGGGGGTCGATGATTTCGAACATCGCCCACGCATCGTAAACGCCCACGATCCCTTGCTTGGCTGTGCGCCAGCGCAAAGCAAGCTTGAAATTTTGCGAAATTGAGTTCGCCGCTTTAATGAGAGACCGGGAGTGCTCGATAAACTCATAACGAGACGAGATCGCGAGACAACGCCGCGAGTGTTGCACGAAAACTTTGATTTTTGACATCATTAAAGTATGTACGTTATACAAAAATATTCGGGTTTAGTTTCTCCCCTTCTCCCTCTCTCCCCCTCTCCCTTTTACTTCATTCGGATGTAAAGTGAAACCTTATTGGAAACCTATGAAAGTTCCTTTCAGAACATCTAAATCTATTTAATATTTAAATTTATCTAAAATTATTTAATTAAAATTATATAATTATATTGATTTAGCTAGAATTATTTATTTATATCTAAATTTATCTAAAATTATTTAATTAAAATTATATAATTATTTATTTATTTATATCTAAATTTATCTAAAATTATTTAATTAATAGAAGAATTAAGGAAGAAGATTTTTAATCTCAATTTATATAATATTTAAATTTATCTAAAATTATTTAATTAAAATTATATAATTATATGATTTAGCTAGAATTATTTATTTATATCTAAATTTATCTAAAATTATTTAATTAATAGAAGAATTAAGGAAGAAGATGTTTAATCTCAATTTATTTAATATTTAAATTTATCTAAAATTATTTAATTAAAATTATTTAATTATATGATTTATCTAGAATTATTTATTTATATCTAAATTTATCTAAAATTATTTAATTAATAGAAGAATTAAGGAAGAAAATTTTTAATCTAAATTTATTTAATATTTAAATTTATCTAAAATTATTTAATTATATGATTTATCTAGAATTATTTATATCTAAATTTATCTAAAATTATTTAATTAATAAAAGAATTAAGAAAGAAAATTTTTAATCTCAATTTATTTAATATTTAGATTTATCTAAAATTATTTAATTAAAATTATATAATTATATGATTTATCTAAAATTATTTATTTATATCTAAATTTATCTAAAATTATTTAACTAATAAAAGAATTAAGAAAGAAAATATTTAAAATCAAAATAAAATTAGAATTAATAGATTTTGTATTGGATTTAATATTCTATAAACTTGTATGTAATATTTTAGATATTATAAAATATTAGATAAGTAGGAGAAACTCTCGATAAGAGACAAGCTATAAAAATAAATATTCTCGTATTTTTAAACATAACAGACTGATAAATATTGCAAAGGGTTTGACGGTCATAAATTTTCCTGATGATCAAGAACTGTTGAATTCACACTCGAAAAAATCGATTTTCCTTCTCCAATAAATATCAATAATAAATATCACTCGATTAATCTTTCAAGATATAGTTAAAATTCGATAGACTCTCAAAATCTCGAATTAACGTTTTACTGCTATTTATTGCAAATTCAATGATATTATATCGTTTTATTTACATATATTTTCAATTCCTACAACAACAGAACAGATTCGATTTCTTCGATTTCATGGGACTCGTGCACGAGATTGATAAGGGAAAACTCTGTCTCAGATCCTATCAGTCATCTCTTGAAAATTAAAAAGACACACAAAAAGTACAAAGAAACACTTTATTTCTCTGTTCCCCTCGAGAGTGTCTTTAAACATTTTAAATATCGTAAAAGAATAGCGAAAAAGAATATCATTATAATGAACAAAGAAAATCCCTTCAGGGCTTTGAGTAAAGCTACATGTAATTACATCATGTTATTCGCACACAAGTGCACCCAGAACTTTTTTATGCTGTGTATAAATGTCACGTAAAAATAGTATCTTAGCGAGCTAAATTTCTACATAAAACAAACTTAGGTACAGGACACTTACGTGTCAATTAATTTTAGATAAATAATTAATCGAGTTTTTAAATTTGCTACAAACAAGTATCATACTTAATTGTTTTTAAAAAAATATATATTAAAAGAATAGATTAGATAAAGCAATAAAGGTATAAAGCCGAATTTTCAGTGCATGTTTTACGCTGCGATATAATCGTGAAACAATAAAGCGAACGTACAACATTAATGAGAATCGAGATTGAAATCTCGTTACTTTTTACTCAACGCAAATAGAAGAGAAAGACACACAGGCACTCTATTGTCACTGTCAGGCAAGTGAAATGGTTCCACCTACGTTGTTTCATTATCTTTGTTATAGAAATGAGCTGAAGGTAGTTTGCGACCGATTTATTTGTACGATTTATTTATCTCTACAAGAATTAAATAATTAATTTTAAAGTTCCTTTATCTCTATTAATTAATTAATTAATATTTATCATAATTTATAATTGTTATAGAAAAATATTTTTCAGAATTTTTCTCTCTCTCTCGCGCATGATTCATTATTTCCTTTTTTATTTTAATATTCTTTAATTTCTCTCAAAATGTTTTTTATTTTAAAATATTGTTACGATTGTGAATTCCAATTAAAACAAAAAAAATATTTTAAATTAATTGTAAAACAAACAACTTTCGAATATGAAATTTATACAAATGCTGTCCAGATAGGAGATTTATAAAGACAGCCGACGCGCTTGATACTCCTCGATCAAAATGAAAGAAATAGCCGGCCTAGAAAGGAATCGCGGTTTTTAGATTATGTTTAATGGGGCAAACACGACACAATCGTCGTTGATTTATGCGACAGTACAATTCGTCCGGAATGTGATTCTTTCTCTCTTTTCTCCTTCCACGTGATTTCATTCGCGCATCGCGATTCAAGCGGTCGGTAAAATAAGCTTGTTAAAATAATATTTACGCTCAAATGCTATTTATGCGGACAACTTTTTCCTGACATAATACTAGTAATAAAATTCAACGATATGATTCGTGTTGCTCGAGCAACACAAATGGTGGGTGGACACTTTATTCTATTTTATTCCATTTTTTCGAAATTATTACAATGCGAAAAAAATATAAACTTGTTATAAAATCTCTTATGACATTTTGTAATTTATAAAATATATTAATTAAATATTTATCAAATTTATGAAATTTATATAAAATTTTTCCGTAAATCCTGAGTTCTTTTTAATTTAGCTTAATTGTAATTCAAATCAAAATAATTATTTTCTTTTCTCTTTATTACATTTAATAAATAATTATATGTATAAGTCTTTCTCGACAGTTTTAATTAACATTATCACGTAATTGCTAGATTCTTTCTATCAGTTAAAGGTGAAATTATAATTTCTAAAATAAGATATAAAAAATTGAAGTTAACGTAAAAATTTTTATTATAAAAAAACCAACCAATAGATATATTTTAGAAAACCGACACAATCTATTTTATTCTATAGACGATCTATTTGTAAAATACTCGTTAAAATTCATTGATTTTAAGAAGAAAATACTTGAGTAAGAAGCTATTATTTATAATGACGAGTATTCCGCATCTATATTTATTTTCCTCTCCTTCAGATCTCGTCAGATTGTATAGTTTTTCAGGAATGTTTCTTCGTTTCATCTCTGTACTTGTTATTTCCGGTTTTATCGCGCGTCTGTAATTATTGCATCTATGTGAAAAAGAAGTAAATATTTATAGTCATTCAATTAAGTAACATAATAATCAACAACAGCTTCAGCCAGTAGATAAATTTATCATGAATCTAAATAAACAAATTTAAAAAATGAAGAATAAACATCTAGAATTATATATATAGGTCAATGTTTATGATATAATTAATCTCAAGCTTATTATCCAGAGACACGATAGCACTAGCTAACTTAAAAAGTTGGAAACAGTTGAATAGTACAATTACAGACTTTGTTTTGCATTGAAAGTATCACGTGATGTAGAGTAAATCTCGTTTTGCGTGGATGCCTTTAAGGATGTATTGGAGATATATTAGAATCAATGAGATCGCCGTAAATTTTTAATTTAACATTCTTAATAACATTCTAAATCGTCACGAATTATTTCAAATTTTTTTACTTGCTCCTTTGAAAGTTATTAATTTTTGAATTTTGCGATTTTAACATAAGATCTTATGTAAACGTTCAAGAGACAGTTAATAAATTATTCACAAACTTAAAAAAACAATGATAAAAATTACATTTTGCAATATGATATTCTTCATACATGTAAAAATGTTCCCACACAGTTTTAAGGATGTATTGGAGATATATTACAATCAATGAGATCGCCGTGAATTTTTAATTTAACATTCTTAATAACATTCTAAATCGTCATGAATTATTTCAAATTTTTCTACTTGCTCCTTTAAAAGTTATTAATTTTTGAATTTTACGATTTTAACATAGGATCTTATGTAAACGTTCAAGAGACAGGTAATAAATTATTCACAAACTATAAAAAAACAATGATAAAAATTTCATTTTCTAATATTATATTCTTCATACATGTAAAAATGTTACCACAAAGTTTTCAAACGATTTACTTGCTCGTTTTGAAATTATTATTAAAAAATAACTGTGATTTCGGTTTACGCAATATTGATGATAAAACGTGGCAACATTTTCTTGGAAATTAAGACTTATTTATATTAAAGAATACTTTGAAGTATGATTTCGTGATTTTTAAAAAATTTTTGATCAATTAGAATTCGTATTCTGCCCAACTTTAATTTTTTGGTGCTTTGGATTAACTTTTGAGACAGACGGTCCAATACATCCTTAAGAAACATATTTCATTTTTCTTCAAATATTTGATGGACATTACCTCGTTTTACGAGCAGTTCTAGTATATTATAGTGTTCCACTTATCTGTGGAATTATTTTCTCTTTTCTCACAATATCAATATATGAGTACATTACATAAACAAAACTCGATCCTAAGAAATACTATATATTTTTCAATGTGACACACTTATCGCTATTCTCCTACTTGATGATTAATTGATGAATATGTTCGTTTTATATGAGGTGTGTCTATTGAATTATGTATACCTAAGGGATAACTTAGGGATGATGTACATACACGCTCAATTATAAGTGAAAACGCCTTATTGCGGTATCTATAATAAGAGTCAGGCAAAGCACATGAAGAAGAATGATATATAATTTATGATTTTGTTTCCTCAAAAATATTTAGAATATAAAAATATCTGGAGCTCATATTTTATTGATCATTATTGCAGAACAAGTTTCCATTTATTGAATACACAGTATCTCTTATTGTATAATAATTTTATCGATGTATATCTTGTAAGCAAAATTGAAATATGCATAAACATGTAATATATATCAACCTTTCTTGGCTATATTTCTCTTTATCAATATATTCAGCAATATATTCAGCAATATATTCAATAGTGAAATTTCATTTTTCATAGAATTAATAAACATGGTATGCGAGTAATTATTCTATGTGCAATTAACTCGGTATTTTAACATCGGAAAACTCAGGTGCAAATTAATTAGAAAATTACTTCTCTTTTGTTTCAATAATATATGCAATTATTTTACTTTCAAAATATCACTTTTAAAATATTTTTTCAAATTGATAAAGTCACACACGTTGATTCAAATGCGTTGTATATCCTACAATACATTTCTATTAACTGTCTATTTGACTGTATGAAATAATCATTGTAATCATTGTAATATCTATCATATTGAGTTTACGACCATTTCTAACATCAGCTAGATATTCGTTCAATGTGTATTATCAGCTGCTAAAAACTATTATTTACGTGCATCAATATGTGGTCAAAGTACAGTTAAGAGCACAACTATGTACAAATGTTTTTATGGCTTTTTTATCTTGCTTTGCATCCGCAAGATTTAAGATATTGACCAAAGAGCTGCGGAAAACCACAGTTTACTATTTGTGTTTACTATTCCAAGTATATTAGAAAGTATCAATACTTATTCAGGTAAATGTCATCGATCTTATATTTGTACAATTGCGATTATTTAATGATTTTTATTAAAAACTTCCCAAAAAATAACTAATAATTAAATAATTATTATAATTACTATAATTTAAAACTTTCCAAAAAAGTAATAATGCTTCTTTATCACAATTATTTTTTAGATAGATATAAAATGTACACTAAAAAATTACTCTCTTGCGTAATAATTCTTCAAGTTAATTACAAGTCTCTTTAAATTTAAATTTTCTTTTTCTTTTTTAATTTTTTAATTTTAACTTCATTTTCCTTTTTTAATTTTTTTATTAAACTCAGTTTTTTATTAACTCAGTTACTTTAAATTCTTTGATAAACATAGTTTATATTCATTACATTTTTATAAGATATATTATAATTTAATATATTTCAAACTTGTGCGAAATTGTTAAAAAATCATAGTCAATATAACATACTATAAATTATATTTCCCAGTATTGCGAAATTAATACAGGAATAATATCGCGGCGATAAATAAATTAGAAGCGCGTAGGAATCTCGATAAACTAAGACGAAGCTTCAGCAGGATTAATTCAGAGGCCAAGATAATTTTATTCAATATTATGAGATATTATTCTCGTACTCGATAATAGCAAAATAATTGCTTGATTTCGACACACACACACACATGTACACCACGCATACTTGCCTCCCGATTATGCCGGCCGATGCAAAACTACTGAAAATGTCACAGGCGTGACGGGCTTCGGTGGATGGATGTTACTGGATCGGGTTAAGTGGCTTTGGAGAAAGCCAGCTTATACCTCCGCCTTTTCCTTATGAAGTCACGAAACCGTAGGCGGAATACCTCTATGCGGTATGGAGGTACCCATCAGCAAATCATCACGTCGGCCTTCACCTGCCGGTCGCGTCGCATCGCGTCGCGTCGATGCAAATCGATAAGGAACAATAACGTCGCACGGTCGTATGTCGAGAGGTTTTATTCCCCTAATCGGGACAACGCGCGCGTGGACAGGAACCCGAAAGACCCGCGGATTTGCATTCGCGGGTATTTCGTACGTGAAAGTTGTATTTGAGGCTACCGAGAGTTGTCGTTGATAGCGATTCATCAAGGCTTCTCTTGATGATCAAAACGGTACATACGCGATAGGTATTTTTACCGAGATATTAAAGAATATGAATTTTTCGATGATTAACTCGTGTGTTCAATGGACTCCTTTAATTTTAATTATTTCGAAATAATGATACAATTCAATTCGCAATCCTTTAATTTTAATTATTTCGAAATAATGTTACAATTTTGTGGTAAAATTTTATTAGGGAAAACACTGATTTTTTCTCTCCAATCTTGTTGTAATTTTTGAATTGTTATGTAGGCTATTTTATTTTTCCTTTTTAATTTTTTTTAAGAATATGAATTTTTCGATGATTAACTCGTGTGTTCAACAGAATTCGCAATCTTTTAATTTTCATTATTTCGAAATAATGATACAATTTTGTGATAAAATTTTATTAGGGAAAACACTGATTCTTTCTCTCCAATGTTATTGTAATTTTCGAATTGTTATGTAGGCTATTTTATTTTTCTTTTTTAATTTTTTTTAAGAATATGAATTTTTCGATGATTAACTCGTGTTCAACAGATTCCTTTAATTTTAATTATTTCGAAATAATGATACAATTTTGTGGTAAAATTTTATTAGGGAAAACACTGATTCTTTCTCTCCAATGTTATTGTAATTTTTGAATTGTTATGTAAGCTATTTTATTTTTCTTTTTTAATTTTTTTTAAGAATATGAATTTTTCGATGATTAACTCGTGTGTTCAACAGAATTCGCAATCTTTTAATTTTCATTATTTCGAAATAATGATACAATTTTGTGGTAAAATTTTATTAGGGAAAACACTGATTCTTTCTCTTCAATGTTATTGTAATTTTCGAATTGTTATGTAGGCTATTTTAATTTTCTTTTTTAATTTTTTTTTTCAAATATGAATTTTTCAATGATTAACTCGTGTTCAACAGACTCCTTTAATTTTAATTATTTCAAAACAATGATACAATTTTGTGGTAAAATTTTATTAGGGAAAACACTGATACTTTCTCTTCAATGTTATTGTAATTTTCTAATTGTTTGTAGTCTATTTTATTTTTCTTTTTTAATTTTTTTTTAAGAATATGAATCTTTCGATGATTAACTCGTGTATTCAACAGACTCCTTTAATTTTAATTATCTCGAAATAATGATACAATTTTATGATAAAATTTTATTAGGGAAAACACTGATACTTTCTCTTCAATGTTATTGTAATTTTCTAATTATATAGTCTATTTTAACAATAACAATAATAATGCTCGTTTATTGCAAAACAATGAAACTGAAATTATAGGGCCAAAAATACGAGCTGATAAAAAAATTTTAAATAAAATATAAATGAAATTATACAAATGTTAATCCATTTAATTAATTTAATTAAATGAACGGATTAACATTTGTATAATTTCATTTATATTTTATTTAAAACTTTTTTATCAGCTCGTATTTTTGGCCCTATAATTTGAGTTTCATAGTCTATTTTATTTTTATTTTAATCTTTTAATTGTTTGTGTATAAAAATTTTCAAATTTAATATTTACAAAATATATCTATCTTAGATGGAATACAAACAGGTAGTACTGTACTTTATAAAAGAAAATAAACATCTTTGAGAAAATTTCTGTAATAAACGTTTTCGCTCGAGATGTATCATTTCTTTAATACAATGCATTTACTATCTTATTATTCTTTATATAAAAATGTTGAAAATTCTGTTATAATTAAATCTATTATTATATCTACTATTTAATCTATTATTATATTTACATTTTTGTAATAAAATAGTTTAGAAAATTTTACTCGAGTAAGTATAAATAATTTTTTCTGATGCCAGTGAAGTGTACTTTCCGTTGTTATAATGTAAACAAAGTAAACGTTACTTATTTTAGTTTTTTGAGTTTCTTTCTTTTCTCATTATATTGTTCAACAACCGTAGAATATTCATGCAAAGAATATTTTAACATGCTAATAGCTTTAGAATAATATCATATTTGTTGAAAGTGAAAAATAAAATACTTGATGCATTTTTAAAAAATTTTGCAAAAAAAATATGCTTATTTTTTCACAATGCAGAATATTTTGACTATACCTTTTATATACATTGATTTTATTAAAATATATAATTTTTGACAATGCAGAATATTTTAATTATATCTTTTATATACATTGATTTTATTAAAATATATAATGATGATTAATTTTTACGCAGTCTTAAGATATAAATTACATTCAGCAATTTTTCTAGCAAGATAACGTTAAACATAATTTTCTAGATAGCGCTGATACCGCAAAGAGAAACCTAGAAGGAAAAATGTAAATTGATTGTTGGAACAAAAATGCAAATGAGCCATGTGGTATAAAATAACAGAAATGCTAAAGTGCGACAGTGAAGTGCGCTGTCACTGCGAGTTTCCCCAAGGACTCGTAAGAAATCGTAAATTAAAAGGAGCTCCGCTAATCGCGCAATCATGTTATTTACTCTCGAAAGTACGTGTGTTTTCTCGTGATGCCGGATAATCATGAGATTATATCTTATCATTGCTCGCCGCATCGCTCTCAATTCCTCATCAACGCACAGATGAAAGAGACGTCGCGGTTTAATCCTGATTCGATGACCTGCATATTTCGAGAAAAATTTCGCCAGGAAACGTAACCATTCCACATAACATCTTTCCCGATATTTAGCATACGCTTATTGTAGTATCATATACGCGTATCGGCTTCTCATCGCATAAAAATCGTATAAGATTCAATAAAGAATTATTAATAGCATTTTTCCCTTCTATCTTCAACAAGAAAGTATTAGAGATTTATATATTTTCATGGACGAATGATTAAAGAAAATTAGCATATCCGGATAAACAGGTTCGCGAATAAGAGATCGTAAATTATTGCTAAATTTCAAATGCGTTCAAAAAAATAGACGAAGCAAGAGATACGTCGTAAACGCATACATAAAAAAAAATAAGTGTCAAATCAAAATTTATATACTTAAACTAATGCGTTCATTGTTTCGTATATACGCAACAATTTATAATTTTCATAGAAGAATTTAATAATTTTAAATTTCAACAATATTATCGTCTTATTTTAATATTGTAATTGTCAAGAATATATAATTATTTAATTCTAGTTGAAGAAAATTATAATCTTTAATTTAAAAATGTTATTTTCTATCCAACATTGTTTCTTTTCCATTCAAGAAAATTAAATCTTAAATCATGAAAATATATTTTTCTCGATTGAACTATATAAAATGGCTTCATTCAAGTAAGCAATTATTCAAGCAATTATATTTTTCTTAAATTAACGCAATATAATCTCATTTTAAGATTTCTATATTAAAACTAAATACATTTTTTAAAATAAGAATGTTCTTTTTTTCTGTAGAAATATACTTTCTAAAAATCTTCTTAATTAAATTAACGAGAAATTTGTCTTCAAATTTTTTTTGGAGACAAATTTCTCGTTAATTTAATTAAGGATATATTGGACGGACCGTCTGTCTCAAAAGTTAATTCAAAGTACCAAAAAATTAAAGTTGGCCAGAATAGAAATTCTAATTGAACAAACATTTTTTAAAAATCACGAAATCATACTTCAAAGTATTCTTTAATATAAATAGGTCTTAATTTCCAAGAAAATGTTGCCACATTTTATCATCAATATTGCGTCAAACTGACCATCACAGTTATTTTTTAATAATAATTTCAAAACGAACAAGTAAATCGTTTGAAAACTTTGTGGAAACATTTCTACATGTATGAAGAATATAATATTAGAAAATGAAATTTTTATCATTGTTTTTTTATAGTTTGTGAATAATTTATTACCTGTCTCTTGAACGTTTACATAAAATCCTATGTTAAAATCACAAAATTCAAAAATTAATAACTTTTAAAGGAGCAAGTAAAAAAATTTGAAATAATTCATGATGATTTAGAATGTTATTAAGAATATTAAATTAAAAATTCACGACGATCTCATTGATTGTAATATATCTCCAATACATCCTTAAAACTTTGTAGAAACATTTTTACATGTATGAAGAATGTAATATTACAAAATGAAATTTTTATCATTGTTCTTTTATAGTTTGTGAATAATTTATTACCTGTCTCTTGGACGTTTACATAAGATCCTATGTTAAAATCGCAAAATTCAAAAATTAATAACTTTCAAAAGAGCAAATAAAAAAATTTGAAATAATTCATGACGATTTAGAATGTTATTAAGAATGTTAAATTAAAAATTCACGACGATCTCATTGATTGTAATATATCTCCAATACATCCTTAAAACTTTGTAGAAACATTTTTACATGTATGAAGAATGTAATATTACAAAATGAAATTTTTATCATTGTTCTTTTATAGTTTGTGAATAATTTATTACCTGTCTCTTGGACGTTTACATAAGATCCTATGTTAAAATCGCAAAATTCAAAAATTAATAGCTTTCAAAAGAGCAAATAAAAAAATTTGAAATAATTCATGACGATTTAGAATGTTATTAAGAATGTTAAATTCAAAATTTACGGCGAGCTCATTGATTGTAATATATCTCCAATACATTCTTAAAACTTTATGGGAACATTTTTACATGTATGAAGAATATAATATTACAAAATGAAATTTTTATCATTGTTTTTTTTATAGTTTGTGAATAATTTATTACCTGTCTCTTGCACGTTTACATAAGATCCTAAGTTAAAATCGCAAAATTAAAAAATTAATAACTTTCAAAGGAGCAAGTAAAAAAATTTGAAATAATTCATGATAATTTAGAATGTTATTAAGAATGTTAAATTAAAAATTCACGGCGATCGCATTGATTGTAATATATCTCCAATACATCCTTAAAACTTTATGGAAACATTTTTACATGTATAAAGAATATAATATTAGAAAATGAAATTTTTATCATTGTTTTTTTATAGTTTGTGAATAATTTATTACCTGTCTCTTGAACGTTTACATAAGATCCTATGTTAAAATCGCAAAGTTCAAAACTTAATAACTTTTAAAGGAGCAAGTAGAAAAATTTGAAATAATCCATGACGATTTAGAATGTTATTAAGAATGTTAAATTAAAAGTTCACGGCGATCTCATTGGTTGTAATATATCTCCAATACATCCTTAAAACTTTGTGGGAACATTTTTACATGTATGAAGAATATAATATTACAAAATGAAATTTTTATCATTGTTTTTTATAGTTTGTGAATAATTTATTATCTGTCTCTTGAACGTTTACATAAAAATCACAAAATTTAAAATTAATAACTTTAAAGGAGCAAGTAAAAAATTTGAAATAATTTCTGACGATTTAGAATGTTATTAAGAATGTTAAATTAAAAGTTCACGGCGATCTCATTGGTTGTAATATATCTCCAATACATCCTTAAAACTTTGTGGGAACATTTTTACATGTATGAAGAATATAATATTAGAAAATGAAATTTTTATCATTGTTTTTTTATAGTTTGTGAATAATTTATTACCTGTCTCTTGAACGTTTACATAAAAATCGCAAAATTTAAAAATTAATAACTTTTAAAGGAGCAAGTAAAAAAATTTGAAATAATTCATGACGATTTAGAATGTTATTAAGAATGTTAAATTAAAAATTCACGGCGATCTCATTGATTGTAATATATCTCCAATACATCCTTAATTCACTCGTTTACCGAAGGAAAATAAATACTTCTCGTCGACTCTTCTCGTAATTTTAGCCGCGTACGGTAAAATAGCGTGACCGCGAGTGACCAATTCGTGGTGCAAAAATAGTACACGTGAAGGTTGCGAGAACCGGTCGCGTTTCTGGTGCCGCACCGATGGCACCAGCAAGATAGCGGCCGCCTGGGACGCGGTGCGTCGGCGCTCGACTTCGTTGCGCCCGTGATCGATCAACGGATTTTCTTCAGGATCAGCATGACCTGGCTCAGCCGTGTCGCAGGGTCACGGTCTGACCTTGGTAATCCCCCGATGACGTCAGAGAAATTACACCACATAGTACACGCTCACTGTGACGCTCGACAGAACTCGATGACGTTTCCAACGCGAATAATCACGTGCTGTTTTGCGGTCCCCTCGAAAAGGGGAGCATTACGTGCTTAGGTAGAAGCGTTACTTCAAAGCCAGATCTTCGAAGTTGGGTCAAATCGATAGGACTTTCCCATGACACTTGCTGGTGAACAGGACAAGGATTCCATGCGGCGTTTTTTTCTATTTTTATTCTCCTTACCCTTTTTTTGCAGAGGAAAGATAGAGAGGAGCGGAGAGAAGGAACGCGATTTATAAAGGTTGTGATATGAATAAAGAGGAGAAAGGGAAGGGGATGTGGGGGAGAATGAAACTTATCGGCCGCTCGTTAGGAATTCGCCGCGAGCACCTGCGAAGAAAAACGAACGCGCGTGTCACGTGAAAGGGCACGTGCAATCCTGACCCAGTTTTCTAGCTGTGTCCTGGGTCATGACCATCGATTGTTTCCCCTCTCTGGTCATGGCGTCGCGACCCAAATGCTTCGGATCTTCCCTGGGATTTAGGCGCTGTAACGATCGCCAGGGATTTATGGCGGTGCAAGGTGTCGCGCGCGCGATATAATAGCTCTAAGAAAATAGCCGACTCTCTCTCTGTCTTCCCTGGTGGTACTGGTAATTTATATCTCAGCTGGGATCTGGTCGGCACGGTCTACAGGTGTCTCTTACCGGCGCGTATGAGACGGTTTAATTGGGATTTATGTCGGCACTGTTGTCATTCCGGATATATTTCCCCGATAGTCGCGAGAGATTCGCACGCGCCTCGAAGCTCGTCGCTTCTCGGAACAATCTTTTGCTGAAAAACTTGTCATTTGAATTTACGGTGCGAACCGTAATTTGAATAATCGAACATCAAGGAAAAACGGGAAATGAGAAAAAAGGGGATATCTACGCATTTTCGACAATTGTGCTGGATATTTCAATTGAGAAAAGTTGTCGTCGCGAAGATTAATTTCCAAAACTTGCAATTTAAAAATTTATCAATTATTTCAAATTGTGCTTTAAGTAAAAATTAAAAATTGTTAAAGAATCATGTGTTTTTCTGTAACAAAATAATATATTATGATTCTTCTTTCTCTCTGTCTTTTTTTAATGAAAGAATTTTAAAAATGTCCATTATGGCTTTTCTTATAAGACACTTCTCATTAATTTAAAAATGGCTAATCTCAAGTAAATTTTTTTATTAATTTCACATATCATGTCTATAAAAAAAACTCACTATTGTATGAACATATATAGCTGAAAAATTTGTCATTTGAATTTACGGTGCAAACCATAATTTGAATAATCGAACATCAAGGAAAAACGCAAAGGGGATATCTACCTACGCGTTTTCGACAATTGTGATAGACATTTCAATTGAGAAAAGTCGTCGCGAAGATTAATTTCCAAAATTTGCATTTTAAAGATTAATCAATTATTTCAAATTGTGCTTTAAATAAAAATTAAAAATTGTTAAAGACTCATGTGTTTTTCTGTAACAAAATAATATATTATGATTCTTCTCTTTTTCTGTATTTTTTAATGAAAGAATTTTAAAAATGTTTATTATGACTTTTCTTATAAGACACTTATCATTAATTTAAAAATGGCTAATCTCAAGTGGATTTTTTTCATTAATTTCATATATCATGTTTATAAAAAAAACTCACTATTGTATGAACATATATAGCTGAAAAACTTGTCGTTTGAATTTACGGTGCGAACCGTAATTTGAATAATCGAACATCAAGAAAAACGGGAAATGGGAAAAAAGGGGATATCTACCTACGCGTTTTCGACAATTGTGCTGGATATTTCAATTGAGAAAAGTTGTCGTCGCGAAGATTAATTTCCAAAACTTGCAATTTAAAGATTAATCAATTATTTCAAATTGTGTAGTAAAAATTAAAAATTGTTAAAGAATCATGTTTTTTTCTGTAACAAAATAATATATTATAATTCTTCTTTTTTTCTATCTTTTTTTAATGAAAGAATTTTAAAAATGTCTATTATAACTTTTCTTATAAGACACTTACCATTAATTTAAAAATGGCTAATCTCAGGTAAGTTTTTTTTATTAATTTCATATATCATGTTTATAAAAAAAACTCACTATTGAACATATATATCTGAAAAACTTGTCATTTGAATTTACGGTGCGAACCGTAATTTGAATAATCGAACATCAAGAAAAGACGGGAAATGGGAAAAAGGGGATACCTACGCGTTTTCGACAATTGTGTTAGACATTTCAATTGAGAAAAGTCGTCGTCGCGAAGATTAATTTCCAATACTTGCAATTTAAAGATTAATCGATTATTTCAAATTATGTAAAAATTAAATAAAATTAAGTAAAAATTAAAAATTGTTAAAGAATCATGTGTTTTTCTGTAACAAAATAATATATTATGATTCTTCTTTTTCTCTATCTTTTTTTAATGAAAGAATTTTAAAAATGTTTATTATGACTTTTCTTATAAGACACTTATCATTAATTTAAAAATGGCTAATCTCAAGTGGATTTTTTTATTAATTTCATATATCATGTTTATAAAAAAAACTCACTATTGTATGAACATATATAGCTGAAAAACTTGTCGTTTGAATTTACGGTGCGAACCGTAATTTGAATAATCGAACATCAAGGAAAAACGGGAAATGGGAAAAAAGGGGATATCTATCTACGCGTTTTCGACAATTGTGCTGGATATTTCAATTGAGAAAAGTTGTTTTCGCGAAGATTAATTTCCAAAATTTGAATTTTAAAGATTAATCAATTATTTCAAATTATGCTTTTAGTAAAAATTGTTAAAGAATCATGTATCTTTCTGTAACAAAATAATATATTATGATTCTTCTTTTTCTCTGTATTTTTTAATGAAAGAATTTTAAAAATGTTTATTATGACTTTTCTTATAAGACACTTATCATTAATTTAAAAATGGCTAATCTCAAGTGGATTTTTTTCATTAATTTCATATATCATGTTTATAAAAAAAACTCACTATTGTATGAACATATATAGCTGAAAAACTTGTCGTTTGAATTTACGATGCGAACCGTAATTTGAATAATCGAACATCAAGAAAAAACGGGAAATGAGAAAAAAGGGAATATCTACCTACGCGGTTTCGACAATTGTGTTAGACATTTCAATTGAGAAAAGTCATCGTCGCGAAGATTAATTTTCAAAACTTGCAATTTAAAGATTAATCGATTATTTCAAATTGTGTAAAAATTAAGTAAAAATTAAAAATTGTTAAAGAATCATGTGTTTTTCTGTAACAAAATAATATATTATGATTCTTCTTTTTCTCTGTCTTTTTTTAATAAAAGAATTTTAAAACTGTCCATTATGGCTTTTCTTATAAGACACTTATCATTAATTTAAAAATGGCTAATCTCAAGTAAGTTTTTTTCATTAATTTCATATATTATGTTTATAAAAAAAATTTATTATTCTATGAATATATATAGCTTTGAAAAGCAGATAAATAAAAAAATAAATTTGAATATATATTCCCCATTAAAGCGCTTGCTTTATCTTAATATCATTACTCAGCACATAAGTGATGTATAATTAAAAATTGTTAAAGAATCATATGCTTTTTTATAACAAAATAATGTGTTATAATTATAATTCTTCTTTCTATCCGTCTTTTTTAATGAAAGAACTTTAAAAAATGTCTATTATGACTTTTCTTATAAGACACTTAATTTAAAAATAGCTAATCTCAAGTAAGTTTTTTTCATTAATTTTATATATCATATTTATAAAAAGAATTTAATATTGTATGAACATATATAGCTTTGAAAAGAGATAATAAATAAAAAGATAAATTTGAATATATACGCCTTATTAAAGCGCTTGCTTTATCTTAATATCATTAATCAGCACATAAGTGATGTGTAATTAAAAATTGTTAAAGAATTATGTGTTATGAATTATGTGTTTTTTATAACAAAATAATATATTATGATTCTTCTTTTTCTCTGTCTTTTTTTAATGAAAGAACTTTAAAAAATGTCTATTATGGCTTTTCTTATAAGACACTTAATTTAAAAATAGCTAATCTCAAGTAAGTTTTTTTCATTAATTTTATATATCATATTTATAAAAAGAATTTAATATTGTATGAACATATATAGCTTTGAAAAGAGATAATAAATAAAAAGATAAATTTGAATATATATTCCTCATTAAAGCGCTTGCTTTATCTTAATATCATTACTCAGCACATAAGTGATATACGATTAAAAATTGTTAAAGAATCATATTCTTTATAATTATAATTTTTCTTTCTCTCCGTCTTTTTTGAATGAAAAAACTTTGAATGAAAGAACTTTAAAAATGTCTATTATGGCTTTTCTTATAAGACACTTAATTTAAAAATAGCTAATCTCAAGTAAGTTTTTTTCATTAATTTCATATATCATATTTATAAAAAGAATTTAATATTGTATGAACATATATAGCTTTGAAAAGAGATAATAAATAAAAAGATAAATTTGAATATATACGCCTTATTAAAGCGCTTGCTTTATCTTAATATCATTAATCAGCACACAATGTACTAAGTGATGTGCAATAATTTATTTAGCATAATGGTGCAGATATGAATCTATTTCTACTGTCTTCCGACCCCAACCTTGCCTCGGTCTTATCGTGCAAATTATCATGAGGCGAAAGTTAATAATAATGCGGCACCTCATCATGTTCTCTATTTCATTATTATTGTTATGTTCGCGTGTATACGACACGATCGAGGTGAGTATCGAGTTACAGAACGATAATAAACATAACGTCATGTGTGTTGCTTTCTACATTTCTTTTCGGTTCTATAAATTACATTTATACACGGAGAGCAACTTTAACCCACTTACCGAAAGTCACGATCACGGCCAATGCTTGTGTGCTCGATCTTCCAGCATGCGTCATGTTGCCGAGAGAAAAGAATCCACGTCGCAGAGAGAAGAGAATCGTCCGATAATTTATGGAGTTTCACTCGTCGACAGATCAGCTGTAACAGATTACGTTAATAACTCGTTTTTTCTTATGAAAAAAACTTTAAAAATATCTATTATGGCTTTTCTTATAAGACACTTATCGTTAATTTAAAAATAGCTAATCTAAGTTCTTTTCATTAATTTCATATATCATGTTTGTAAAAAGAATTTATTATTGTGTAAATATATATAGCTTTGAAAAGCAGATAAATAAAAAGATAAATTTGAATATATATATCTCATTAAATCGCTTGCTTTATCTTAATATCATTAATCAGCACACAAGTGATGTATAATTAAAAATTGTTAAAGAATTATGTGTTTTTTTATAACAAAATAATATATTATGATTCTTCTTTCTCTCCGTCTTTTTTTAATGAAAGAACTTTAAAAATGTCTATTATGGCTTTTCTTATAAGACGCTTGATTTAAAAATAGCTAATCTCAAGTAAGTTTTTCGTTAATTTTATATATCATATTTATAAAAAGAATTTAATATTGTATGAACATATAGCTTTGAAAAGCAGATAAATAAAAAGATAAATTTGAATATATATACTTTATTAAAGCGCTTGCTATAAATTAATATCATTTAATCAGCACATAATGATGTATAATTAAAAATTATTAAAGACTCATGTGTTTTTTATAACAAAATAATATATTATGATTCTTCTTTCTCTCTGTCTTTTTTTAATGAAAGAACTTTAAAAATGTTTATTATGGCTTTTCTTATAAGACGCTTGATTTAAAAATAGCTAATCTCAAGTAAGTTTTTTTCGTTAATTTTATATATCATATTTATAAAAAGAATTTAATATTGTATGAACATATAGCTTTGAAAAGCAGATAAATAAAAAGATAAATTTGAATATATATACTTTATTAAAGCGCTTGCTATAAATTAATATCATTTAATCAGCACATAATGATGTATAATTAAAAATTATTAAAGACTCATGTGTTTTTTATAACAAAATATATATTATGATTCTTCTTTCTCTCTGTTTTTTTGAAAGAAAGATGATAATTTTTTTAGAAGAATTGGGTTTTTTAAGAGTTAAAAAGTAAGGAAAATTAAATAACACAGAATAAAATTTAAAGACCAGTGTTTTTTTATAACAAAATATATTATGATTCTTCTTTCTCTCTGTCTTTTTTTAATGAAAGAACTTTAAAAATGTTTATTATGGCTTTTCTTATAAGACACTTGATTTAAAAATAGCTAATCTCAAGTAAGTTTTTTTCATTAATTTTATATATCGTGTTTATAAAAAGAATTTATGATTGTATAAACATATATAGCTTTGAAAAGCAGATAAATAAAAGATAAATTTGAATATACAGGGTGGACCAAAAGTCTGGATGCAGTCGAATATTTTGTATAGAATGCGTTTTAGAACAAAATGCTTTAGACAAAAGTTGTAAGGTAAAAGATGTATTTAACTGTAATATTCATTTGACATTGAGTGGCGTTGCCAAGGTCAGGCAAGGTCAACTTGAATTTTTAAATGGGATCCTCTATTTTTCATTGCATATTCTTGTAGCTACCTCGAGGCTTTCCAAAACACTGTAATAAATTATTTTTCCCTCGAATACTTTTGTTATAAGGCTTGAAATCATTTCTTAATTTTGCATAAATCGTAAAATATCTTGTAAAATATTCATTTTCAATTATTCTACCTTAATACTTTTTATGTACAAAATAATGAGAAGAATCAATTGGTGTAAAGAAAACATATAGTTTCTTTTAAGAAAAAATATTTAATTGTTAATTGCAAATTACATATTTTTCCTTCAAAATAACTGTGTGTTTACTTTACACTAATTGATTCCTCTCATTATTTTGTACATAAAAGTATTAAGATAAGATAATCGAAAAATGAATATTTTACAAAATATTTTACGGTTTATGTAAAATTAAGAAATGATTTCAAGCCTTATAACTCAAAAAATGCTCGAGGGAAAAATATTTTATTATAGTGTTTTGGAAAGCTCTCGAGGTAAGTTACAAGAATATGCAATGAAAAATAGGGGATTCCATTTAAAAAATTCAAATTGACCTTGTCCTGACCTTGACGACGCCACTCAATGTCAAATGGATATTACAGTTAAATACATCTTTTTAATCCTTACAACTTTTGTCTAAAGCATTTTGTTCTAAAATGCATTCTATACGAGATATTCGACTGTATCCAGACTTTCGGTCCACCTTGTATATACCTCATTAAAGCGCTTGCTATAGATTAATATCATTTAATCGGCACATAATGATGTATTGTATAATTAAAAATTATTAAAGACTCATGTGTTTTTTTATAACAAAGTAATATGTTATAATTCTTCTTTCTCTCTGTCTTTTTTTAATGAAAGAATTTTAAAAATGTCTATTATGACTTTTCTTATAACACATTTATCATTATCCTTGATGGACTAACAAATACCGGATGCGTTTGGCGAAACTTAGATCATGTAATCAAGCCAATAAACGCCTAATGTGTACACCTCGTTGATATTCGGGAGCGAAGAATGCGAAATTATCTCGTCGATATTTTTTTCTGCATGTTTTTCTCACACACGTAAAACGTGCGGTAACGAGAAGAAGTCACGCATGTGTGTGTGTGTACGTGTTACTTGCAAGTAAATGAGATTTCATTCAGTGCTTGACGACGCGCGCCGAAAGATACAGGTCCTGGCCTACTTTAAACCGGTCACGTTCAAGGATTGAACTTTACATGCTCTCCGAAGAGGTATGTATTCTTTTTGTTTTTCAAGCGGAAGCCGATTTCGATGATAATGACTGTTCGGACATCGCCAGCACGGTGGTCCCGGAGATTATTTCCAAGCGCGAAGAGAGACGTTAGACGAGATGGAATCTTCCTTCAGCCAAAAGTCAGCCGGATGAGCCCAAAGTACCGTAATAAGCCTAATACAACTTTAAATACATTGTGAGATCGTAAATTTCTATTCTCAGAATCACCTTGACACCGAAAAAATGACGACCGTTGCTTTTACGCGAAAACACGGTAAAAAACATTTTGTATTTCTGTTGAAATTTTCTCGTGTAAAAATTTTTGTGTTAAATCTTTAACATACTCTTATGTTAATGTAACATATTATCGTTGTGTTATTTTGACATTTCTGCGTTGAGTTAATATTCACCGTTTCTAAGAGTTAAAATAACACAATTAATATGTAAATGCACGAATTTTTGATGAAATAAGTTATATGTTAAAATGAACAGATAAGTTGTGTTATTTTTCTCTCTATAACAGTTTTCATATGTTAAATCGACATATCTCTTCTGTTATTTATCATAAAAATGTAAGAATAACATTTTCTTTTAAATAAATTTAACATTATAAATATGTTAATTTAACATAATCTTTATTTCCAGATAAAATTTAAGTGTTACACTTTTGTGTTAATTTTTAAACATATTACTTGTGTTATTTATTTACATACTTGCCTTCTGTTAAATTAACATTAAAATTAGAGTGGATAAATTGGGACATGTGAAATATGTTAAATTTAATACAAAATTTTTTAGTGTGAAGTATTGTAATCAAATATGAATATTATGTTGATCAAGCTATTAGTTACATGATTATTATTCTTGATTAATTTTAATTGCAAATAACGCTCACTAAATAAAATCAGCATATATAGTTGAGTTTTTTTCATATTGAAATATTTAAATGTTTTTTTTTATTAAAATATATGGAAAAAATATAGGAAAAATGTATGAAAAAAATGGCGAAACTTGACACATTTAAATAAAAATTAAATCAAAATTGGCGCGATAGTTGGGGAAGAAACAACACTTCCTTAATTGATTGTTGTTTATTTCCAATGTAAACAATTAAGTTTAATTAATTACCGCGCTGTGGCTCTTATGTCAATTTTGATTTAATTTGATTTATTTATTTGAGCCAAATTCCTAATTATTAATTTTGGTACATTTACTTCAATTAGTATAGTTTGTTCGAAATATATAATACAAAAACTTTGTGCCTCATGCTGCTCGAAATAGAAAGTCTCATTAGAATTTTACTACGATCAGGATCTCATATTTTCTGAAAATTAACATAAGTATTCTATTAAATTCGATAGTAACGGTCCTTTAAAACATTCTCGACTTTTTGTTTGATAGAGAAACTCAATCGCTCACGCTAATTTTGGTTTTTCTGGTCGTGTAAGAAACGTATATTAAACACTTTACCAAAAAACAAAGTCAAAAAACATTGATTAGATGAAATTACAAATATGAATAAATAATATGATAGGAAATAATAAAAAATGAATAATATGATTGAAAATTGATCATTAAGGATGTTTTGTACCTATTTTCAAAATATTGAGAATTTAATGAAAATTGTACAGAATGTCCTTACATATGTTTTAGAATCTTCAA
Source organism: Camponotus fellah (assembly GCA_030586385.1). NCBI lineage: Eukaryota > Metazoa > Arthropoda > Insecta > Hymenoptera > Formicidae > Camponotus > Camponotus fellah. The sequence continues at coordinate 141,998 of JAPIVC010000672.1, read as the reverse complement.
TACAATTTTTAAATCGATTCACTAAAGCGTTCACAAGTATAAGGATTTTAATTGCATCGAATTATCATGTGTTCTTATGGGAAACGTATAACCACGTCGATTTAAGTGACAAAAACACATGGAAATAATATTCAGAATTTGTTTAAAATTTGCAAAAGTTTAGATACAGAGGAAATATTCGATCAAATAATATTATACAAGTACTAACTGGTTAAAAAGATATTAAATATAATTCAATAAAGTTAGCCATGTATCTGTCACAGGGCGAAATTCTCTGCCAAAAATTAATCATTTGGATTAACAAAATTCGGAATATTTCAGTAAAAACGCAATAAATATTAAAAAATACATCTCTGCACTATAGCTAAGAAAAAATTGTAATATTCCACACAATTTCTTACTCAAAATACACCAAAAGTGGATATTCGTCAATATTGATTTTCAGCTACTTTTTGGGATTGTACATACAAACATCCTTAAGTAAACAGGAATCAATGAAAAAAATGCTACTTTCTCAAATTACGATGAAACAGTTGAATCTTGCATATAAAATTTTTTATCACATTTCCGTGTTTAATTTTAATTGATTTTAATTTATAGAATTTTGATAAATATCGTACCAAGTTTTTCTTTTTTAACTGAATTTCTAAAACATTTTGCGTTTAATAATTTTAATACAAGATGCATTAACACAGGCTGAAATAAATTATTTTGATAAAATACATTAATACAGTTTAATACAATTTAATAATACAGTTTAATAAAGATTAAACAAATATTTTTATCTTCTTATTTTTAATCTTTATTCATTTAATAAAAATGTATAATAAAATAAAATATATAATAAAATAAAGTATATCATAAAATAAAATATATATATTAAGTGAATTATGAATAAAGAAAACATAAATAAATTATTTCATAGAAAATGCGATTTTAATGTTTGCGATTTATTTATTTAATATTTAATATTTTTATGATTTTCTAATTAATATTTAGAAAATCGTGAAAAAAAATATATTTAAAATAAAGCAATCGCTTTCTTTCTTCTCAGGAAGGATATGATGGCATATACGGAGAGGGAGCAGAACCTACGGAAGAACCTTGCTATGAGAGGAAATGCATGTACAATAATCATTGTTGTCCAGGTTCCATTTACATGAATTTCAATAGAGATAAATAAAAATTCTGCTAATGAAAAATCGCGTAAAATAACTTGCGAAAAATTAATTCGATTTTTTAAATTAATTAAAAATAATAAAGACATCCATTATATTCTCATATCATATTCCATTATATTTCTCATATCATATTCCATATTATAAAAAAACATTCCATATTATAATAAGATAAAAGAGGATATTCGTCAATATCCTTAATTTTCTTTACTCATTTGATTTTTGTATTTTCCTTAATAAACTTATTTGATTTTTGTATTTTCCTTAATAAACTTATTTTTACACGTGACTAAGACTTCATCCACATACAGGTTTCCTTAATTCTACGCTGTGTCTCACATTTTCCATGATCCTTTGAGTCGGATTTTCAACAATTCTTCTCAAAAAGAACTGTGTGCCTAATTTTACAAATCGTAAAATATCTTGTAAAATATGGCCTTCCACCTGTCGTTCATTTCGTACGGATTCTGTCGCAGGATTTTTCGCAAGAATATCAAATCTTCCAGAATCGTAAAGCGTAATCCCTCCGGTTTTGTCATGGAACTTGCAATAGTGCGCCACTCCCATAGAAACAATGTACAGCGATCCTTTCTCACCGCGCGATAGCGTTTATTGTAGCGAACCAACACATTCCCCGATATCTTTTCTGTAATAACGTAGCAACATTGTTCAAGAAAAAATATCGCCTCATGGAGAGCAACGTATGATTGCACAATCTCAAACTGGAGCTGGTAAAAACTGTTACTTGTGTACTCATTTTGGGTAGAAGCTGCAAAAGATTATCCAAGTACTTTATTTATCCCCAACGAATTAGCGATCTAAATAACGAGCGAAATAATGACAAAAATGTCACGCTTTTGTCTGGAAATAAAAATAAAATATGCCGTGAAAAGAGAAGAAATGTTTCGATTAAGGATTAAAAAAGCATATAATTATAGGGTCCCTAATGCTTGGGATTGGGGACTGAAATAAAGTCTCTGATCTGTTTTTGTGCTGGATGAAGCAGATACAATGATCGATGAATAAGGTTATCAAGATCAATGCATGCGAATTCATAAATAAATTAATAATATTTATATATGTTATAATATTATATAATATTATATTATAATATTATATAATATTATATTATATAATAATTATAATATTATATAATCAATATACAAAAATAAGATATCGCAGAAAATTTTCATTTTTGTGTATCGGAATTCGATCTCGAGATCCTTCTTATGGCAGGCAATCATCTTGCCACCTCAGCTGTGCCCCCGAGTAGCTGTTTATAAATATACAGGGTGTACCAAAAGTCTGGAAACGGTCGAATATTTCATAAACTATGCATTCTAGAAAGAAATGTTTCAGACAAAAATTCTTTGGTTCGAAGGGGGACATAAGACTACGTCATTGGTTTAATCTTGAGTGAATGTGCCAAGGTCATGTGAAAGTCATCTTGAATTTTTTAAATGAAACTATCTATTTTTTATTAAATATTCTTATAGCTTATTTCAAGAGCTTTCCAAAACACTATAACAAAATATTTTTTTCATTAAATACTTTTTGAGTTATGAGGCTTGAAATAATTTTTTAACTTTATAATAAAATAGCATAAAAATAATATAATAATAAAATAATGAGAGGAAATTATTTTTAAGAAAAAATATATAATTGTTAATTGCAAATTACATATTTTTTCTTCGAAACAACTATGTGTTTTCTTTACACCAATTGATTCCTCTCATTATTTTGTGTATAAAAATATTAATGTAAGATAATCGAAAAATGAATATTTTACAAGATATTTTACGGTTTGTAAAATTAAGAAATGATTTCAAGCCTCATAACTTGAAAAGTACTTAATGAAAAAATATTTTATTATAGTGTTTTGGAAAGCTCTCGAGATAAGCTACAAGAATATGTAATAAAGAATAGGGAGTTCCATTTAAAAAATTGAAGATGACTTTCACCTGAGCTTCAAACTGACTTTACGAGGTCAAACCAATGACGTAATCTTATGTCCCCCTTCGAACCAAACAACTTTTGTCTGAAACATTTCTTTCTAAAATGCATGGTTCATGAAATATTCGACCGTTTCCAGACTTTTGGTACACCCTGTATACATATATATGTACATATATACACATATGTATAATAATCGTATATAATAATCTTAAATAAAATAAAAATACATCTACACATGCATATATAAATAAATTATGGAACCCTTCCTTCTTTTTATTTTATCGTAAACCCTGATTAGACTCAAACTATTTTTATGTTATTTCATTGAATATTAATAATAAATCTTAAGCAAAATACATACATTATATACAATATAATGATGTAAAAAAATACACGAGAGATCACGTATATGATTATTGTATACTTGCAGATTTTATTTTCTTATTTTTTTTCCGTTTGTCCAATTTTAAATTTTTCGCAAAATTATTTGAAAAGTCATTAACCTCGATATCACTCAGTATTTTGATGAAAAAAAAAGTTTAAGATATAGGATCGGCAACAATATGTAGGGAAATTAGGTTTCGCGATATTATTCGAATGCATGACCGAGCATTAATACAAAACAGCCTGAAGTGAAAGAGTACCGAGACCGTTATCAATTACGCATTCCTATGTTGCAAGGCTGCGTTTAAAAGAGCCACACATGGATTCATCGAGACTGGTCATAATTTCACCATGATTACATGGGGAGAGCAATAAACGATTCCGCAATTTCACTATTTCGTATACGTATTACTGGATACAATCGTCAATTATTGATGCACATCCTCGATGATGATGACAGCTCGTCGCTGTGAAATTATACTTCTTATATCGAGGCCTAATCAAGCTCTATTAACAGCTGGCTATCATTGTCTGGTATCATAATGGTAATAATAATGATAACGACATTCATTACATTAAAGATCATGTACTTATCGACGACGTGAACATTCATGAGTGTTATTTTACACAATGATATATATCACTTGAATATACTATTGAAAACTACCTGGATATTAATATCTGTAATAACAAATAAACATTTTATATCAGATTTTATATCAGATCTATTTTATATCAGATTTATTGATAAAAATTATTAAATAAAATAGATATTATTAATAATTATTAATCTGTATTGATAGAAAACATCTCTTGAGGATGTTTTATATTCTTTGAAATTTTTAGGTGACATTATACAGGGTGTATCTAAAATGACACAAATTTATTTATTTCTCAAGAGAGAGTGATACGTCAAAATCTTTTTTTTTCTTAAATGCAGCCAATTATTAATTTTTTCTCCAAACTTTAAGGATCTCTAGGTCGGAGGAGGGTTCATTTGCGAACACATGTTCATAAGAAAAAAAATCTTATTTTGACCTCTAGAATTCCTAAAATTTAGTGCATCATTTCAGATACACTCTGTATATATTAGCAAAAAATTCAAATAATTATTAATTTATTAGTAACTTTATTATTTTGTTTATAATTTTATATAAATATTACAACTACTATCGTACAAGAATAAGTAAAATTTAAGCCATTTGAATTTTAAGATGATTAGTCATCATAGCCACGATGATCTGATTCCGAAAGGAAGTGAAATTCGGCTATGGTTTCAATTAAAATTCCTGATAGCGAATCGTTATTCGCGAAAGCATAATGGTAATATTGATAACGACATTTATTACATTAAAGATCAAATACTTATCGATGACGTGAACGTTCATGAGCGTTATTTTACACAATGATATATTACCACTTAAACATACCATTGAAAATTATCTGGATATTAATATCAGTAATAATAAATAAACATCTATTTTATATTAGATTTATTGATAAAAATTATTAAATAAAATATATATTATTAATAATTATTAATCTGTATTGATAGAAAACATCTCTTGAAAATATTTTATATTCTTTGAAATTTTTAGGTGACATTATACAGGATGTATCTGAAATGACACAAATTTATTTATCTCTCAAGAGAAGAGTGATAGGTAACGTCAAAACCTTTTTTTTTTTAAATACAGCCAATTTTTAATTTTTTTCCAAACTTTAAGGATCTCTAACTCGGAGAGGGAATTCATTTGCGAACCCATGTTCATAGAAAAAAAGGCTTATTTTGGCCTCTAGAATACGCTCCTAAAATTTAGTGCATTATTTCAGATACACCTTGTATATATTAGCAAAAAATTCAAATAATTATTAATTTATTAGTAACTTTATATCATAAAAATATATCGTATAAAATTTTACTTTTACGTTTTAACAAAGTAATGTCTTCTTCTTCTAAACTAATAAAATATTGATTTAAAAATAAAATATTGATTTTAAAAATAAAATATTGATTTTAAATATTTTAAAATGTTTCTAAAATATTTCAAAATTTTACTTTTATGTTTTTTAACAAAGTAATGTCTTTTTCTTCTAAACTAATAAAATATTGATTTAAAAAATAAAATATTGATTTTAAATATTTTAAAACGTTTCTAAAATGTTTTAAAATTTTACTTTTATGTATTATTTTGTTTATAATTTTATATAAATATTACAACTACTATCGTACACGAATAAGTAGAATTTAAGCCATTTGAATTTTAAGATTAATCATCGTAGCCACGATGATCTGATTCCGAAGTGAAATTCGGCTATGGTTTCAATTAAAATTCCTGATAGCGAATCGTCATTCGCGAAAGTATAATGATAATATTGATAACGGCATTCATTAAAAATCAAGTACTTATCGACGACGTGAACATTCATGAAAGTTATTTTACACAATGATATATATCACTTGAACATACCATTGAAAATTATCTGGATATTAATATCAGTAATAAACATCTATTTTATAAAAGATTTATTAATAAAAATTATGAAATAAACTAGATATTATTAATAATCATTAATCTGTATTGATAGAAAATATCTCTTGAGGATGTATTATATTCTTTGAAATTTTTTAGATGACATTATACAGGGTGTATCTGAAATGATACAAATTTATTTATTTCTCAAGAGAGAATGATAGGTAACGTCAAAACCTTTTTTTTTCTTAAATGTAGCCAATTTTTAATTTTTTCCCCAAACTTTAAGGATCTCTAGCTCGGAGGGGGAGTTCATTTGCGAACACATGTTCATAGGAAAAAAAAGCTTATTTTGACCTCTAAAATACGCTCCTAAAGTTTAGTGCATCATTTCAGATACACCCTGTATATATTAGCAAAAAATTCAAATAATTATTAATTTATTAGTAACTTTATATCGTATTATTTTGTTTATTTTTTGTTTTGTTTATTTTGTTTAATATAATTTTATATAAATATTACAACTACTATCGTACACGAATAAGTAGAATTTAAGCCATTTGAATTTTAAGATTAATCATCGTAGCCACGATGATCTGATTCCGAAGTGAAATTCGGCTATGGTTTCAATTAAAATTCCTGATAGCGAATCGTCATTCGCGAAAGCAATGATGTGCCTTGTCGAACGTTTCGTCTCGCTCCGATTACACAAATAGGATTACGAATAACCCGTTTCCATTGTGGGCGGAATATATTAATCAACAGTGGGACAAACGTGAACGTTATACAATTCAATGCTTAACGTAAGGCTGTCAAACTTGAAAATGCTCAACTAGCATAATAAATATAATCTTCTTGCAACGACTTCGTGAAAAAAAAAGTTTACATTGCACAAAAAATATAATATCATTCGAAGTAAGCGAGAAGAAAAGAGGGACAGAGATAAATTCCCTTAGATTTATATTAAATATCGATAAATGTCCAACAAATCCAAATGCAGCGTATGTGCAAATATATGCAAATATACTGTAATAATCTCATTACATTATGCAATCAGCGCGTTGCACGCACATGCTAAAGGCTCATCAAGGTAATCGAAAACAGGTGATATTACAATTTACACGTGTAGCTCAGAACATTATTACCACGATAATGAGAATTTATTCGAGCTTTTTCTAACATTGTAAAGCGTGATAAAAGTCAAGGCTGCTCCCCGGTTGACTGTAAAGTTACATTTTCATCGAGATATTTGCCCGAAGATAAAAAAAGATTTTCAATTACGCGCGCGGAATAATTAATCCCCTAATTGATTTTATTGCAACGTGTTGCGTATTTATGATTTTCATCCAATAATTATTGCATTAATAATCGTGTATCATTACCGATAATGAGATAATGTACATTAGGCGGACAGAATTCTATATAAAACGATAAACGCGCATTATGGAAGTTGTATTTATCTCATATAATGCGCACATGGCTCTATTGTAATTATCTTGTATCTGAAAGTAGGAACATTTAGTGAAGAAAACCGCAGATTAGAAATGAACGTTTGTCGTTAACCGCTCTAATGAGATTTCTAAGCTCGATAAAAAAAAGCTGTATTAAATAGAGAATTTACGTGTAAGAAGTTCAAAGATCAGCTGTGTTGCACTTTTAAAATAAAGATTAATGATAAAGGCTTACTTTGTGTCAAAAATCTATAGAAAGTTATCTAATTAAGAATCTATGAATAGCTTCTTTATTCTCTGCAAAAAGTTTAGTTGATAATAGGAAACTTTAATAAGGTATCCGATTTACATGAGATATTAAAACTAATATTGATTTAAAAATAAAATTTTGATTTTAAAAATAAAATATTGATTTTAAATATTTTAAAACGTTTCTAAAATGTTTTAAAATTTTACTTTTACGTTTTAATAAAGTAATGTCTTCTTTTTCTAAACTAATAAAATATTGATTTAAAAAATATTGATTTTAAAAAATAAAATATTGATTTTAAAAATAACATATTGATTTTAAATATTTTAAAACGTTTCTAAATATTTTAAAATTTTACTTTTACGTTTTAACAAAGTAATGTCTTCTTCTTCTAAACTAATAAAATATTGATTTAAAAATAAAATATTGATTTTAAATATTTTAAAACGTTTCTAAAATGTTTTAAAATTTTTACTTTTACGTTTTAACAAAGTAATGTCTTCTTCTTCTAAACTAATAAAATATTGATTTAAAAATAAAATATTGATTTTATAAATAAAATATTGATTTTAAATATTTTAAAACGCTTCTGAAATGTTTTAAAATTTTACTTTTACGCTTTAATAAAGTAATGTCTCCTTCTTCTAAACTAATAAAATATTGATTTAAAAATAAGATATTGATTTTATAAATAAAATATTGATTTTAAATATTTTAAAACGTTTTCTAAAATGTTTTAAAATTTTACGTTTTAACAAAGTAATGTCTTCTTCTTCTAAACTAATAAAATATTTTTTTTTTAAATAAAATATTGATTTTAAATATTTTAAAACGTTTCTAAAATGTTTCAAAATTTTACTTTTACGTTTTAACAAAGTAATGTCTTCTTCTTCTACTAAACTAATAAAATATTGATTTAAAAATAAAATATTGATTTTAAAAATAAAATATTGATTTTAAATATTTTAAAACATTTCTAAATATTTTAAAATTTTACTTTTACGTTTTAACAAAGTAATGTCTTCTTCTTTTAAACTAATAAAATATTGATTTAGAAATAAAATATTGATTTTAAATATTTTAAAACGTTTCTAAAATGTAATTTAAAATTTTACTTTTACATTTTAATAAAGTAGTATCTTCTTCTTTTTATAATCAACCACTTAGATAATGCGGATGTTATTTAACTGTCTGCTCGAAAGTGTGTGCGCTGGTAACGTTGTAATCCGCCAGAAAAATTGCGCTTACATTACGGGTTGCTTCTCCGCTCTATATCTTCTTAATAAGGAAAACTTATTAATTCTCGTGAGAGTTACGACGAAGACGAAGCACCGGAATTTTTTGTTTCAATATAATAAAGGAAACTCGTTTATCTCTTTCAAAGTGCTACATAAAAGCAGTGCGTGCTATTATGCTGCTCTTCTAATTAATAAATTAAAATACATCGAGTTCCTCTTTATTTATTTAATTGTTTAATAATACTCTTTAATGATTTAATAATATCAAACGTTTTTGCAAAAATATTGTCGTTCTATAAATTTGATTTGCTCCTTTTCTAATTAATAAATTAAAATGCATCGAGTTCCACTTTATTTATTTAATTGTTTAATAATACTCTTTAATGATTGAATAATATCAAACGTTTTTGCAAAAATATTGTCGTTCTATAAATTTGATTTGCTCCTTTTCTAATTAATAAATTAAAATGCATCGAGTTCCGCTTTATTTATTTAATTGTTTAACAATACTCTTTAATGATTTAATAATACCAAATGTTTTTGCAAAAATGTTGTCGTTCTATAAATTTGATTTGCTCCTTTTCTAATTAATAAATTAAAATGCATCGAGTTCCGCTTTATTTATTTAATTGTTTAACAATACTCTTTAATGATTTAATAATACCAAATGTTTTTGCAAAAATGTTGTCGTTCTATAAATTTGATTTGCTCCTTTTCTAATTAATAAATTAAAATGCATCGAGTTCCGCTTTATTTATTTAATTGTTTAATAATACTCTTTAATGATTGAATAATATCAAATATTTTTGCAAAAATATTGTTGTTCTATAAATTTGATTTGCTCCTTTTCTAATTAATAAATTAAAATGCATCGAGTTCCGCTTTATTTATTTAATTGTTTAATAATACTCTTTAATGATTGAATAATATCAAATGTTTTTGCAAAAATATTGTCGTTCTATAAATTTGATTTGTTCTTTTTCTAATTAATAAATTAAAATACATCGATTTCCGTTATTTATTTAATTATTTAATAATACTCTTTAATGATTTAATAATAATGTTTTTGCAAAATATTGTTGTTCCATAAATTTGATTTAAAAAAGCAAATGAGAGAAAAAAAATCTAATACAATCGATATCTCGATAATCATTAATATCATTCAATATTAATTCAGATCAGAACAAATATCATAACAAGAATTTTTCTATAACGTGCGCCAGAAATGTATTTTTTTGAAAGAATTTATTTAATCGCTTCTACGAAGTAAACTCATTCAATGAAGAATAATATTTAATTAAATATTCAATAATAAATATTTATTTATTATTTATTATTTAGTTATTATTTCTTATTTATTTATTATTTATTTATTATTTATTATTTAATTATTATAATAAATATTTAATTTAATATTCAATTAGAATAACATTTCACGCGTCGATGGAATCTATAATCAATTCTTTGAGCGCTACTTGAAATGTCTCTTGAAAAAATGGAAGCGACGTGACGTCAATTTGGATCACTCGATGACTTTAATTTGCTGCTCTTGTCGCTAAACGCAAATTTCTACTAACCAATTTAAAAAAAGCAATTATTAACGCAACACAGAATCAAGTCTTTGAGCGATACTCGATAAAGTGTCTCTTTAAAAAACAGGAGCGACTTGACATCAATTTGGATCACTCGATGATTTCAATTTGCCGCTCTTGTCATTAAACGCGAATTTCTAATAACCAATTTAATAAGCAATTACTAACATCAGCAACATAGAACTGCCGAAGGCAGGTAATCTACGCAATCTTATCACTGACTTTATCAGCTGACTACAATCGCTGGCTCTCGTTGCATTTATATCCGAGCGATTCCATCGAAGGCTCTTTCCCCGAGATGGATACCGACCAAGAGAGAGAGAGAGATGGATCGCATCTCATTTTCACGATGGTATCACGAGGCGTTTCCTGAATGGACAGACAGAACCTGGAGCGGCCAAGAGCGACCGTTGGATGAGTAGGACAGTGTGTCGCCGTCCTGCACGTTGGGCCCCGTTCTTCTCCACGTGACCCGGCTACTGACCCACTTTGGTTTCTCCTGATTCCCTCCCTTTCTCCCCGATGAGGTTCCCCCCTCGGTCCCCCTCGTTCCACCTGTCCCCCTGGCCCCTGTCCACCAACAAGCGATTGCCCCTTCCTCTCTTCAACCGCAGCAGTATTGCCTCCACCATAAACGACCTCCACCATCGGACCAGCCACCACCATCGAAGGCGCCGCTTATGACTTAGCCATGCGACTCCAGCAGCACATGCCGTGCTACGACGACCAGACAGATACCATCCCGTTGGTTGGCCGGATGGACGATCGTGCGGTATAGATTGGTGCGAGCGCGTAAGAGTCACCAGAGAAGAGATCCCCAGGTTTTGGCGATCAAGTCCTGGGATCGATATGACTGATAGTGTACGAACGCGCGCGACAAGGGAAGCTCGATAATCGGTATCGGTTCGTTAAATTCGATCGTCTGCCAGCGTATGATTCGACCAACGAGTTGATCGGAGACCGGAGGGCAAGTTTCAGTGAAGAAGTGCGGAGGATCAGTGATCTCGAAGACTAACTAAGGCCGACACGACAAGGGCAAGGTCGCGTTTCCTCTCTCGAAGGAAGCGGACTGGAGGAGCGGATCTGCCGGAATTAAAAACGACGTTATGAGACGCGGTTAACGGGCCCTCTCGACGTTGCAAAGGTTAATGCGCTGCACGGTAAGTGGCTTGGCCCCTCAAGGGGTTGTTTGATCGATGATGCGACGGGCGTGACGTAATTTCCCTCATGTGCCGACACGCAGGGAATCGCTCGAGTTGCTCTCCGTCTTCATGATATATTGCGTTTCCGACCTGGAAACTTTTAACGCGCACTTTTCCATTTTATGCGAGTAATTATGTAAAAATGAATCATTTATTCTGAGCGTCATATATAAATAATCAGACGGGAATAAAGAATTGAAATAGAGAAAGATTCCCAGAGAGTGTATTGAAAATTTTATATTGAAATTATTATATTGAAATAATTATATTTTATTATATATTATTATATATAATTATGTATTATTATATATTATTATATATAATTATATATTATTATTATTAAAATAATTATATTTTATATTGAAAAATTTTTATATTAAAACATTTATTTATTAAAAAATATTTATATTAAAATGTTTATTTATTAAAAAATATTTATATTAAAATGTTTAATTATTTATATTATTTATATTAAAATATTTAATTATTGAAAAATATTTATATTAAACAATATACAAACGTTTTAGGCTTTGGAAAATTTTGAAATTGCGCTTATTACTTGCAATTAAAATATAAATATTTGAACAATATGAGATTTCTCGGTGAAATAATTTGTGACATTTACGTACATGTCATGCTTTAATTCTGAATTTTAAATCAATTACACAAATTTATTTCCTAGAGATGTTTTTCTGAAAAGTCTTTTACATCTAATTACAACGGAATTCTTGATTGCATCATTTACATATCATTAGCGTAGGTATTTTGCAGAAAATAAACTTCTGATGGAAGTGGAATATGACAGAAATCTTTTAATGATGTTTAATTCTCAATTTAATGTATACAAAAACTGAGTTATATTATTTGAAAATGTAAATAAGATATTTATTAGAATTAAATTCATTGAAGAGAAAGACAATTATTTAAAAAACCGATATTTCATACAATTTTATAATTTGAAGAAAATTCTTAAACAAATATTTCTTAATTAATCCATATCTAAAATTTAAATGCGATAAATAATAGTAAAATTGCTTCACATGATTTCTTATTTGTAGCATTGGCTCGCCAGAATAAAATAAATTTCTGATGGAAGTGGAATATGACAGAAATCTTTTAATGATGTTTAATTCTGCTCAGTTTAATGTATATAAAAACTGAATTACATTACTCGAAAATGTAAATAAGATATTTATTAGAATTAAATTCATTGAAGAGAAAGACAATTATTTAAAAAACCGATATTTTATACAATTTTATAATTTGAAGAAAATTCTTAAACAAATATTTCTTAATTAATCCACATTTATCTAAAATTTAAATGCGATAAATAATAACAAAATTGCTTCACATGATTTCTTATTTGTAGCATTGGCTCGCCAGAATAAAATAAACTTCTGATGGAAGTGGAATATGACAGAAACCTTTTAATGTTTAATTCTGCTCAGTTTAATATATATAAAAACTGAATTATATTATTTGAAAAAAAATGTAAATAAGATATTTATTAGAATTAGGTTCATTAAAGATGAAGACAATTATTTAAAAACCCGATATTTTATACAATTTTATAATTTCAAGAAAATTCTTAAACAAATATTTCTTAATTAATCCACACCTATCTAAAATTTAAATGCGATAAATAATAGCAAAATTGCTTCACATGATTTCTTATTCATATCATTCGCCAGAATAAAATAAACTTTTGATGGAAGTGGAATATGACAGAAACCTTTTAATGTGTTTTAATGTGTTTGAAACCTTGTAATGATGTTTAATTCTGCTCAGTTTAATGTATACAAAAACTGAGTTATATTATTTGAAAATGTAAATAAGATATTTATTAGAATTAAATTCATTGAAGAGAAAGACAATTATTTAAAACACCAATATTTTATACAATTTTATAAATTGAAGAAAATTCTTAAACAAATATTTCTTAATTAATCCACATCTATCTAAAATTTAAATGCGATAAATAATAGCAAAATTGCTTCACATGATTTCTTATTCGTATCATTGGCTCGCCAGATACATTCTAATCTCGTGGGAGAAAGTGCAACACGAGGTCAACAGCGAGATTCAAGATCGGAAAGCGCGCGCGTTCGAGGATCGGGAACCATCTATCAGAATCAAGACGTGATCGGAAATCGGCATAATCACGCGGATAACGATAATCGCGATCATGAGGACAGCCGACGTTTTAAAACAGAGCATTTCGACGCGCGTGGAAGACCGATTGCATCGATAACATGCTTCGTTGCACTTCAACTTATCTCTTCCTCTCGTCCTCGACTCGCGCTCGTATCCTTCATCCTCACTATTTCTCGCATCGTTAAACGTGCGTGACACGAAGCGAGGAGCTAGACCGAAAGTCGCAGGCAGATCTCCGGCAGGCAGATGAAATCGATAACGCAAGTAACAGGTATCGTCGACCTGACTCGTTGCACGGACCTGCCCTGGTTCGCTGGCAGACGAGACGCGACGACCGTGAAGCCGTGGTACACCTTGAGCCACCTTGAGAAATCGGCATCGCGCGAATTAACGTGCACGCAGCAATCGTCACGCACTACCGTAACTGGCGAATCTTAAATACAGTTATGTTTGATAGAAAAGAAATGATCAAGCTGATAGGAAAGCGAAGGATACGTGCTTGCGTGTGCGTTGTTATTTTTTTCCTTTGGGCTAGATTCTACTTTTCAAGATTTATCACACTGAGAAAAATCGTTTGATTGTATCAACAAGACGTATATGATTGAAAGCATTTTGGTTAAATCAAACAAGAATTTCTAGTTATCGTGATAAGACTAGATTCTTTTTAACTAGAACGTTTAATAGATTTTACTACAAGGATTTGGTTAGTATTTTCTAGTTGGATCTATAAAATTTCTTGTTACATTAATTTCTTTGCTTGCTTCTTAACTTAACTCGTATTCAATATTTGAAATGAAACTCGTATTGAATATATGAAATGTATAATAAAGAACTAGTATTAATAAAGAATTAGTGTTAACATTAAATCCAAAGTATATTTTTTTCTCTTACGAGCAATAATGCCAGAAAGGACGCTAGCTCTCTGATTGTGTGTGTTTGAGCTGCATCCTCTTCTTGCATCACTGTTTATCAGTTTAATTTCTAACAAACCGAATTTAAAATAATTTATTCAATAATCTGGATTGAATTTATCCAATAATCTTGTTGGAATTCAGAATCTTAGGCCGGTATTCATAGTCCGATCTTATATTTGAGATCGTCTTAAGTTCGAGCTTGAAATGCTACGCAGCTATTTGATTGGTTGAAGCTATTTGATTGGTGAGGTCTTAAGTCAACCTCGAAGCAGACTTAAGATGATCTTAAATATAAGATCGGACTATGAATACCGGCCTTAAATAGACTTTTGAGATTAGATGGAAAAAATTTTAAACGACCTGGTGCTCGCGAGTTTAACATTATTAACCAGAAAATTTGATAAATTTAATAGGAAAAAATTAATCAGATTCATCTGATAATTCCTACAAAAATTCTGGTTCGCCCATTTTTCAACAGACATACTGGTTAAATCTACTAGAATTCTAATTAATGCAACCAGATTTTTTTCTCAGTGTATTATTTTCTCTTACGAGCAGTAGTGCCAGAAAGAGGACGCTAGCTCTCTGATTGTGTATGTTTGAGCTGCATCCTCTTCTTGCATTACTGTTTATCATTTTAATTTCTATCAAACCGAATTTAAAATAATTTATTCAATAATCTGGATTGAATTTATTCAATAATCTTGTTGGAATTCAGAATCTTAAATAGACTTTTGAGATTAGATGGAAAAAATTTTAAACGATCTGGTGCTCGCGAGTTTAGTATTATTAACCAGAAAATTTGATAAATTTAATAGGAAGAAATTAATCAGATTCATCTGATAATTCCTACAAAAATTCTGGTTCGCTCATTTTTCAACAGACATACTGGTTAAATCTACTAGAATTCTAATTAATGCAACCAGATTTTTTTTCTCAGTGTATTATTTTCTCTTACGAGCAGTAGTGCCAGAAAGAGGACGTTAGCTCTTTGATTGTGTGTCTTTGAGTTGCATCCTCTTCTTGTATCACTGTTTATCATTTTAATTTCTAACAAATCGAATTTAAAATAATTTATTCAATAATCTGAATTGAATTTATCCAATAATCTTGTTGGAATTCAGAATATTGAGAATATAAATTTACCATGCGACACTAATGAACAAAACGCAAACTAAAAAATATGGTCGTCGCAAAAGGCGATTTAATATTGTTTAGATACGGCAATCAGTGTGTTTCTATGAAATAAAAGTGAATAATACATTGAGAAGTATTAGAATAACCAAAAAAAATGAAGACACAAGGAAAATAAATAAATTTTTTCACGACTTTTTACCGCACATGATAATTAAGCCAGAATTTATTACATTCTGGCCTTTAATCATATTTCTTAAAGAGGGTGTAGTATTGGTATAGCTACACAAAATATCTAAACGCAGTGACAACATTTGCGTTTTCTTAACAATTTTTCAAACAATATTCTTAAATGTCAAATCGTCCTTTGCGACAGCCATATTTGTTATGCGACACGAGCGGGCCTCTACTCGCGGTGATAATTTTTTTTCCCAATTAAACAGACTTTTGAGATTAGATGGACAAAATTTTAGAGGACTTGATGCTGGCGAGTTTAATATTATTAACCAGAAAATTTGGTAAATTTAACAGGAGAAAATTAATCAGATTCATCTGGTAATTCCTACAAGAATTCTGGTTCGTCCATTTTCCAACAAACATACTGGTTGAATCTACCAGAATTCTAATTAATGCAACCAGATTTTTTCTCAGTGCAGTTCCTCTCTTATTATATTCTCTTTCTTTCTCTTTTGTTTTTATATGGGATATATGGATATTTTTAAAAATCTCTAAAAATATCGAGAGATCGAGAAATCGGGGAGGAGTTTTACGGAAATAGCGAGTCGATATTTTCACTTTTAGACATGTAATTCCGCTACTGTGTGGCGAGAAAACTCCACAGGCGAAAGATCTCTCGCGTTGACCCCTAACAGCTCCTAACGCACACATCCTTCACGCACACGTTTGATGTATACCTAAGTCAGGTATGTGGCGGCGAGTCATAACGGTTGTCGACGGTTCATTGTCGCTCTTTCCAATCATGTAGGCTCATTTGTGCATTTAACGCTTTTACGTGACGCTTTTTATCGGTTCAACTAATGGGAGAACACGTGGTGCTTTTTAAAATTCATTTCAACACTGACAGAAATTCTCTCTCTTTCTTTGATAAGGATTTTACACCAGAAAAGGTAAAATATTACGAGAATGCAACAATGAATTACACCTACATATTTTCTTTTGTATTTGAAAACTTTTCCCTTTTATCTCTCTCTTGATTTTAAAATTGACTTTATTAAATTAAAAAATATTCTCTTCAAAATATATTTAATAAATTATATCTTACTCTTAGAAATATCTCAAAAATATGAAGGGTTATATTTAAATAGATTTTAAATAAATTTCAGGGGTTGAAATTGTTTTTGACACTTTTTTTTAACAGGTATAAATATCTATATTTAACCAACGAGCCTCGTTTACAGAAAGTTTCATTAAAAATAGAATTTCCGCATCGAATATTTTTGCAATAGAATCATAAATAAATAATCATTATAATTAATAATAAATAATTATTATTAATAATAATAAATAATAATTATTAATAATAATAAATAATTATTATTAATAATAATAAATAATAATTATTAATAATAATAAATAATAATTATTAATAATAATAAATAATAATTATAATTAATAATAAATAATTATTATTAATAATAATAAATAATAATTATTAATAATAATAAAGAATAATTATTAATAATAATAAATAATAATTATAATTAATAATAAATAATTATGATTAATAATAATAAATAATAATTATTAATAATAATAAATAATAATTATAATTAATAATAAATAATTATTATTAATAATAATAAATAATAATTATTAATAATAATAAAGAATAATTATTAATAATAATAAATAATAATTATAATTAATAATAAATAATTATGATTAATAATAATAAATAATAATTATTAATAATAATAAAGAATAATTATTAATAATAATAAATAATAATTACTAATAATTGTTATTATTTTCATGCGATCGATAATGAAAATCTTCACGTATAAGTGTCACTTTCGATGTTTCGTACAAGTCTTTGGCATTAAATCCGACACAGAAGGAAACGATCAGTTTTGCACGAACGATCGCGCTCAAAATATCTCGTCTTAAACGAGCGAAAGCAGAGATCGTCTGCAATCGCATTCTCATTCCAAGTGTAATTTCGCGCGAAAAGTCGCGGAAGTTCCGTTCGAACAACACGGATCTCCTACTTTCTCGGATTATTTCGCTAATCACCGTTGACTCGATAATCGACGTTCACGCGAAGAGAAAATAGAGGCCAAAGATGTTCCGACCTGTTGGATTAATTCGAATCGCGCTTATCCGCGAGAAGTGAATCGCGGAAACGAGGTTGAGAGGAAAAAAAAATCGTGCGAATATTTCTTCCTAGATCGCGCACAAATATCTGTAGAAAGAAATTTCAATTATCGAAAGAGCTAAAATTAAAATATATACACCATATATAACGTGTGCGCAGGTGATTGTCAGCTTCTGACTTTGAATCTTTCGATGAGATTTTAGCAAGGCTTGAAATTGACATTTCAATATACATTTTGATGTCATCAATCACATATGTGCTCGTATGATCGATCGTCAGCGTCAATTGTGGAGGATCTTCGCGAGGATCCGCGACAGATTGTCGAGGACGAGGAAGCTACTGTCGAGTGCGAAGCAATTGGGTCACCCAGATCCAATAATCAAGACACGTCGAACTGAGCTTTCTCCGGGGTCCACTAGATGTGTACATATAATGCACGCATACCAATAAATCCGGCATTGACGAACGGCCAATGAACGCGGAAGAATCTTCGATTCTTTGACCTCGCTCGGGTCGAGGTTGGAGGATCCCTTCTGGCGAAGATCCTCGAGGCAAGCGTGGGATCTCGCCGCGTTTTTCTCGCGGACATTTTTCCGGCTCGCCGAGAGGAAAAGAGAGAGAAAATTCCATCGTATGCAGCTTCTTCTTCATCGATAAAGCATATCGAGAGACGTACACTGGAGTTTGATCATTGCGATAGATAGTCTGGAAAGTAACGTTCAAGAACCTTAATGCACTGAGAAAAAAATGTGGTTGCATTAATTAAAATTCTGATAGATTCAACCTGTATGTCTGGAAAGTGGATGAACCAGAATTCTTGTAGGAATTATCAGATGAATCTGATTAATTTCTTCCTGTTAAATTTATCAAATTTTCTGGTTAATAATACTAAACTCGCGAGAACCAGGTCGTCTAAAATTTTTTCCATCTAATCTCAAAAGTCTGTTTAATTGGGAAAAAAATTACCACCGCGGGTAGAGGGACGCTTGTGTCGCATAACAAATATATTTGTCGCAAAGGGCGATTTGACATTTAAGAATACTGTTTGAAAAATTGTTAAGAAAACGCAAATGTTGTCATTGCGTTTAGATACTATGTGTAACTATACCAATGCTACACCCTCTTCAAGAAATATGATTGAAGACCAGAATGTAATAAATTCTGGCTTAATTATCATGTGCGGTAAAAAGTCGTGAAAAAATTTATTTATTTTCCTTGTGTCTTCATTTTTTTGTTTATTCTAATACTTCTCAATATATTATTCACTTTTATTTCATAGAAACACACTGATTGCCGTATCTAAACAATATTAAATCGCCCTTTGCGACGGCCATATTTTTTAATCTATGTTTTGTCCATTAGTGTCGCATGATAAATTTATATTCCCAATATTCTGAATTCCAACAAGATTATTGGATAAATTCAATCGAGATTATTGAATAAATTATTTTAAATTCAGTTTGTTAGAAATTAAACTGATAAACAATGATGCAAGAAGAGGATGCAGCTCAAACACACACAATCAAAGAGCTAGCGTCTTCTTTTCGGCATTATTGCTCGTAAGAAAAAAAAGATATACTGAGAAAAAAATCTGGTTGCATTAATTAGAATTCTGATAGATTCAACCAGTATGTCTGTTGGAAAATGAACGAACCAGAATTCTTGTAGAAATCACCAGATGAATCTGATTAATTTCTTCCTGTTAAATTTACCAAATTTTCTGGTTAATAATACTAAATCCGCCAGCATCAAGTCGTCTAAAATTCTTTCCATCTAATCTCAAAAGTCTGTTTAATATTCTGAATTCCAACAAGATTATTAGATAAATTCAATCCAGATTATTGAATAAATTATTTTAAATTCAGTTTGTTAGAAATTAAATTGATAAGCAGTGATGCAAGAAGAGAATGCAGCTCAAACACAAACAATCAAAGAGCTAGCGTCCTCTTTCTAGCACTATTGCTCGTAAGGAAAAAATATATACTGAAAAAAAATCTCGTTGCATTAATTATTATAGAATTCTGGATTCAACCAGTATATTTGTTGGAAAATGGACGAACCAGAATTCTTGTAGAAATCACCAGCTGAATCTGATTAATTTCTTCCTGTTAAATTTACCAAATTTTCTAGTTAATAATATTAAACTCTTCAGCATCAAGTCTAAAATTGTTTCCATCTAATCTCAAAAAGTCTGTTTAATATTCTGAATTCCAACAAGATTATCGGATAAATTCAATCCAGATTATTGAATAAATTATTTTAAATTCAGTTTGTTAGAAATTAAACTGATAAACAGTGATGCAAGAAGAGGATGCAGTTCAAACACAAACAATCAAAGAGCTAGCATCCTCTTTCTGATACTATTGCTCGTAAAAAAATAAATACTTACTTTAAAAATACTATATACTTTGGATTTAATGTTAATTCTAGTTCTTTATATACATTTCATGGCAAATATTGAATACGAATTAAGTTAAGAAGCAGGCAAAGAAATTAATGTAACAAGAAATTTTATAGATCCAGAAAATACTAATCAAATCCTCATAGTAAAATCTATTAAACGTTCTCTAAAGTTATAAAAACTCGAATCATAATAACTAGAAATTCTTGTTTGATTTAACTAAAATGCTTTCAATCATATATATCATGTTGATACAATCAAACGATTTTTCTCTGTGTGGGTTTCGCACTCTTGGCGATCAATAATAGAAATAAAAATGCGAAGCGACAATTTTAGACGGACAAAAAAGCGACACACAATATTATAATATTTTGTAAGATACAAAGAAAGAAACGAGAACGAGAGGTGATGTAAAAAATAAAGAATAAATTTTCGCACCGATCGATACGAACGACGATGGTAACCGGAAAAACGGAACACTCGCAACGAAAGTGACTTCACGGCCGTGCTTAGGGCGAACGAAAGGATTGCATCTCTGACAGCGCAACACGTGTCGATGTAACACACATTCTCACGACGTAATCCGTATAATGTGCGAGTCTATTACGCGACACAACGGCCTTATCGTGATTCCAACCCTGAATCAAGGTAACTGTACATAATGAAGCGATGCGCGTTTTAATGCTCGTACTTACACAAGTGATTCATGATTATGAATGATATTAATAGTCGTAGGAACATTGTTTATGTGTAATTTATGCTCGTCCTTTATAAATTTATAGCATAAGAAAGTAAATTAAAATATATATATTTAACGATCTTTTTATCTCTAGAATTTCTGCTTCTACTCTTCTAATTTAAATCGTAAAATCATCGTCATCAATTGGATGCAATTATTAATTTGATTAATTTGCCTCGAAACATACATTTTAAATGCCAAGCGACATCATATTTAAAATGCGAATGTGTAATATAATTCCGGTACATTTAGTTTAATTAACATAACATCGCTGTGTTTAATAAGATTAACATAATTACGCTACATTTCATCGACATTACATAAATTTACCGAACGCTCCGTAGTTTTAGGTTAACAAGCGAGAGAGAATGGAACAACAGTTAACATTTTAACGGATCGCATTAAAAATCAGAGCGGCACGAACGGGCTATTTATATGCAAAATCATTATCGCACACACGTAACTTACATTCAAAAGCGATCGTTCGACAATCAAACCGTCGCTCTTTAATCTGTACCATCACTCAATTACAATTTATTCATGCATGTGCAAGCGAGCTTAATAAAAATAAATTTAAATATCGCGCTCGAGTCTATTTCTTTGCATTCCAAGATTATTATTTTTACGATTTTACAATAAAAACATAAAATTGATGAAATCAAAGAACTTCGTCTATTTCTTTGCATTCCAAGATTATTATTTTTATGGTTTTACAATAAATAAAATTGACGAAATCAGGGAAACAGAATCTCGGAATTTCAAAACCCATCAGACATTTAGATAAATGACAACAATCTCTATACCATTAATACAGTAAGTTGTAGTCAATTACAATTTATTCCTGCATGTGCAAGCGATCTTATTAAAAGTAAATTTTAATATCGAGTCTATTTCTTTGCATTCCAAGATTATTATTTTTACAATAAATAAAATTGACGAAATCAAAGAACCAACTTCGGGGAGACAGAATCTCGGAATTTTAAAACCCATCAGACATTTAGATAAATGACGACAATCCCTGTACTATATTAATACGAGCGATCTTAATAAAAGTAAATTTTAATATCGCGCTCGAGTCTATTTCTTTGCATTCCAAGATTATTATTTTTACAATAAATAAAATTGACGAAATCATAGAATCAACTTCGGGGAGACAGAATCTCAGAATTTTGAAACCCAACTGACATTTTGAAAAATGACGACAGTCCCTATATCACATTAATATAGTAAGTTATAGTTGTCATTTACAATTTATTCCTGCATGTGCAAGCGATCTTAATAAAAATAAATTTTAATAGCGCTCGAGTCTATTTCTTTGCATTCCAAGATTATTATTTTTACGATTTTATAATAAATAAAATTGACGAAATCAAAGGACCAACTTCGGGGAGATAGAATCTCGGAACTTCAAAACCCATCAGACATTTAGATAAATGACGACAATCCCTATACCAAATTAATACAGTAAGTTGTAGTTGTCAATTACAATTTATTCCTACATGTGCAAGCGATCTTAATAAAAGTAAATTTTAATATCGCGCTCGAGTCTATTTCTTTACATTTCAAGATTATTATTTTTGCGGTTTTACAATAAATAAAATTGACGAAATCAAAGAACCAACTTCGGGGAGACAGAATATCAGAATTTTAAAACCCATCAGATATTTAGGTCCATATTCTGAATCCTCTTTTATCGATAAAAGTGTCCCTAAAAGTGGCTTATAGCCAATCAGAAGGCTTATAAGTCACTTTTAGAGGCACTTTTATCGATAAAAAAGAACTCAGATATGGGCCTTAGAAAAATGACAACAATCCCTAATCACATTAATACAGTAAGTTGTAGTTGTCAGTTTTTACAATTTATTCCTATATGTGCAAGCTATCTTAATAAAAGTAAATTTTAATATCGCGCTCGAGTCTATTTCTTTACATTCCAAGATTATTATTTTTATGATTTTACAATAAATAAAATTGAAAAAATCAAAGAACCGGGAGAGACAGAATATCAGAATTTTAAAACCCATCAGATATTTAGGTCCATATTCTGAATCCTCTTTTATCGATAAAAGTGTCCCTAAAGGTGGCCCTAAAAGTGGCTCATAGCCAATCAGAAGGCTTATAAGTCACTTTTAGAGGCACTTTTATCGATAAAAAGGACTCAGATATGGGCCTTAGAAAAATGACAACAATCCCTAATCACATTAATACAGTAAGTTGTAGTTGTCAGTTTTTACAATTTATTCCTACATGTGCAAGCGATCTTAATAAAAGTAAATTTTAATATCACACTCGAATCTATTTCTTTGCATTCCAAGATTATTATTTTTACGATTTTATAATAAATAAAATTGACGAAATCAAAGAACCAACTTCGGGGAGACAGAATCTCGGAATTTTAAAACCCATCAGACATTTAGGTCCATATTCTGAATCCTCTTTTATCGGTAAAAGTGCCTCTAAAAATGGCTCGTAGCTAATCAGAAGGCTTATAAGTCACTTTTATCGATAAAAAAGGACTCAGAATATGGGCCTTAGAAAAATGACGGCAATCCCTATACCACATTAATACAGTAAGTTGTAGTTGTCAATTATAATTTATTCCTGCATGTGCAAGCGATCTTAATAAAAATAAATTTTAATAGCGCTCGAGCCTATTTCTGTGCATTTCAAGATTATTATTTTTACGGTTTTACAATAAAAAAATAAAATTGATGAAATCGAAGAACTTCGTCTATTTCTTTGCATTCCAAGATTATTATTTTTACAATAAATAAAATTGACAAAATCATAGAACCAACTTCGGGGAGACAGAATCTCGGAATTTCAAAACCCATCAGACATTTAGATAAATGACAACAATCCCTATACCACATTAATACAAGTAGTTGTCAATTATAATTTATTCCTGCATGTGCAAACGATTTTAATAAAAGTAAATTTTAATAGCGCCCGAGTCTATTTCTTTGCATTCCAAGATTATTATTTTTACGGTTTTACAATAAATAAAATTGACGAAATCAAAGAACCGCGAAGACAGAATATCGGAATTTTAAAACCCATCAGACATTTAGGTTCATATTCTGAATCCTCTTTTATCGATAAAAGTGGCCCTAAAGGTGGCCCTAAAAAGTGGCTCATAGCCAATCAGAAGACTTATAAGTCACTTTTAGAGGCACTTTTATCGAAAAAAGAACTCAGATATGGGCCTTAGAAAAATGACAACAATCCCTAATCACATTAATACAGTAAGTTGTAGTTGTCAGTTATTACAATTTATTCCTGCATGTGCAAGCGATCTTAATAAAAGTAAATTTTAATATCGCGCTCGAGTCTATTTCTTTGCATTCCAAGATTATTATTTTTACGGTTTTACAATAAATAAAATTGACAAAATCAAAGAACCGGGAGAGACAGAATATCGGAATTTTAAAACCCATCAGACATTTAGGTCCATATTCTGAATCCTCTTTTATCGATAAAAGTGCCCCTAAAGGTGGCCCTAAAAGTGGCTCATAGCCAATCAGAAGGCTTATAAGTCACTTTTAGAGGCACTTTTATCGATAAAAAAGAACTCAGATATGGGCCTTAGAAAAATGACAACAATCCCTAATCACATTAATACAGTAAGTTGTAGTTGTCAGTTTTTACAATTTATTCCTACATGTGCAAGCGATCTTAATAAAAGTAAATTTTAATATCGCGCTCGAGTCTATTTCTTTGCATTCCAAGATTATTATTTTTACGGTTTTACAATAAATAAAATTGACGAAATCAAAGAACCGGGAGAGACAGAATATCGGAATTTTAAAACCCATCAGACATTTAGGTCCATATTCTGAATCCTCTTTTATCGATAAAAGTGCCCCTAAAGGTGGCCCTAAAAGTGGCTTGTAGCCAATCAGAAGGCTTATAAGTCACTTTTATCGATAAAAAAGGACTCAGAATATGGGCCTTAGAAAAATGACAACAATCCCTAATCACATTAATACAGTAAGTTGTAGTTGTCAGTTATTACAATTTATTCCTACATGTGCAAGCGATCTTAATAAAAGTAAATTTTAATATCGCGCTCGAGTCTATTTCTTTACATTCCAAGATTATTATTTTTATGATTTTACAATAAATAAAATTGACGAAATCAAAGAACCAACTTCGGGGAGACAGAATATCGGAATTTTAAAACCCATCAGACATTTAGGTCCATATTCTGAATCCTCTTTTATCGATAAAAGTGCCCCTAAAGGTGGCCCTAAAAGTGGCTCATAGCCAATCAGAAGGCTTATAAGTCACTTTTAGAGGCACTTTTATCGATAAAAAAGGACTCAGATATGGGCCTTAGAAAAATGACAACAATCCCTAATCACATTAATACAGTAAGTTGTAGTTGTCAGTTTTTACAATTTATTCCTACATGTGCAAGCGATCTTAATAAAAGTAAATTTTAATATCGCGCTCGAGTCTATTTCTTTGCATTCCAAGATTATTATTTTTACGATTTTACAATAATTAAAATTGACGAAATCAAAGAACCAACTTCAGGGAGAGATAGAATCTTTTAAAACCAATTTTAAAATCCATCAGACATTTAGATAAATGCCGACAATCCCTCTACCACATTAATACAGTAAGTTTTAACGAGTTAACGAGACTGCAGAAAGAATGGAGCAGAACGGCGGCGAATTGGTAAACTGGGTTACCAGTGCCTTGGTGAACCTGTGCGTTAAAGAGCGACCACCGTTCATTCTCGTCTCTTCACTTCGTTCTCCATTCTCCTCGTCTCGTTCTCATCAAGGCCTCCCCGCCGAAGATATCCCGTCGCGACGTTTACCTTCAGGTTCCACCGATATCTCGTCCCCGTTCCTCGCCTTCACGACTATCGTACAGGCCCGTGTGACTGACTGTAACGGGATTCCGCGGGATACACGCATGCACAGCCAGCTTGTTGTCCACCGCGAGCGAGGCGCGTGTGAGCGTGAACCTTCCTCCGAGGTAGAAGAGGATATGTGCATAGGTCCAGGGCAATGTTCCTCCTTATTTTGCACGATTCGCGTGTGAAAGGTGCGCGCAACAGTGTTTCGTGGAATTTTCGAGGGACTTTTCGAAGGTAGATCTAGGAGTTTAACGAGGGGTTTAGCCTTCCTTCCAAGTGCTCGACGATATTGCTTCGCCTTCATCTTGTTTACTTCTGCGCTTATTCCTTCTTTTTCTTTTAATCCCTTATTATTTCTGGACTAAATTAACCACGGATCTGTATTTTTATCAATTATAATGGCACGCTCGGGAAACCTGTTTTGACCTTTCGTTTTTTCTTTTTTTGCAAAAATTATTAATAGAGTTATTCTCGCGCTTGCATTTATTGCCGGAGGTTTCTTCTTCGTGTGTAAGCGACACCTACGTGCACACGTTTTTATAAAAGATCGATTCATATTTGTGAAATATTGGTTAATTCGTTGTATATATTCGTTCCATTGTTACCATTAAATTATCAGCCATTGTATTCGTCTCTGTGGATCAATAATTAAAATGACGAAGTGCATGAACCAAGCATAACGAAACAATATATATTGTGGTGTAACAAAAAATTATTGCTCACAAATCATACGATATTTCTCTTTAATTGTACTTTGTTAAATCAATTTATTATGTTTAATGTAATTTTGTTTTACAATTTTTCTTGATTTTGCTTTATTGTTAATGTAATAACAAATATTTATAATATTATATTTAAAATATTATACGCAATATTTTATAAATAATCTATAATGAATATCTTTTACATATGAGTGATTTATATTTATCATATTCAATTTTTTAATTTTTAGAAATAAGTATATACGATTTTCTTGAGTTGAATGATAAATATTATTTAATGTACATATATAGAGACATTGCGATGAAATTTAAGTAATTATCACTTCGTAATAAAAGATATTGATTAGAAAAACCTGTGGAGTAGAAACTCATTATATTGCAACTTCTAGTTTTGTACTTTGTTAAACCAATTTATTATGTTTAATGTAAGTTTGTTTTACAATTTTTCTTGATATTGCTTTATTATTAATGTAATAATAAATATTTATAATATTATATTTAAAATATTATACGCAATATTTTATAAATAATCTATAATGAATACTTTTTACATACTCGTATGAGTGATTTATATTTATCATATTCAATTTTTTAATTTTTAAAAGTAAGTATATACGATTTTCTTGAGTTAAATGATAAATATTATTTAATTTACATATAAAGAGAGATATTGTGACGGAATTTAGCTAATTATTACTTCGTAACAAAAGATTGAAAAACCTGTAGAGTAGAAACTCATTATATTGCAACTTCTAGTTTTGTACTTTGTTAAATCAATTTATTATATTTAATGTAATTTTGTTTTACAATTTTTCTTGATATTTCTTTATTGTTAATGTAATAATAAATATTTATAATATTATATTATAAATATTATATGCAATATTTTATAAATAATCTATAATGAATACTTTTTATATATGAGTGATTTATATTTATCATATTCAATTTTTTAATTTTTAAAAGTAAGTATATACGATTTTCTTGAGTTAAATGATAAATATTATTTAATGTACATATAGAGAGACATTGCGATGGAATTTAAGTAATTATCACTTCGTAATAAAAGATTGATTAGAAAAACCTGTAGAGTAGAAACTCATTATATTGCAATTTTTAATTTTGTACTTCGTTAAATCAATTTATTATATTTAATGTAATTCTGTTTTACAATTTTTCTTGATATTGTTTTATTGTTAATGTAATAATAAATATTTATAATATTATTTAAAATATATTATTTAAAATGTTATACGTAATATTTTATAAATAATCTATAATGAATATTTTTTACATATGAGTGATTTATATTTATCATATTCAATCAATTTATTATGTTTAATGTAATTTTGTTTTACAATTTTTCTTGATATTGCTTTATTGTTAATGTAATAATAAATATTTATAATATTATATTTAAAATATTATACACAATATTTTACAAATAATCTATAATAAATACTTTTTACATATGAGTGATTTATATTTATCATATTCAATTTTTTAATTTTTAGAAATAAGTATATACGATCTTCTTGAGTTGAATGATAAATATTATTTAATGTACATATAAAGAGAGACATTGTGACGGAATTTTGCTAATTATTACTTCGTAACAAAAGATTGATTAGAAAAACCTGTGGAGTAGAAACTCATTATATTGCAACTTCTAGTTTTTCTGGCATATACGAGTAGCTGATATTTCTGTACCGTTACAAAGGACAAATATGTATCTACATCGATCTGGTAATGAGATCTAGGAAGTTACAGTTGCTGAACGATTACCGTATACTGGAATTGAACCTAAAAAGATACGAGTTCTATTCAATTCAATGAAAAAGTTGTCTTTATAAATTCACACTCAACGTAAAAGAAAAGAGAAACGCAAATGATAAAATATATATATCTTATATCATATGTTTGCATATGTATTCTGTACATAATATTTTAAATTATAATATGTTTAAATTATTATAAGAATGAAAAATAAAATTCCGGTTGAAACAATATCAAGTTATTTTTATTTAATGCGTAATTATTTTCTAAGAAAATTTATATCACGAAAATTGCAATTTATTTCCACTTTTTTCTTGTAAATATATACATACATAATATATAAACATACGTATCTTTTACGTCACCTTTTATGTCTCAAAGTCGGGTTTAAAACTAAAGGGTACTTTAAGATCCTCGTTGAACTGGTGCCAAGAGCCGCCTTTATAAATAAATTAACGTTGACTTAAAGCAGAGCTATCTTTAAGTTTAAAAAGAATTTTCTTAATTCTCTGTCTAGTTAGTATTTTTCGATATAATCAATATAAGTTATTTAAGACAGAAATATTTTTTGATATTAACGATCATATTATTTTTTTTCATTACAGATGGCTACTGGGAAAACTATTCGTCTATCATTCATCTTTCTTACTTTGACATGCGTATTTTCTCACTCTTGGACGCCGCAAAATGAAGGTAATTATTAAAAAAATTGTTATAAAATATTATCTATATTATACATTTATTTTTAAAACATTTAATAATATTATCGTAAAACATTTAGTAATATTTTTTCTAATCTTTTATCAAGCGAATATTTTTTAACATTTTATTACTTTAAAAGATCGCTTATTTAAAGAAAATATATGGAACAGAAGTTTACACATTTTTTATAAATAATGTGTAAAAATAAAATATATAATTCATACTTTTATTTCTTTTTTTATTTTTTATTTAAATATATTTCTGTTGTCAATAGATTCATGTGTCTTTTAGAGAGAAAATAGTAAATACATAAGAAACGTATAAATAAAACAAACTTGAATTTCTACTTTTTATTGTTCTCGCTAATATATATTCTCGTTAATATTCATGCCAGCGCGCGCGGTTCGTGCCGCAAAATGATACGTTAAAGTCAGCAGTCATTACTGACACCAAATTCTACTTTCCGTTCTTCTTTGAAGAAAATGAACCACAAAGAGATGTCGTACAGAAGGAAGCTTTTCGCCATTTTATTCCGGTCGCGCGTTATAGACGTACGGACGAGGTGAAATTCGATTTTCTGCCGAGTTGCGCGAATATCGATGTCTCTCGGTTCCTTCCGGCGAGCGCGAGAGGAAGGTCAAGGGTCGCCGGAGAAAAGCAACGCGCGTCGTCCATGTTTCACGATTTAACGAGTCTTCGCGTTTGCTTTTTTTACGAGTTTCTGACACGATAAATATTGACACCGAATTCTACTTAAGGTTTCGCACCTCCTCTTGCGAAAGTCGCGCGAGGTGACACCCCCGCGGGTCTATTTGTATCAATAAGAAGCGAGACAATTTGAAAATACGTGCTTGAAAACAATCGTGTTAAATTTATAGGTCTCTCAAAATTGAATTTTTTCGGTACAAATATATCGTTGATGCATTTGCAGAGAGTAAATTTCAATATGCGACAATGATTTGAATGACGGAAATCGAGGTACACGATAAACAAATAGCAAATTAAACTTGGCAATTAAATTTAAATAATAAAACTCTGTTTCTTTTTATTAAAAAGCTTTTAATTTAAAAGCGAAATTTTAATGAGAAAATTAATTTGATTTTATTTGAAAAATTAATTGTAACTTTGATTTATTTTACAAAATATCGGATCATATTTATTTGAAATATTCAATATCGAATAAAATTGTGAAAAAACTCGCGATAAATTATGAATTCGCGTAAAACGCGAACTCGCGCAGAGAAAAAATTTATCTCAAATCTGTCGCAGAACTTATAACTGCGAGCGATGATAATTTTAAAACACTCTATACGTGTAAAATTGACGGCGAATTAGGAAATGTCGTCTTGAAACACTGAATTTTCAACGTGTTATGAGAAAGAACGTTCTTGACGACTCGATATTCTCGAAATTATTCTCACAGTCGGTGCAATCGCATTTAAATGCACATTAGCGTATGCATGACAGCTTCGCCCTATATATCAGAAACCCACCTTTCTCCACTTTCGCACGTTGATTTGTGTCAAGAGAATTTGCATGAACGCACATGATATTGCGGTATGTGACATTTACAGTTCTAATAATTTATCATGTATCACATTTCTCGTTGTACATTTGTTATATGAAATGCATGAGATCCGCATCGAAGTTGAACATTTTCTTCAATCTGTACACTGAAAAAACTGATTGGTAATAATTAATCAAATATAATCAAATATATTTATAAGTAATCAAATATATTTAGTTGTGAATTTTAATTGAATATTTGAGAAATATTACTATATTTGATAATAATTACTAAATCTTCAATTGGTCTAATTGCAAACAAATTTTGTTTGCAATTGAATCAATTAAACAATTTAGTAATAATTATTAAATATTTAATACTTATCATAAAATCTTTGATGTTTGTTATTAAATATGTATTAAATTGTTGTAAATATTACTAAATCATTCAATTTAAGATTATTAGATATTTGATAACTATTATTAAATGATTTAATTAGGTCAACATGTTTGATAAAATAATTGGTAATTATTAACAAATTTTGATAAGATAGTCGTTTTGCGAAAGCACATAAGGATATATTAGTTTGTTTGTTCATCGCTGTGCGACGTGAAATGCGCTATCTTTCTCGTATTTAAGTTTAGTTATGAGAATTATATAAAGTTTGCAAAGAGTAAACAGAGATTAAAAATAAAGATTAAAAATATATTGTTCAATTTAATTTCTGATTTCTCAATACAAAAGTTTCAGATATTAAATTGATTTTATAAGTCGGATAGAAGTAAATGTCCAGCAAATAAACAAAAATAATCCGTTCATTACATATTTAAAATGTAAAGTGCAATATGCAAGTATAAATTATAAATAAAAAAATAATAAAAAAAAATTTGATTTTAATTTTGATAATTTTAATTTTAATTTTTTAATTTCTCGTTATCATGATTTAGTTATAATTACCAAATATCTGATAATACTTATTAAATATATTATTTTCTGCTACCAAAATTTGATTACAGTTATTAAAGTTTTGTTAAACGAATCAAATTTGAATGAATTAAATTTAAGTAGTCTAAAAACTAAATATTTTATTTACTCAATTAATTTTTTTTGTAATTGTTACCACACATTTAATTAGCACTATTTGTCCAAATCATTTAGTAATTGTTATTAAATTCTAGTGTTTACTACTAAATTCTTTTTTCAGTGCACAATCAAAACTTTATTTCATGTCTGATCTGACATAAAATCGGGATAACGTAGCGACTTTTGAAAAAAATACTCGTATTATTCTCTCTCGCTGCTTTCACCTTATCTATTTCAAAGAGCATCTCTGCCAGCGTAGAAATATGCGTATCGTGGGAAATGCTTACAGAAGCAGAAAGTCCGACACCGCAGGGGGTTAATTATTATTACCAGTTGTTCCCTATGTATATTTTACTCTACTAAAGAATAAATGGGAGACCGGTTAATATTTAATAGGGAATTGCACGTCATTTTTATCGCGATTCTAATGCTATTTTAATGCTTTCTATAAAGAGTCCATTTTTCCCGCGCGATTATTAATCAATAAACTGTTATATTAGTAGCTTTTCTTCTCTTCAAAGAGAGATGCGAGATCTAATCTACATAATTCGAATAAATCTGCGAAGCAGTCAGGATCTTGGGAGGGCAACGCGAAGCTTTCGATCGAAATTAATCATTCACGAATCTTTCCGCGAAGCTTTCGGGGGGTCGTGCATTTTTAATGCGGCGGTTTCCGTTTTAAACGGGATTCTATTATACATAAAATCGACAACCAACGTTTATAATATATTCGCCGTTACGTCACGCGCTCGCATTAATCCGACAACACGCATTTATATATATATTTATTTTATACGCTTTCATAAAGATCGCGCGCACCATTCGTTAAGTGGCGCGTCTTACGTGCTCCAGAATGGACATAATAATCGCGCTTTCATAAGCGAATCACGTAGCCAACCCATATTTCGCGACATTGTGCAGAATCTCGCGGTTAATTTAAATTGCAAATTGCCCACTTTTTTCCCCGTCGCATAGAAAAGAAAGTTGAATAGCCTGTGGTTGCGCTGTGAAAAATGAGCAAAGTTCTTTCGCGCAAGAACATATTTTTGCATTTTAAAACCACGATGAGTAAAGACGATGAGAATCCAATCCTTCAAGTTCCTAATCAAAATGCAAACTTGTCCATTATATGCATAATTGTATATATTTTATTGTTATGTGTTATAAAATTATAATTTCATATATATTAAATTTACTATTTTTTAATTATTGCATAATAATATTTATTTTATTTATAAATATTTATATTTTATATATTTAATAAATATTTATATTCATTTTATATAATTATTATATTTATTTATATAATTGTTTTATATAATTATAATAATATTTATATAATTATAATTTTATTTATATTAAAAATAATTATATTAATATTATAATTATATTTATATTAAAAAATAGTAAATTTAATATATATAAAATTATAATTTTATAACACATAAGAAAAAATATAATATAAATATTTATATATATTACTATTTATATATATTAATTTACTATTTTTTAATTATTGCATAATAATATTTATTTTATTTATAAATATTTATATTATATTTTATATATTTAATAAATATTTATATTTATTTTATATAATTATTATATTTATTTATATAATTATTTTATATAATTATAATTATATTTATATTAAAAATAATTATATTAATATTATAATTATATTAAATTTATATTAAAATTTATATTATAGTAAATTTAATATAAATGAAATTATAATTTTATAACACATAAGAAAAAATATAATATAAATATTTATATTTATTTTATATTATATAATATTTTATATTATATAAATATATTATATTGTATTATATTATATTATATATTATATTATATAAATATTCATCTTATATTTTCTCTTATGTGTTATAAAATTATAATTTCATACATATTAAATTTACTATTTTTTAATTATTGCACAATAATATTTATCTTATTTATAAATATTTATATTATATTTATATAATTATAATAATATTTGTATTTATTTTATATAAATATTTATATTATATTTTTTCTTATGTGTTATAAGATTATAATTTCACATATATTAAATTTACTATATTTTAATTATTGCATAATAACATTCATCTTATTTATAAATATTTATATTATATTTATATAATTATAATAATATTTATATTTATTTTACCTAAATATTTATAGTATATTTCTTTTATATATTGAAGTAGAGAGACAGTTGCCTAGAAAATATTTAGGAGACTAAAAGTTGGGACATCCTTCAAACGACTTTACGATGGATTTTTACGTTCCTTAGATATGTGGTATTTAGAAACGACGAGGGAACGCGGTATACCGATGATGATAAACATGATGTGTGGCTGGTGAGACGCGAGAGCCCGTGCATAGGAAAAATCTGGAACGCCGGCCGTGAAGATCCAGACGAGAGGCATCTCGGAGTAGGTCATTATATATCGATGTGTGGAATGCACGTGTAGCAAAGCCTACATGCTTGCTCGTCTATGCTTTGGTCAGCTAAGCGTAACCGGAAGAGATAACCGCGTACAAGCACAACATACGGACGTGAGAAGCGGGCGGTGTATCTCGATGTTCTTTTTACCTTGTTAACTCGATATCGTTGATGATTCATATTTTCTTCTTTACGAGGGACTGTACGAAAGCCATTATCAGTGACGTTACAAGGAAAATGAGCTAGAGAGAGAGACAATTTCATGAAGAAACAATCTTCCCCTCGTCTTCTTTTCTCAAACAAGTCGGCGAGTGTCGACACGAAATTCATTTGTGCAGTTCCTATCTCAGGATGAACAACGCGTTCGTGTATCTTTTGGCTGACGCGAAAATGGTTATTTAATTTCTTTCCGCTACAGATACAAGTCGCACTTGATATAAATCTTCGATACGATGGCCTTCGATTTCTCTTCGAGGATAAGCTGAAATTGGGGCAGCGTTTCGAACGTGAATGCGATGCTCTTGCACAACCCAAATACCAAACGGAGCGATCTTCGGGAGTATCTTCTTCGTGTCATGCGACGCGATGAGCTCGTGGAATGATAATGATTCATTTTATATAAATTATTCCTTTTTATTACCTCTTAAGAAATCGTGAAAATTCTCTGAAACTGCATACGTGTAAATAAATAATTGAATTTTTATCAAATCATCGAATCCTTCTCCACATTCGACGTTCAACTTTCATCATTCTTTGTCAAGTTTTAGAGATCAAAATCATTTTACACTTCTCGCATCTTCATTTTATCGGTAGACACGCTGAGAAAAATCGTTTGATTATGCCAACAAGACGTATATGAGTAAAGGTATTTTTGTTAAATTAAACAAGAATTTCTAGTTCATCATGATAAGACTCGATTTTTTATAACTTTTTAATAGATTTTACTATAAGAATTTGATTAGTATTTTCTGGTTGGATCTATAAAATTTCTTGTTACCTTAATTTCTTTGCAAGCCACTTTTAACTCATATTCAATATTTACCATGAAATGTATATAAAGAACTAGTATTAACATTAAATCCAAAGTATATTTTTTTTCTCTTACGAGCAATAATGCCAGAAAGAGGACATTAGCTCTCTGATTGTGTGTGTTTGAGCTTCATCCTCTTCTTGCATCACTGTTTATCAGTTTAATTTCTAACAAACTGAATTTAAAATAATTTATTCAATAATCTGGATTGAATTTATCCAATAATCTTGTTGGAATTCGGAATATTAAACAGACTTTTGAGATTAGATGGAAAAAATTTTAGACGACTTGGTGCTGGTGAGTTTAATATTATTAGCCAGAAAATTTGATAAATTTAATAGGAAGAAATTAATCAAATTCATCTGGTAATTCCTACAAAAATTCTGGTTCGTCCATTTTTCAATAGACATACTAATTAAATCTAGCAGAATTCTAATTAATGCAACCAGATTTTTTTCTCAGTGTATTTTTTTTCTCTTACGAGCAGTACTGCCAGAAAGAGGACGCTAGCTCTCTGGTTGTGTGTGTTTGAGCTGTATTCTCTTCTTGCATCATGTTTATCAGTTTAATTTCTAACAAACTGAATTTAAAACAATTTATTCAATAATCTGGATTGAATTTATCCATTAATCTTGTTGGATTCAGAATATTGGAAATATAAATTTATCATGCGACACTAGTGAACAAAACGCAAACTAAAAAATATAACCGTCGCAAAGGGCGATTTAATATTGTTTAGATACGACAATCAGTGTGTTTCTATGAAATAAAAATGAATAATACATTGAGAAGTATTAGAATAAACAAAAAAATAAAGACACAAGAAAAATAAATAAATTTTTTCACGACTTTTTACCGCACATGATAATTAAACTAGAATTTATTACATTCTGGTCTTCAATTATATTTCTTGAAGAGAGTGTAACATTGGTAAAGCTACACAAAGTATCTAAACGCAATGACAACATTTGCGTTTTCTTAACAATTTTTAAAACATTATTCTTAAATGTCAAATCGCCCTTTGCGACAGCCATATTTGTTATGCGACACGAGCGTCCCTCTACCCGCGGTGGTAATTTTTTTTCCCAATTAAACAGACTTTTGAGATTAGATGGAAAAAATTTTAGACGACCTGATGCTCGCGAGTTTAGTATTATTAACCAGAAAATTTGATAAATTTAACAGGAAGAAATTAATCAGATTCATCTGATAATTCCTACAAAAATTCTGGTTCGTCCATTTCCCAACAGACATACTGATTGAATCTACCAGAATTCTAATTAATGCAACCAGATTTTTTTCTCACTGTAGAGAAGAGAATGTTATCTGAATGATATTATGTTTGATTTTTTCCTTTCTTTAATACCTCGAGATAAACATAAAATATAATTAAAATAACATACACAAAAATCTTAAAATGTGATAATAGAGAAGGAGAAGTTGCCTGTTCTGGAACTGATTTTTCACTCTTATTATTTTCCAGGCAGAAAGCTGTTTGGCGGCTATACGATAGTGCCAAAGGCGTGCCGTCCGTCATTGCCATCACGTACCAAGTCAAGCGGACCGACGATATGCATGTTCAATTACGAATGCACGCGGCGCAACGGCGAGGTGGTCGGCGCCTGCATGGACGGCTTCCTCTTCGGTGCGTGCTGCCAATTGCCGCCCAAGAGCTCGACGAGCTCGAATGGCGAACCGTTTGACACCGAGGAGCTTCTTCACCTGCATCAGCTCGATCATGTACCCGACATCCCCATTTTATTGAATCCAGACGGCACCCCAATCGGCATGTCTATTCCGCCAAGCGACGAGTCTACAAAGCTCGACAACAGGCCGATCAGTGCCTCGAATCATCCGGAGCCCGTGTACACGAAAATCTCCAGTTCCAATCAGGACTCTCTGTCAACGCCACCGTTGCCTGGTACGGTGAACAACGCTGAAAAGACGCAGTTGGTCCAGCAAGCGAACGTCAATCACTTGGCTGAGAAGTTCCCGACTCTTCTGGGCCAGCAAAACATCATTGATGACTTGAGACTACCGGGACTGTTGTCACATTCGGACTCCAACAACGATATTCAGGACCTGCCGGCGGTGAATCCTGTCACCACGTTGCTGAGTCCGGATCAGATTCTGCAAATAGCAGATCCGGTCGATCAGCTTCCGGCGCTGTTCTCGCAGGGCCTGGGTGCGAACAATCACAGCTACCCGGAGACTATATTGTTGAATGAGAACGGCACGGTTCTCGAGGAAACGAACAATCCGGACGAGATCTTTCAACCTTCCACCGAAACGTCGATCGATGACAGGATCACGCAGAGTGGAAGCACGTCGGATATCTGGATCAGGTTTCCGGAGCAGTCCGCTTCTTCTACGTCGCAGGCTCCAAAGTCGACAATATCCATAATGCCCAAGACACCAATGGTGACTCAGATGTACGCCAACACGCAGAAACTCACGAGCGACGTACTAAGCACGCAACTGACGATGGAAAGCTCATTCGAGAAGGTGGACACAGTCGAGAAGAACATGTCTACGAAAGAAGCTACGAGCCCAATGAAGCTCGAAAGCACTACCCCAATGACAGCTTCCAGCGTGAAAGAGGATCTGGTTAAAGTACCGACGATTACTTATGACCTGCCAGCAGGCAACAAGAAGAAGGACGACGTTCTCGACAACGAGGAGCTCGCCATCAATCACATAATCTCCATTCTGAACGATACCACACCGAAGTCGGAGCTATCGGTGACCGTTCCGGTTGCAAATTCCTCACCCATTCAGGGCTGGGTGAGCATCGACGAGACCTCGAAGCCCTCCCACGTGAAGATCAG
The DNA here is from genome assembly GCA_030586385.1 of Camponotus fellah. Classification (NCBI taxonomy): domain Eukaryota; kingdom Metazoa; phylum Arthropoda; class Insecta; order Hymenoptera; family Formicidae; genus Camponotus; species Camponotus fellah. The sequence continues at coordinate 103,626 of JAPIVC010000672.1, read as the reverse complement.
TTCTTCCAACTATCGATCCACCACCCTCGCGCCCTCGACATTCCCCTATACCTACTACAAGCCCAATTCCCACAGTTCCCTTCAACCGTCCAAACTTTCCTCGTACTACAACTACGAGATCCTTCCCACGGAAACGACTTTTACGTCGCAGTTCTCGACCTCCAGCCCGTACGTTTCGCGTCCGTCCACGCAGACCAGCCACTCTGGCTCCTCCAGCAGCACCTTCGCCGGCAGCCGACCCACGACGAACCCTCCGGCGCCAACCGTGATAGTTCTCGGCCCACTGGGTACGGAATTCACCACGAAGATCACCGAGAAGCCCGTCACGAGGAAGCCCTCGGGCGCGACCATCAAACCGATTTCCACTCCGATCAAAACCACGCCTCTGAAACCTATCTTGATCAATACCAAGAAGCCCGGGGTGTCCACCACCATAACCCATAACATCAACACCGTCATCTCCAACGCTGCCAACGCGAACAACGTGGTGTCCACCAGCTATATCAGCGTCAATCTGAAGGATGGCACCAGCGCGACGCCGATGATCGATGCAACGAGCACCGAGGCGATCGTTACCAAAATAGACAGCACGAAGCAGCGTCCAAGCACGAAGAAGCCTGTGATCTGGACCACGGTGTCCTCGTGGACGGGCAAGCCGACGTTCAGTCTGAGACCGTCGACGCCCAGCTTGAGCTGGTCGGTGGAGAATCTGACGCCGGTCAGCACCCTGATATTCAAGGACACCACGAATGAGGACGGGTACGTCAGGGGTACCACGACGACTGTACCTTGCGACGACGAGACCGCGGCGCCCGACGATCTCATCAACTTCCCCCCGGTGCGGAATCCGAATCTCAACATTTCCGTGCCGATCTCGCAGCAGGAGAAGCCGACCATCGTCGAGATCTACAACAACACCGGGTATCCCGACATCGAGTTGATTAGCGAGAACGATATCCCGACGCCCACGTTCCTGGAGGACGCTGTACTGACGGATAAGGTGGATGCTTTCGTCAACAAGCTAGTCGAGTCGCTGCAGGGTAACTTCCAGGTAAGGATGAGAGATAAGATTATTTACCTGAGAGCTTCACTCGATGTTTGACGAGGTTTTTAGATTGCTTCGGGTTTTAACGAATGGCAGCTTTTAACGCTGATTTTCTTTATCTCTCTCTTCCTTTTTCTCATTTGATAAATGTAATTTATATGAAAATCTCATTTATATACAAGTTGTATATTTATAGAAATCGGAACATTAAGAAATTATTTGTTAGTTTGAATCTTTCATTTATTTGCTTTTTAATTTAAATATACAATTCAATGTGATTAAATATTGTTAATATTTAATTTTATTTAATATTTAATTATTACTTAAGTATATTTAATATTTAATTAGTATTTAATTATATTTAATATTTAATTAATATTTAATATTAAGTTTCTTTAAGGATGTATTGGAGATATATTACAATCAATGAGATCGTCGTGAATTTTTAATTTAACATTCTTAATAACATTCTAAATCGTCATGAATTATTTCAAATTTTTTTACTTACTCCTTTAAAAGTTATTAATTTTGGAATTTTGCGATTTTAACATAGGATCTTATGTAAACATTCAAGAGACAGGTAATAAGTTATTCACAAACTATAAAAAAACAATGATAAAAATTTCATTTTGTAATATTATATTCTTCATACGTGTAAAAATGTTCTCACAAAGTTTTAAGGATGTATTGGAGATATATTACAATCAATGATATTGTTGTGAATTTTTAATTTAATGTTCTTAATAACATTCTAAATCGTCATGAATTATTTCAAATTTTTTTACTTGCTCCTTTAAAAGTTATTAATTTTGGAATTTTGCGATTTTAACATAGGATCTTATGTAAACATTCAAGAGACAGGTAATAAGTTATTCAAACTATAAAAAAACAATGATAAAAATTTTATTTTGTAATATTATATTCTTCATACGTGTAAAAATGTTCCCACAAAGTTTTAAGGATGTATTGGAGATATATTACAATCAATGAGATCGTCGTGAATTTTTAATTTAACATTTTTAATAACATTCTAAATCGTCATGAATTATTTCAAATTTTTTACTTGCTCCTTTAAAAGTTATTAATTTTTGAATTTTGCGATTTTAACATAGGATCTTATGTAAATGTTCAAGAGACACGTAATAAATTATTCACAAACTATAAAAAAACAATAATAAAAATTTTATTTTGTAATATTATATTCTTCATACATGTAAAAATGTTTCCACAAAGTTTTAAAACGATTTACTTGTTCGTTTTGAAATTATTATAAAAAATAACTGTGATTATCGGTTTGACGCAATATTGATGATAAAACGTCGCAACATTTTCTTGAAAATTAAGACCTATTTATATTAAAGAATTCGTATTCTGCTCAACTTTAATTTTTTGATACTTTGGATTAACTTTTAAGACAGACGGTCCGTCCTTAATACATCCTTAACGATTTTCTTTACCTCTCTCTTCCTCTCTCTCATTTGATAAATATAATTTATATGAAAATCTCATTTATATACAAGTTATACATTTATATAAATCGGAACATTAAGAATTTATTTGTTATTTTGAATTTTTCATTTATTTGCTTTTTAATTTAATTATATAATTAAATGTAATTAAATTTTTAATTATTGTTAATATTTAATTATATTTAATATTTAATTAAATTTAATTACATTTAATATTTAATTAATATTTAATTATATTTAATATTTAATTAATATTTAATATTATGTTTATTTAATTATGTAATTTGTTACTTCTCTGTTTATAAATTCCAACTCTCTACATATTAAACTTTATTTTGTATTTATTTATTTTTTCAACAAGCATTTACGCGAACATTTACGTAATAAAAAATCTGAAACAAAATATCGTGTAATATTTTAAATAAATAACATATGAAAATCAATGATACAAAAAAATATAAATGCATATTTTATTTATAAAAATACATACATATGTAAAAAGAGAAAGAAGAATATCTGACTGAGTTTTTGTGATATATTTTTCCCAATTGTATTTTTTAGAGCTTAAAAGACGTGGTTTACAATGGAAATGGCACTACAGCAGCTCCGGCGACACCTTCTAACGTAACAAAAAAACCGACTAATACAAGCTTTACGACAAGGAGACCGACGCGAAAACCCACGACCAAACCGTCGTCGTTATCGGCGACGACGGGGCCGACGAAGAGGCCATCGGCGACCACGAAGAGGCCCACTCGTATCACCCAGAAACCAACGTCCGAAAAACCAGCACGTCCCACAAAAGCTACCACCCCGAGGCCCAAACCTGCTACGTCTGCTGCGAACGTCACGACCAGGAGACCTCAGGCGACGACGAAACGCCCGAAGCCGACCAGGAAACCCACGACTGTGTTAACCAGCAGCACGGAAACGATTCTGCCGGAAGAACAGAGTGTGGCCCTGTTGAGTACATCCGAGAGCAATGACGTGGAAGAGAACCAGCCCGAATTTCGGACTCGTAAGTGAGCAAACGGTCAACGAGTTTCGAAAGATCGGAATCACTATCGCTTCTCTTTATTAAATCTGGAATTTCTTGTAAAAATGTGCAGAATTTTATGTTATTATCACGATCGTAATATTGCAATCAGTATATGTAACGATCAGTGTTTGCTGCAGATAATTTCAAAATTATCTAGATAAAGATAAAGATGAAAATTCGTAAATTTATCTTAAATAAGATAAAGATGATTTTGCTTTTACTTAATCTAGATGAAAGATGAGATGATTATTGCGATAATCTAGATAATTATCTAGATATTTTTGTTTATTTTATAATTATTTTTTATATTTCAAAATTATTTAGATAAAGATAAAGATAAAAATTCGTAAATTTATCTTGGATGAGATAAAGATGATTTTGCTTCTACTTAATCTAGATGAAAGATGAGATGATTATTGCGATTAATCTAGATAATTATCTAGATATTTTTATTTATTTTATAATTATTTTTTATATTTCAAAATTATCTAGATAAAGATAAAGATAAAAATTCGTAAATTTATCTTGGATGAGATAAAGATGATTTTGTTTTACTTAATTTAGATGAAAGATGAGATGATTATTGCGATAATCTAGATAATTATCTAGATATTTTTGTTTATTTTATAATTATTTTTTATATTTCAAAATTATCTAGATAAAGATAGAGATAAAAATTCGTAAATTTATCTTGGATAAGATAAAGATGATTTTGCTTCTATTTAATCTAGATGAAAGATGAGATGATTATTGCGATTCATCTAGATAATTATCTAGATATTTTTATTTATTTTATAATTATTTTTTATATTTCAAAATTATCTAGATAAAGATAAAGATAAAAATTCGTAAATTTATCTTAGATGAGATAAAGATGATTTTGCTTTTATTTAATCTAGATGAAAGATAAGATGATTATTACGATAATCTAGATAATTATCTAGATATTTTTGTTTATTTTATAAGACTATAAATATTTGTAAAAAATGTGACGCAGATTATAAATGGGATGTTAAAATCATAAACACATTCTTTCTCTTTTCCTAAAGAATATTTAAATAATAACAAAAAAATATATAAATGATATGATAAATATTTATTTATTAATTTATATTTATAATATGTTATTTATAATATATTTATAATATGTTATTTATAATATGTTATTATAATATATTTATAATATATTAATAATATAATAATAATATATTTATAATATATTAATAATAATAATATAAGAAATATATATTTTAGATATTTTAGATAGATTTTTAAAAGCTTGCCTGGAAAACTCTTTTGCATAATGAAAATGTCATCTTAGACAATTTTTAGATAAGATGACATATATTTTTTATCTAAGATAAACATAAAGATATTTTGTATTTTTTCATCTAGTTAAAGATAAAGATGATCTATTTCTTTATCTACATAATTATCAAGATAATTTTATCTAGATACCAGCAAACACTGGTAACGATTTGTCGCATTGACAGGATGTGGCTTCAGGCCTCTGGTCTCAAGAGCGGGGAAAATAGTCGGCGGAAAGGGCGCGCAATTTGGGGAATGGCCATGGCAGGTGTTGGTTCGCGAAGCGACTTGGCTCGGTCTGTTCACGAAAAACAAATGCGGAGGTGTACTTATCACCGACAAATATGTGATCACAGCAGCTCATTGCCAACCAGGGTAAGTCGTGCAAGATTTGACCGAAAATTGGGGAAACAAGATAAAGATACATAATTCATTCGTATTTATTTATAAAAAAATATGTCGCGTTATATAATCCTCTATAAAATTATAATATTCTTATATTTTATTATATATTGTACATACAAGGACAATAATCTGCTATTAACGGCTGATTCGTTAAGTCTGGAACATCGTGTATATTATTTTTCTTTATACGAATTTCTATAAATCGATTAAGGATGTTTTGTACCTATTTTCCAAATATTGAGAATTTAATGAAAATTGTACAGAATGTTCTTACATATGTATTTTATCTTTTATCTCCTTAAAGATGAATAAAATTATTTTAAGGATGTTTTGTACCTATTTTCCAAATATTGAGAATTTAATGAAAATTGTACAGAATGTTCTTACATATGTTTAGAAGCTTCAGTACAATTTTTAAATCAATTCACTAAAGCGTTCACAAGTTATAAGTTTTAATTTGCACCGAATTAACAGATGTTCTTATGGGAAACATATAATCACGTCAAGTGACAAAAACACATGGAAATAATATTCAGAATTTGAAATTTGCAAAAGTTTAGATACAGAGGAAATATTTGGTCAAATAATATTATACAAATACTAACTGGTTAAAAACATATTAAATATAATTTAATGAAGTTAGCCATGTATCTGTCACAAGGCGAAATTTTCTGTAAAAAGTTAATCATTTCGATTAACATAATTCGGAACATTTCAGTAAAAACGCAATAAATATTAAAAAATATATCTCTGCACTGTAGCTAAAATCAAATTATAATATTCCACACAATTTCTTATTTAAAATACATCAAAAGTGGATATATTCGTCAATATTGATTTTCAGCTACTTTTTACTGAAAGGATACAAAATATCCTTAAGCATGTATTGGACGAACGTCTGTCTTAAGTTAATTCAAAGTACTAAAAAATTAAAGTTGGGCAGAATACGAATTCTAATGGATCAAAAATTTTTTTAAAATCACGAAATCATACTTCAAAGTACTCTTTAATATAAACAGATCTTAATTTCCAAGAAAATGTTGCCACATTTTATCATCAATTTTGCATCAAACCAATAATCACAGTTATTTTTTAATAATAATTTGAAAATGAGCATATAAATCGTTTGAAAACTTTCTGAGAATATTTTTACGTGTATGAAGAATATAATATTACAAAATGAAATTTTTATCATTGTTTTCTTATAATTTGTGAATAATTTATTATCTGTCTCTTGAACGTTTACATAAGATCCTATGTTAAAATCGCAAAATTCAAAAATTAATAACTTTTAAGCAGCAAGTAAAAAATTTGAAATAATTCATGACGATTTAGAATATTATTAAGAACGTTAAATTAAAAATTCACGGCGATCTCATTGATTGTAATATATCTCCAATACATCCTTAAAATTTTGTGGGAACATTTTTACATGTATGAAGAATATAATATTAGAAAATGAAATTTTTATCATTGTTTTTTTTATAGTTTGTGATTAATTTATTACCTGTCTCTTGAACGTTTACATAAGATTCTATGTTAAAATCTCAAAATTCAAAATTAATAACTTTTAAAGGAGCAAGTTAAAAATTTGAAATAATTCATGACGATTTAGAATGTTATTAAGAATGTTAAATTACAAATTCACGACGATTTCATTGATTGTAATATATCTCCAATACATCCTTAAAATTTTGTGGGAACATTTTTACATGTATGAAGAATATAATATTAGAAAATGAAATTTTATCATTGTTTTTTTATAGTTTGTGATTAATTTATTACCTGTCTCTTGAACGTTTACATAAGATTCTATGTTAAAATCTCAAAATTCAAAAATTAATAACTTTTAAAGGAGCAAGTTAAAAATTTGAAATAATTCATGACGATTTAGAATGTTATTAAGAATGTTAAATTAAAAATTCACGGCGATCTCATTGATTGTAATATATCTCCAATACATCCTTAAAATTTTGTGGGAACATTTTTACATGTATGAAGAATATAATATTACAAAATGAAATTTTTATCATTGTTTTTTTATAGTTTGTGAATAATTTATTACCTGTCTCTTGAACGTTTACATAAGATCCTATGTTAAAATCGCAAAATTCAAAAATTAATAACTTTTAAAGGAGCAAGTAAGAAAATTTGAAATAATTCATGACGATTTAGAATGTTATTAAGAATGTTAAATTAAAAATTCACGGCGATCTCATTGATTGTAATATATCTCCAATACATCCTTAAAATTTTGTGGGAACATTTTTACATGTATGAAGAATATAATATTAGAAAATGAAATTTTTATCATTGTTTTTTTATAGTTTGTGATTAATTTATTACCTGTCTCTTGAACGTTTACATAAGATTCTATGTTAAAATCTCAAAATTCAAAAATTAATAACTTTTAATGGAGCAAGTAAAAAAATTTGAAATAATTCATGACGATTTAGAATGTTATTAAGAACGTTAAATTAAAAATTCACGGCGACCTCATTGATTGTAATATATCTCCAATACATCCTTAAAATTTTGTGGGAACATTTTTACATGTATGAAGAATATAATATTAGAAAATGAAATTTTTATCATTGTTTTTTTTATAGTTTATGATTAATTTATTACCTGTCTCTTGAACGTTTACATAAGATTCTATGTTAAAATCTCAAAATTCAAAAATTAATAACTTTTAATGGAGCAAGTTAAAAATTTGAAATAATTCATGACGATTTAGAATGTTATTAAGAACGTTAAATTAAAAATTCACGGCGATCTCATTAATTGCAATATATCTCCAATACATCCTTAAAGCGTTCCAGATATTTATAACAAAAGTAATATCAGATAAAAATAGCCTCACATAATAATTTTGCAAATAAATAAACTAATGTTTCTCTCTCTCTCTTTCTCTTCTCTCTCTTTGAAATAAAGAATATAAATATATATTATATTATATCTTATATTGTGCAGCTTCCTAGCTTCCCTGGTCGCGGTATTCGGCGAGTTTGACATTTCGGGCGAGTTGGAGTCGAAACGCAGCATAACGAAGAACGTTCGCCGCGTCATCGTGAATCGCGGATACGATCCAGCGACATTCGAGAATGACCTGGCGCTTCTCGAGCTGGAGTCACCGGTGCAATTCGACGAGCACATCGTGCCGATTTGCATGCCCGAGGACGGCATCGACTTCACCGGACGGATGGCGACGGTCACGGGCTGGGGCCGACTTAAATACAGTGAGTACATCGATTCTCTGGCTCGCACCCGATCAATAGTAGACAAATCGCGAACAATAAAGGTGCGTGCAAATTTGCCGCGAGACTAGAAAGTACAAAATGGAACAGGTTATCGTGACGAGAGCGGAGTAAAACAACTTTCACGATGACTCTCGCGCGGCCTCCTACGCGTCCGAATTCTGCTCGCGATTCCGCCACGACTTTCCCCTCTTTCTCGCATCTCAATTCACCGTCAAGGCCCTAGTAACGGTATCGTTTACGTTCGACAGATGGTGGCGTGCCGTCGGTGCTACAAGAAGTCCAGGTGCCCATAATGGAAAACGCGGTCTGCCAGGAGATGTTTCAAACAGGCGGCCACTCCAAGTTGATTTTGGACAGCTTCCTTTGCGCAGGATACGCGAACGGTCAGAAGGACTCCTGCGAGGTAATCCTGCAGCGGGATTTTTATCTCGCTTCTCATCGTAATTTATTATTTTTTATTATATTAATTTTATATATTATATTTTATTTTTTTATTATAATTTTTATTAATTATCATCGTAATTTATTATTATAATTTTTATTAATATCGTTTCTGCCATTAGCGGTATCCCTTTCATCTCGAGACAAATAACGAGATTATTTTGTCGATTGCATGTGTTTTCATTTGTAACTATTTATTTGATTGTATAAATATTATTTTTCGTTCCGTAGAGAACAATGTGAAACACGTTTCAATTTTCAGCATTATTTTTTTTTATCCCAAGTAACATATGTTTACTCTATCGATTAGGGAAATTCTGATATTCTCATTCTAATTTTAAATTTTTTATCTGTTATTATTATTTTATTCTAGATTTTTTATTTTCTTGAAATGGATTCTTTTAAAGTTTTGACGATTAAGGATGTTTTGTATGTACAATCGCAGCAAAAAATAGCTGAAAATCAATATTGAATATCCACTTTTGATGTATTTTGAGAAAGAAATTGTGGAAATATTATAATTTTAGCTATAGTGTAGAGATGTATTTTTTAATATTTATTGCGTTTTTACTGAAATATTCCGAATTATGTTAATCGAAATGATTAACTTTTGACAGAAAATTTCGCCTTGTGACAGACACATGGCTAACTTCATTAAATTATATTTAATATGTTTTTAACCAGTTAGTATTTGTATAATATTATTTGACCAAATATTTCCTCTATATCTAAACTTTTGCAAATGTCAAACAAATTCTGAATATTATTTCCACATGTTTTTGTCATTTGAATCGACGTAGTTGGTACTATAAATAAAAATAATAATTATAAATGATAATTAAAATTATAAAAAAAGATAGATTAATAATGTTAAAATAATTAAAGTAAAATAATTATTAATATTATAGATAAAGTAATGTATATAAAAATTAATATTTTTTTATATTTAAATTTTAAAAAGTAAATTTAAATTATTATATCTTTAGTGTCAGAGTTAATTAAATAAAAATTAAAAATTTTAAATTTTAATTTTAATAATCTCAAAAAGAAAAGAGTTAAATAATTATGAAAAGTTAATGTACTAATATTATTTCAAATGATTATTTAGAGAAGATATTTTAGTCAAGTTTTTTGATATCTAGTTTTTTGATTAAATTTAATTTTAATATATAATTTAATACAGTTATACGTTTCCCATAAGAACACATGTTAATTCGGTGCAAATTAAAATACTTATAACTTGTGAACGCATTAGTGAAACGATTTAAAAATTGTACCGAAAATTCTAATCATATATAAGAACATTCTGTACAATTTTCATTAAGGATGTGTTGGAGATATATTACAATCAATGAGATTGTCGTGAATTTTTAATTTAACATTCTTAATAACATTCTAAATCGTCATGAATTATTTCAAATTTTTTTACTTGCTCCTTTAAAAGTTATTAATTTTTGAATTTTGCGATTTTAACATAGGATTTTATGTAAACGTTCAAGAGACAGGTAATAAATTATTCACAAACTATAAAAAAACAATGATAAAAATTTTATTTTATAATATTATATTCTTTATACATGTGAAAATGTTTCCACAAAGTTTTAAGGATGTATTGGAGATATATTACAATCAATGAAATCGTCGTGAATTTTTAATTTAACATTCTTAATAACATTCTAAATCGTCATGAATTATTTCAAATTTTTTTTACTTGCTCCTTTAAAAGTTATTAATTTTTTAATTTTGCGATTTTAACATAGGATCTTATGTAAACGTTCAAGAGACAGGTAATAAATTATTCACAAATTATAAAAAAACAATGATAAAAATTTTATTTTATAATATTATATTCTTTACACATGTGACAATGTTTCCACAAAGTTTTAAGGATGTATTGGAGATATATTACAATCAATGAAATCGTCGTGAATTTTTAATTTAACATTCTTAATAACATTCTAAATCGTCATGAATTATTTCAAATTTTTTTTATTTGCTCCTTTAAAAGTTATTAATTTTTTAATTTTGCGATTTTAACATAGGATCTTATGTAAATGTTCAAGAGACAAGTAATAAATTATTCACAAACTATAAAAAAACAATGATAAAAATTTCATTTTGTAATATTATATTCTTCATACATATAAAAATGTTTCCACAAAGTTTTCAAACGATTTACTTGCTCGTTTTGAAATTATTATTAAAAAATAACTGTGATTATCGGTTTGACGCAATATTGATGATAAAACGTGGCAACATTTTCTTGAAAATTAAGACCTATATTATATTAAAGAATACTTTGAGGTATGATTTCGTGATTTTTAAAAAATTTTTGATCAATTAGAATTCATATTCTGCCCAACTTTAATTTTTTGATACTTTGGATTAACTTTTGAGACGGTCCGTCCAATACATCCTTAAATTCTCAAATTTCTCTTTTGAAAATAGGTACAAAACATCCTTAACGATTCCCCTTCAAATTGACACCAATATTATGATAAGTAATTATCTTTCATCCTGTAACATCAAAAACAAACAATCTGGATAACGGTTAACGATCTTGCTCAGGGTGACAGCGGTGGCCCGCTGGTGATGGAACGACCGGACGGCAGATGGTTTCTGGTTGGAACCGTTTCTCACGGTATAAAATGTGCGTCTCCGTATCTACCGGGTGTGTACATGAGGACGACCTACTTCAAACCTTGGCTACACAGCATTACCGGAGTCTGAGGATTATCCGCGATTATCATCACATCCCCGTGTGATTACGTGTGTGAGCGGCACCCGATGCCATTCTGTGTATAAATGTACAAAGGAAGCTTAATTTATTTCCCTTCGGGGGAATAGAAGCTCAATTAAGTAATACACCCGCGGAAGTGACCGGACCTGAAATATCGGAGTGCTATCTCGATAATTCGAATAATAACGAGAGAGGTCATCTCTCCTACGCATTTATTCTATATTTCCACTAGCGCGTGAAAATACTTATATAAGCAAGATTCATCGTGTAAGCAGCATAAAAGAGAGAGGAAAAAAAAGGGAGAGAGAGGCGACTCTCGAGTTATTCAAATTTCGAAAGAGCATTCTGTGCAAAACTGTCCGCGGCGAGACATTGTTTCTCGGCGCTTGACCAACGTCCGATGTTGCATTTATGCGTATCAATGTTTAAACTCGTCTTTATGTGTCTGTACACACAGAGTATTCGCAGAGCCGGCTTTAAAGCAGATTCAGAATATCCATCGGCAATCCTTTATTAATGTTATTACTCTCGGAATGACAGCGTTTATTTGATATTCCTTCTACGATCGAAGAAACGTATGCAAATAATTCATCACTCGCGTCAATCCTCCATATATCGTAGCTTCTTTCGCTAATAATTCACAGGTGACTTTTTTTCCAACGAGAATATTTAACTCGTTCAAAGAATTTTTAATATTGTTTATTTTTAATATTATTTATCATTTTTTATCGAGGAGAATTTCGAATTATTTACTGTTTAATCTTGAGCGCAATTTTTGAGAAAAACTCGAGAAAAAGTCGACTTTATGATAAAACAAATTGATATCGATCAAAAAAATCTCATCGTCACGCGTGCAAATTTTAAATTAATTTATCATAATATTACTTATAATTTTTTATCGAGGAGAATTTCGAATTATTTATTGTTTAATCTTGAGCACAATTTTCGAGAAAAACTCGAGAAAAAGTCGACTTTATGATAAAACAAATTGATATCGATCAAAAAAATCTCATCGTCACGCGTGCAAATTTTAAATTAATTTATCATAATATTACTTATAATTTTTTATCGAGGAGAATTTCGAATTATTTATTGTTTAATCTTGAGCGCAATTTTTGAGAAAAACTCGAGAAAAAGTCGACTTTATGATAAAACAAATTGATATCGATCAAAAAAATCTCATCGTCACGCGTGCAAATTTTAATTTATCATAATATTACTTATAATTTTTTATCGAGGAGAATTTCGAATTATTTATTGTTTAATCTTGAGCGCAATTTTCGAGAAAAACTCGAGAAAATGTCGACTTTATGATAAAACAAATTGATATCGATCAAAAAAATCTCATCGTCACGCGTGCAAATTTTAAATTAATTTATTATAATATTACTTATAATTTTTTATCGAGGAGAATTTCGAATTATTTATTGTTTAATCTTGAGCGCAATTTTCGAGAAAAACTCGAGAAAAAGTTGACTTTATGATTAAACAAATTGATATCGATCAAAAAAATCTTATCGTCACGCAAATTTTAAATTAATTTATTATAATATTACTTATAATTTTTTATCGAGGAGAATTTCGAATTATTTATTGTTTAATCTTGAGCGCAATTTTCGAGAAAAACTCGAGAAAAAGTCGACTTTATGATTAAACAAATTGATATCGATCAAAAAAATCTTATCGTCACGCAAATTTTAAATTAATTTATTATAATATTACTTATAATTTTTTATCGAGGAGAATTTCGAATTATTTATTGTTTAATCTTGAGCGCAATTTTCGAGAAAAACTCGAGAAAAAGTCGACTTTATGATAAAACAAATTGATATCGATCAAAAAATCTCATCGTCACGCGTGCAAATTTTAAATTAATTTATCATAATATTACTTATAATTTTTTATCGAGGAGAATTTCGAATTATTTATTGTTTAATCTTGAGCACAATTTTCGAGAAAAACTCGAAAAAAAGTCGACTTTATCATAAAACAAATTGATATCGATCAAAAAAATCTCATCGTCACGCAAATTTTAAATTAATTTATCATAATATTACTTATAATTTTTTATCGAGGAGAATTTCGAATTATTTATTGTTTAATCTTGAGCGCAATTTTTGAGAAAAACTCGAGAAAAAGTCGATTTTATGATAAAACAAATTGATATCGATCAAAAAATCTCATCGTCACGCGTGAAATTTTAAATTAATTTATCATAATATTACTTATAATTTTTTATCATAATATTACTTATAATTTTTTATCAAGGAGAATTTCGAATTATTTATTGTTTTATCTTGAGCGCAATTTTCGAGAAAACCTCGAGAAAAAGTCGACTTTATGATAAAACAAATTGATATCGATCAAAAAAATCTCATCGTCACGCGTGCAAATTTTAAATTAATTTATTTCAAATTAAAAAAATTTAAATTTTCAACTATTTCTCCTCGTATTTTATATCTCCATCGGGCGTATTATTTGTTCCGTAAATATTCGCATCGGCCGACTCCGCGATACACAAGTACAAAAGTACTTAAAGACGAGCTCCATGCCTTATTTATTTTTCATTGTTAGATGTTATTTATTAAATACATTTTTATACGATAACAACACGTGTGACTGTTTCATTCATTACCAACACCCCGTATATGAAAGACGTGGTCGAGGATATTTTGATATCACGGTGCCATGTATATATCGCACGTAATCCTCTTGGAGAAAGGTGATTCTATCATTAAAAATAGCGGCAAATATTTTCTAAATCGATAGGAACTTTTAATATTCCCATCTTATAATATATGAATAACGTCATCGCGCTAATAACGTCACTTGTGGTGATAACGTCACTTCCGGTGTGTCCATAACTTCTTTTTATCGCTTGCAGTTTGAAAAGTTATACATTATCGATGAAAAACTTCAAACTGTAGCACATACATGTTGTATGTTCGTTTAATATGGCAACAATTAAGAATTGTGTCAGAATTAAAGCAGCGATTCGTCAGCGATTTTGCGATTTAATTTTATGCATTATTTTAATCCTATATAATAACTGGGAGGTTTATATAATATAACGTTATAAAATGAAACGAAATATCATATCTAGCTTGTTAAAATTTTTGTATGGAAAAATTCTGTTAAATATATTTATAAAATATCTACTTGAATATTTTATACAGAATAAAAAAAAATTCTTACACTGTTTATGAATATTGCATTACAACTGCTATTAATATTCCTTAGAGTAAATTTTGAGAGATAAAAAATTATGAAAGCATGCACCTTACTTGTAGAAAATGAATAATGCATTTACATTTGTGCATCATTGCATTTAAAAGATCATATCATATGCATAATTTAAATATATCAATCGAGTAAGAATAATAGAAATTAATAAAACTGAATCAAGAAGAAATAAATTGATTCTTTGCATGTAAAACTTAAAACAACAAATTTTTCAAGAAATTATTGTTGAAACATTATTTAATATATGAAAATAAAAAATTCCATAGATAAAAAATAAAATCGAATCGGTTGGATTATTATTTTAGGCGAATTGGAGAGGATAAACGATTACAACGCTGTATTTCTAATAAAAAGCTTAAGGATGTATTAGAAAAGTTAATCCAAAAATTAATTCAAAATATCCAAAGTTAATCCAAAAATTTAAAGTTGAGCAGAATTCTAATTGATTAAAAAGTTTTCAAAAATCACAAAATCATACTTCAAAGTATTCTTTAATATAAATAGGTTCTAATTTCCAAGAAAATGTTGCCACGTTTTATCATCAATATTGCGTCAAATCGATAATCACAGTTATTTTTTAATAATAATTTCAAAACGAGCAAATAAATTGTTTGAAAACATTTTTACATGTATAAAGAATATAATATTATAAAATGAAATTTTTATCATTGTTTTCTTATAATTTGTGAATAATTTATTATCTGTCTCTTGAACGTTTACATAAGATCCTATGTTAAAATCGCAAAATTCAAAAATTAATAACTTTTAAAGGAGCAAGTAAGAAAATTTGAAATAATTCATGACGATTTAGAATATTATTAAGAATGTTAAATTAAAAATTCACGACGATCTCATTGATTATAATATATCTCCAATACATCTTTAAAACTTTGTGGAAACATTTTCACATGTATGAAGAATATAATATCACAAAATGAAATTTTTATCATTGTTTTTTTATAGTTTGTGAATAAATTATTTTCTGTCTCTTTCACATTTACATAAGATCCTATGCTAAAATCGCAAAATTCAAAAATTAATAACTTTCAAAGGAGCAAGTAAAAAAATTTGAAATAATTCATGACGATTAAAAATGTTAAATTAAAAATTCACGGCGATCTCATTGATTATAATATATCTCCAATACATCCTTAAAACTTTGTGGAAACATTTTTACATGTATAAAGAATATAATATTACAAAATGAAATTTTTATCATTGTTTTTTTATAATTTGTGAATAATTTATTACCTGTCTCTTGAACGTTTACATAAGATCCTATGTTAAAATCGCAAAATTCAAAAATTAATAACTTTTAAAGCAGCAAGTAAAAAAATTTGAAATAATTCATGAAAGATTTAGAATATTATTAAGAATGTTAAATTAAAAATTCACGACGATCTCATTGATTATAATATATCTCCAATACATCTTTAAAACTTTGTGGAAACATTTTCACATGTATGAAGAATATAATATCACAAAATGAAATTTTTATCATTGTTTTCTTATAGTTTGTGAATAAATTATTTTCTGTCTCTTTCACATTTACATAAGATCCTATGCTAAAATCGCAAAATTCAAAAATTAATAACTTTCAAAGGAGCAAGTAAAAAATTTGAAATAATTCATGACGATTAAAAATGTTAAATTAAAAATTCCGGCGATCTCATTGATTATAACATATCTCCAATACATCCTTAAAACTTTGTGGAAACATTTTTACATGTATAAAGAATATAATATCACAAAATGAAATTTTTATCATTGTTTTCTTATAGTTTGTGAATAAATTATTTTCTGTCTCTTTCACATTTACATAAGATCCTATGTTAAAATCGCAAAATTCAAAAATTAATAACTTTCAAAGGAGCAAGTAAAAAAATTTGAAATAATTCATGACGATTAAAAATGTTAAATTAAAAATTCACGGCGATCTCATTGATTATAATATATCTCCAATACATCCTTAAAACTTTGTGGAAACATTTTTACATGTATAAAGAATATAATATTACAAAATGAAATTTTTATCATTGTTTTTTTATAATTTGTGAATAATTTATTATCTGTCTCTTGAACATTTACATAAGATTCTAAAATCGAATATTTACATAAGATGTTAAAATCGCAAATTCAAAAATTAATAACTTTTAAAGGAGCAAGTAACAAAATTTGAAATAATTCGTGACGATTTAGAATGTTATTAAGAATGTTAAATTAAGAATTCACGACAATCTCATTGATTATAATATATCTCCAATACATCCTTAAGCTAAACAAGCTATTAAGTGGCATGTCGAAATCAATCCCAAGGGAAACAAATTTCTCATAAAAAGTAATAGATCATTCCAGACCTATTGCGTCATAATATAATGCTTGTTCCATCACAATGGACAAAGTTTCTCGGAAGTTCGCGCGTGCGACACGCAAGGCCGAGGTAACGTTTCCGAAGCAGCACGCCGCGAAATGTTGGAGCGGAAATAAGCGTAGCGATTTAATGACGCATGCATACACACGTATGACGCGACCCGTGGATGCACGTACGCTTCGCGTACTCACCTGTGTACTCTTGCATTTCGTCACACAGGTGGTTGCATCGTGGACGGTAAATAAATGCAATTTGCTCTGCAAGTCTCTAGAGTCTCCGCGCGCGCGTCCAGCGACTCGTTTTCCTCCTCCGCGAAAATGTCCGCTCAATGCCCTTTTCTGGAAAAGAGAAGAATAATGCCGTAATTAGACTTCAAGGTTGATTATCAGTCGCAAAACAATATTAAAGTTGAAAGCTCCAAGGTCTCGCGAGGCAGAATAATATATGAAATAAATCCTGAAAGACGATTAATAAAAGTTAATAAAACTGAATCGAGAAGAAACAAATTGGCTCTTTGCATGTGAAATTTAAAACAACAAATTTTTCAAGAAATTATTGTTGAAATATTATTTAATATGACAACATTAATTTACATATTTAATATATATCCGCTAAATTGATTCGACAATTTATAGATATAAAAGGAAATACACGAAAAATAAAGCATACGCTATCTCAAATATAGGAGATAAATATAGTTTAGTAAACATATTTATTATATAATTCTTTTAAAAAAATATATAGTTTAAAAATATATATATTAAATATATAGAAAAATGATATATATGATATTTTTTTATATCTTTAATTAAATAAAATATATCTCTTTCCGTGTTTAGAAATAATACAAATTAAGAATATTGTTGCAAGTTTATAAAATAAAAACTAATACAATAAAATAATTAGAAATTATTATACATAAAAAAGTATTTTTTTAAATATAAATTTAATTTATTATAAATATAACTTTCCTCGTATTTTTCTCTCAATAAGAGAAAAAGATTATACTACTATTTTAACTCTTTCGTATCTCCAGCTTTCCCAAAAGAAATGTGTTTCATATGAAGACAGTTTTATAGGTTTATGGTGCTGATTCCAAATTTACCGTCAAAATTTAAATTCAAAATGACAGATTGAAGATGGCGACAATAAAAAGCTTAAATATCAATATATTTAAAATATGAACTTATGCGCTTGTTTTAAAGATGAAGGTTCAAACTTTATGTAAAAATATCGTGCACTTTGAAATGTAATGTTTATCTAAACTTTGCAAAAAATCAAACTTTTAGAGAATGAAAATTAATCGCATATCAATTAATTGATACAGAGATCTGAATTTTTCATGAGAAATGTTTCGAGGATGTAAATGAAGATTTTTTTTCAAATGAGAGAGAGAGTGTGCTAGTTTTAATATCTGGAATAATTTTCAAGTTTATTTAAATCTTTTGTACCTTTGGGACATATATGTACTACCTACGAAAAAATTCATAACTTTTAAACAAATAATCCTGTCGACTTTTACCTCGGCTTGTTTTAAAGAAGAAGGTTCAATCTTTATGCAAAAATATCGTGCACTTTGAAATCTAATGTTTATCTAAACTTTGCAAAAAATCAAACTTTTAGAGAATGAAAATTAATCGCATATCAATTAATTGATACAGAGATCTGAATTTTTCATGAGAAATGTTTCGAAGCTGTAGATGAAGATTTTTTCAAATGAGAGAGAGAGAGAGAGAGAGAGAGAGAGAGAGAGAGAGAGAGCTGGTTTTAATATCTGAAATAATTTTCAAGTTTATTTAAATCTTTAGATAATTACATTTTACTGTAAACATTACATTTCAAAGTGCACGATTTTTTTACATAAAGCTTGAACCTTCTTCTTTAAAACAAGTCAAGGTAAAAGTCGATAGGATTATTTGTTTAAAAGTTATGAATTTTTTCATATGTGGTACATATATGTCCCAAAGGTACGAAAGATTTAAATAAACTTGAAAATTATTTCAGATATTAAAATTAGCTCTCTCTCTCTCTCTCCTCTCTCTCTCTCTCTCATTTGAAAGAAATCATCTACAGCCTCGAAACATTTCTCATGAAAAATTCAGATCTCTTTATCAATTAATTGATATGCGATCTTCATTCTCTAAAAGTTTGATATTTTGCAAAGTTTAAATAATTACATTGTACTGTAAACATTACATTTCAAATTGCACAATTTTTTTACATATTGCTTGAACCTTCTTCTTTAAAACAAGTCAAGGTAAAAATCGATAGGATTATTTGTTTAAAAATTATGAATTTTTTCATAGGTGGGACATATATCCCAAAGATACAAAAGAATTAACGAAAAAATTCATAACTTTTAAACAAATAATCCTATCGACTTTTACCGTGACTTGTTTTAAAAAAATCATGCACTTTGAAATGTAATGTTTATCTAAACTTTGCAGAAAATCAAACTTTTAAAGAATGAAAATTAATCGCATATCAATTAATTGATACAGAAATCTGAATTTTTCATGAGAAATGTTTCGAAGCTGTAGATGAAGATTTTTTCAAATGAGAGAGAGAAAAAGAGAGAGAGAGAGAGAGAGAGAAAGAGAGAGAGAGCTGGTTTTAATATCTGAAATAATTTTCAAGTTTATTTAAATCTTTAGATAATTACATTTCACTGTAAACATTACATTTCAAAGTGCACGATTTTTTTACATAAAGCTTGAACCTTCTTCTTTAAAACAAGTCAAGGTAAAAGTCGATAGGATTATTTGTTTAAAAGTTATGAATTTTTTCATATGTGGTACATATATGTCCCAAAGGTACGAAAGATTTAAATAAACTTGAAAATTATTTCAGATATTAAAACTAGCTCTCTCTCTCTCTCTCTCATTTAAAAAAATCTTCATTTACATCCTCGAAACATTTCTCATGAAAAATTCAGATCTCTGTATTAATTAATTGATATACGAATAATTTTCATTCTCTAAAGTTTGATTTTTTGCAAAGTTTAGATAAACATTACATTTCAAAGTGCATGATTTTTTTACATAAAGCTTCTTGTTTAAAACAATCCAAGGTAAATGTCGATAGGATTATTTGTTTAAAAGTTATGAATTTTTTCATAGGTGGGACATATATGTCCCAAAGATACAAAAGAATTAACGAAAAATTTCATAACTTTTAAACAAATAATCCTATCGACTTTTACCTTAGCTTGTTTTAAAGAAGAAGGTTCAAGCTTTATGTAAAAAAATCGTGCACTTTGAAATGTAATGTTTACAGTACAATGTAATTATCTAAATATTTAAATAAACTTGAAAATTATTTCAGATATTAAAATCAGCTCTCTCTCTCTCTCTCTCTCTCTCTCTCTCTCTCTCTCTCTCTCTTTCTCCTCTCTCTCTCTCTCTCTCTCTCATTTGAAAAAAATCTTCATCTACAGCCTCGAAACATTTCTCATGAAAAATTCAGATTTCTGTATCAATTAATTGATATGCGATTAATTTTCATTCTTTAAAAGTTTGATTTTTTGCAAAGTTTAGATAAACATTTCATTCTAAAGTGCACGATTTTTTTACATAAAGCTTGAACCTTCTTCTTTAAAACAAGGTAAAAATCGATAGGATTATTTGTTTAAAAGTTATGAATTTTTTCATAGGTGAGATATATATGTCCCAAAGATATGAAAGGGTTAACAAAAACGATATTAAAACCAGCTCTCTCTCTCTCTCTCTCTCTCTCTCTCTCTCTCTCTCTCTCATTTGAAAAAATCTTCTACAGCCTCGAAACATTTCTCATAAAAAATTCAGATCTCTGTATCAATAAACTGCCGACTCGGAATGGAAAGAGCTAAACAACAGTGGGCAGTGCATCGTTTTCGCTTCATCACTATTCAGTATATGTGAGGAAGCACGCGGGGGTTCGCGAGGAGAGTATATGGAGCAGAAGCGAGCCGCCCGGCGGGCACATCAGGATACCTTGGATCAATACGGCCAAGAGAGAACGAAACTACGCCGGTGGCGGAAAGAGCGCGAGGAGGAGAGAGGATTAGCAAAGGTGAGCAAAGAGAAAAGTAAGCTCGCCGAAAACGATGAGAACGTGAGGTCCTAGAACGCGAAAGTACAACACTCTCGCGCCTCATCCGTGAACGCAGATAAATATCATGATGAGATTAAAGAAAATCCGCGACGCAAACTCACCTTGCTCAAGTTTGCCGGGAATGAACTTATTTCCTTGGTTTATCTTTGACCTTTCGCGCAAACCCGAATGCTCCTTCCGGATGTTATGGAACATCGCCTTCTCTAAATGCCAGAATAATAATCCTGGAGAATGTCGCAACTTAAAAAAATTGCATTTGATTTTTTAAAAACGTAACTTGAAGCTTCTTGCAAAATCAGAAAAAATCAATTTTGCTGAACCAATACCTAAGTAAATTTTATAATGAACAATCGAGCACTCGCATCATTTCAATCATAGCATTGTCGATGTACTCTTCATACATTTCATTTGTCGATAGCTTCGAGTGCTTGAGTAGCTCCTTCGAGCCGCTCGAGAATAGATAGAAAGATCTGAATGAACAAAATGTCACGTAGGTCGTGATCGGGTGGCGCGAAAAAAAAAAAAAAAAAGAGGAAGAAGACGAGCCAGGTGGATGGTTGCGCATGCGCCACCGGGTATATGCGCTTGTATGACCGAAACGACGTAGAAGTATAGATTGCCGAAGCAAGAGCGGCACGGACTCAGTCCTCCAGTAAACTCCATCGAGGACTTGTTGATCCTGTGCGGAGTCTATCTTGGGTCGAGTGGTAGCCGATCCTGCCCGGCCGAGGTGCAAAGACGAGCTCAGGGTGCGAGAACGTATTGTAAGTCGCCTATTCCCGATTAAATTCAACAAGAGACGGATATTTCAGATATTATCATATTGTTAGAAGTGTCGGACATTCAAGTGTTTCGTCATAGTACTCTCTTTATACGCTTTTCGAGATTTATCCTTGACGTTGAAAGATCCTCGACGTCTTGGATAATATCGAGATATAATAGAAAATTATAATTTCTAATAATAGATAATTTTTATAATTTTTATAATTTTTACAATTTCTAATAATAATTCTAATAATTCTAATTTTTATAATTTTTTGAGATTTGTCCTTAACGTTGAAAAGTCGATGTCTTTCATAGATAATATCAAGATATAATGGAAAATTTTAATTATAATGGAAAATTATAATTTCTAATAATAGACAATTTTTATAATTTTTATAATTTTTACAATTTCTAATAATAATTCTAATAATTCTAATAATTTTTATAATTTTTCGAGATTTGAAAAGTCGACGTCTTTCATGGATAATACCAAGATATAATAGAAAATTATAATTTCTAATAATAGACAATTTTTATAATTTTTATAATTTTTACAATTTCTAATAATAATTCTAATAATTCTAATAATTTTTATAATTTTTCGAGATTTGAAAAGTCGACGTCTTTCATGGATAATACCAAGATATAATAGAAAATTATAATTTCTAATAACAGACAATTTTTATAATTTTTTTAATTTTTACAATTTCTAATAATAATTCTAATAAATCTAATAATTTTTATAATTTTTTGAGATTTATCCTTGAAAAGTCGACGTCTTTCATGGATAATATCAAGATATAATAGAAAATTATAATTTCTAATAACAGACAATTTTTATAATTTTTATAATTTTTACAAT
Source organism: Camponotus fellah (assembly GCA_030586385.1). Taxonomy (NCBI): domain Eukaryota; kingdom Metazoa; phylum Arthropoda; class Insecta; order Hymenoptera; family Formicidae; genus Camponotus; species Camponotus fellah. The sequence continues at coordinate 80,586 of JAPIVC010000672.1, read as the reverse complement.
TTCTAATAATAATTCTAATAATTCTAATTTTTATAATTTTTCGAGATTTGAAAAGTCGACGTCTTTTATGGATAATATCAAGATATAATGGAAAATTATAATTTCTAATAATAGACAATTTTTATAATTTTTATAATTTTTACAATTTCTAATAATAATTCTAATAATTCTAATAATTTTTATAATTTTTCGAGATTTATCCTTGAAAAGTCGACGTCTTTCATGGATAATATTAAGATATAATGGAAAATTATAATTTCTAATAATAGACAATTTTTATAATTTTTATAATTTTTACAATTTCTAATAATAATTCTAATAATTTTTATAATTTTTCGAGATTTATCCTTGAAAAGTCGACGTCTTTTGGATAATATGAAGATATAATGGAAAATTATAATTTCTAATAACAGAAAATTTTTATAATTTCTAATAATAATTTTAATAATTCTAATAATTTTTATAATTTTTATAATTTCTAATAATAGAAAATTTTAATTTTCTAAGATAAAGTTAAAATTAAAATAGAAAATTCGGAAATGTTTCGATATCTACGCGGCTGAATTAATTTGATAAAAGATGATTCAGGCCATTTGAAAACCTGAAATTTTGAATTAAATTAAATGAAATTTGTAATTAAATTGACGAATTACTATTTCATCTACGATTCATTTAAATGACACGCATAAACGCATAAGAATAATTACGAAAGTACATTTGCAAATGAAAAAGAGACAAGATCGGAGAAGGAAGAATTATTGATCGTGTAGTCAAAGTTATTGCTGGTATTGACCCAACATGACTCGTATCATAAAACGAAATCATCATAAATTTGCAATTAGTCCCTGCTCCGAATATGAGAGAATTTTGTTATATTTCCCAATATTTTACAAACAATTTCATACATTTAATTTTCCGCTTTATGATGTATAATTAACGTATTATTACAATTACGCATATATAAATTTGCTAAATAATGTTACATCGTTATTATCATGTTAAATATTTATATTGAACGAGTGTAATCGATATATTGTTCTCGTGTACCAAATATTAATTACTTAATTAACATCCCAGCGCAGAATCACATGCAACATATGAGCCGCAATGATTTTCCAACAGTAAATCGTGCTAAATAAATTCGAGTAGTAATCAAGACATCGATGAATTGCTTGAAGAAGTCTCTCTTATCGCTTTTTATATCGTGAAACCGCGTATTAGCGATCGCGAAAAGATAGCAAAAGCGTTGCATCATCGACATCTGACATGATAAACGTGTAAAAAGGGGTTCGATGTTAACAGCTAGTCGCGTCTTATGGATCATCGCTTACAGCAAAAACATTCAGGGATAAACAGAAATAAAATATGTTCACGAGAACAAATAATCATGCAAGATTTATCGCAATTAAAACGGTAACGAATTTTTTTCTCACTCGCTTTTCACAAGTCGCATCTTTCTTCGTTCTTATTCTTAATCGATAGACCGATAATTATCGCAAATGCAATCATGTAGAATCTTTCAGATAAATATAACTTTAATAGACTCTTGCCAATCATGTTTCAAATTTAATAAATTATGTAATAAAAAGAAAATTCCTTTTCGTGCAAAATTAAGAATTAAAACTCCAAATATTCCTCCTAATTTCCTCCTTATTAAATATTATGCAAAATAAACATTACGCGTTTAAAAAGTGTAATTAAACAAATTTCCGAGAGAAATTCACTCCTCGTTTGGGATAATTCTTGTTAGAATGAGATATTTGCATAATAATGGATAATGTGCTAAAACTCGCTTTTTAATAACGTCTAGTTATCTGCTCCCTCTTTCAAAGATTTAACGATGATGAACATCTTCTCTTCCTCGAATGATTGCAGAGTGCCCGAAGATTAGTAGATCTCCAACAATATGAGGGTATATGCGGCAATAACGCTAGTGCTTGTAGCAAATACGGCATATATCGGTGTCGAGGCATGGGGTGGCCTCTTCAACCGCTTTAGTCCTGAGATGCTCTCTAACCTCGGCTACGGCGGTCACGGGAGCTACATGAATCGTCCTGGGCTACTACAGGTAACAAAAATGTAAACTTTTTGGAAGGAAATTGCCTCGCGATTCTATACCTCGTTCTAAAGACATGTGAAATGTGTATTGCGTAAAATTTTTCCATAAAGTTCTTTAAATTTTTATTTCCTTCAATTAAAATATGTTTAATTAATATTTGAAAAAATATAATATTTTGTGAACTTTAATTTAAAACGGTTAAACTTCAAGTCCCCTCAGATATCTCCGGATCGATAAAAAATAGATCTGAAATAAAAGATTTTTGGATTCTTATTTTTTGACATTTTTAAATAATATGTTTAGAGAAGAAACAGATTTTTTTTTCGACATATTTTGAGAAAATCCTTTTGAGAAAAAAATCTTTTTTAGTTTCCCTTTCGTCTTTTTTTTTCATTTGTACTTCTTATTATTTGAAGAAAATTTGCCCCACGATTCTATACTTCGTTTTAAAGACGCATGAAATGTGTTTCGTAAAATTTTTCCATAAAGTTCTTTAAATTTTTATTTCTTTCAATTAAAATATGTTTAATAAAAATTTGAAAAAATATAATATTTTCTGAACTTTAATTTATAACGTTTAAACATCAAATCCCTTCAGATATCTCCGGATCGATAAAAAAATGATCTGACAGAAAAGATTTTTGAATTCTTATTTTTGACATTTTTAAATAATATGTTTAGAGAAGAAACAGATTTTTTTTCGACATATTTTGAGAAAATCCTTTTGAGAAAAAAATCTCTTTTAGATTCCCTTTCGTCTTTTTTTAGAATTCGTTTGTACTTCTTATTATTTGAAGGAAATTTGTCACACGATTCTATACTTCGTTCTAAAGACATGTGAAATGTGTATTGCGTAAAATTTTTCCATAAAGTTCTTTAAATTTTTATTTCCTTCAATTAAAATATGTTTAATTAATATTTGAAAAAATATAATATTTTCTAAACTTTAATTTATAACGATTAAACTTCAAGTCCCCTCAGATATCTCCGGATCGATAAAAAATAGATCTGAAATAAAAGATTTTTGGATTCTTATTTTTTGACATTTTTAAATTATATGTTTAGAGAAGAAAATTTGCCCCGCGATTCTATACCTCGTTCTAAAGACACGTGAAATGTGTTTCGTAAAATTTTTCCGTAAAATTCTTTAAATTTTTATTTCCTTCAATTAAAATATGTTTAATAAATATTTGAAAAAACAAAATATTTTTTGAATTTTAATCTATAACTTTAAACTTCAAGTCTTCTCAGATATCTTTGGATCGATAAAAAAATGATCTGAAAGGAAAGATTTTTAGAAGATTTTTGGATTCTTATTTTTGACATTTTTAAATTATATGTTTAGAGAAGAAACAGATTTTTTTAGATATATTTTGAGAAAATCCTTTTGAGAAAAAGATCTCTTTTAGATTCCCTTTCGTCTTTCTTTAGAATTCGTTTATACTTCTTATTATTTAAAGGAAATTCGCCCCGCAATTCTATACTTCGTTCTAAAGACACGTGAAATGTGTTTCGTAAAATTTTTCTATAAAGTTCTTTAAATTTTTATTTCTTTCAATTAAAATATGTTTAATAAATATTTGAAAAAATATAATATTTTCTGAACTTTAATTTATAACGTTTAAACTTCAAATCCCCTCAGATATCTCCAGATCAATAAAAAAACGATCTGAAAGAAAAGATTTTTGGATTCTTACTTTTGACATTTTTAAATAATATATTTAGAGAAGAAACAGATTTTTTTTTCGACATATTTTGAGAAAATCCTTTTGAGAAAAAAATCTTTTTTAGTTTCCTTTTCGTCTTTTTTTTTCATTTGTACTTCTTATTATTTGAAGAAAATTTGCCCCACGATTCTATACTTCGTTTTAAAGACGCGTGAAATGTGTTTCGTAAAATTTTTCCATAAAGTTCTTTAAATTTTTATTTCTTTCAATTAAAATATGTTTAATAAAAATTTGAAAAAATATAATATTTTCTGAACTTTAATTTATAACGTTTAAACTTCAAGTCCCCTCAGATATCTCCAGATCAATAAAAAATGATCTGAAAGAAAAGATTTTTGGATTCTTACTTTTGACATTTTTAAATAATATGTTTAGAGAAGAAACAGATTTTTTTTCGACATATTTTGAGAAAATCCTTTTGAGAAAAAAATCTCTTTTAGATTCCCTTTCGTCTTTCTTTAGAATTCGTTTATACTTCTTATTATTTAAAGGAAATTCGCCCCGCAATTCTATACTTCGTTCTAAAGACACGTGAAATGTGTTTCGTAATGTGTTTTTCTATAAAGTTCTTTAAATTTTTATTTCTTTCAATTAAAATATGTTTAATAAATATTTGAAAATATAATATTTTCTGAACTTTGATTTATAACGTTTAAACTTCAAGTCCCTCAGATATCTCCAGATCAATAAAAACGATCTGAAAGAAAAGATTTTTGGATTCTTACTTTTGACATTTTTAAATAATATGTTTAGAAAAAAAAAATTTTTTTTTCGACATATTTTGAGAAAATCCTTTTGAGAAAAAAATCTTTTTAGTTTCCCTTTCGTCTTTTTTTTCATTTGTACTTCTTATTATTTGAAGGAAATTTGTCCCACGATTCTATACTTCGTTCTAAAGACGCGTGAAATGTGTTTCGTAAAATTTTTCCGTAAAGTTCTTTAAATTTTTATTTCCTTCAATTAAAATATGTTTAATAAATATTTGAAAAAATATAATATTTTCTGAACTTTGATTTATAACGTTTAAACTTCAGGTTCCCTTAGATATCTCCGGATCGATAAAAAAATGATCTGAAAGAAAAGATTTTTAGAAGATTTTTGGATTTTTATTTTTGACATTTTTAAATTATATGTTTAGAGAAGAAACAGATTTATTTTAGACATATTTTGAGAAAATCTTTTTGAGAAAAAAATCTCTTTTAGATTCCCTTTCGCCTTTTCTTAGAATTCGTTTGTACTTTTTATTATTTGAAGGAAATTCGCCCCACGATTCTATACCTCGTTCTAAAGACGCGTGAAATGTGTTTCGTAAAATTTTTCCGTAAAGTTCTTTAAATTTTTATTTTCTTTAATTAAAATATGTTTAATAAATATTTGAAAAAATATAATATTTTCTGAACTTTAATTTATAACGTTTAAACTTCAAATCCCCTCAGATATGTCCGGATCGATAAAAAAATGATCTGAAAGAAAAGATTTTTGGATTCTTAGTTTTGACATTTTTGTTTAGAGAAGATACAGATTTTTTTTTTAAACATATTTTGAGAAAATCCTTTTAAGAAAAAATCTCTTTTAGATTCCCTTTCGTCTTTTTTTAGAATTCGTTTGTATTTCTTATTATTTGATTTAATTAGCAACACGCAGTATGGGTCACGTACGATCAATATTTTATTTTCTATCCGCATGCACTTGCACTTGCACTAAACTTACAAGAATTCCCCGGTGGCCCCGTTTATTTCCCATTTTTCTTCGCTTGTGAATTAACCTCGAGATTGCAATCCGGAGATTGAATGGAATTACCTTCGCAGCGAAATTATTGCTACTATAAAAACTTTTACTGCGTTTCAACTACGTGATAAATAAATAAAACTATAGTTGCTCTACTATATTCGAGAACTTGATAATATCCTCATATCGCTTGATTTATATATATATCTTTGTTTATATATATAAAGATAATCTCTTTTGTCGCATAATTAGCAAGCTCGTACTAACCTATTCATTAATCAACACGGAATTGTTACATTAAAATTGATGTATAATTATCTTGCTATTAATGTGTAATTATTTGAACAGTGTGCAAAGTATAATCAAAGTTTATGTAAATAAATTGGTGAACGAATCGAGTGCATTTATCATTTAATTCACATTTGACTTTTCTGTGAATGAAAAATGCATCACGCGATAAACATCGATTAGATGAAATTACAAATATGAATAAATAATATGATAGGAAATGATAGGAAATGAATAATATGATTGGAAATTGATGATTAAGGATGTATTGTATCTATTTTCAAAATATTGAGAATTTAATGAAAATTGTACTGAATGTCCTTACATATCTTTAAAATCTTCAGTACAATTTTTAAATCGATTCACTAAAGCGTTCACAAGTTATAAGGATTTTAATTTGCACCGAATTAATGTGTTCTTATGGGAAACTTATAATCGATTCAAAGGACAAAAATACATGGAAATAATATTCAGAATTTGTTGAAAATTTGCAAAAGTTTAGATACAGAGGAAATATTTGGTCAAATAATATTATACAAATACTAACTGGTTAAAAAGATATTAAATATAATTCAATAAGTTAGCCATGTATCTGTCACAAGGCGAAATTCTCTGCCAAAAGTTAATCATTTCGATTAACAAAATTCGGAATATTTCAGTAAAAACACAATAAATATTTAAAAATACATTTCTGCACTGTAGCTAAGATCAAATTATAATTCCACACAATTTCTTACTCAAAATACACCAAAAGTGGATATTCGTCAATATTGATTTTCAGCTACTTTTTGCTGGAATTGTACATACCAAATATTCTTAAGTAAACAGAGGAATCAACGAAAAAAATGCTACATTGTCAGATTACGATGAATCTTGCATATAAAATTTTTGATCACATTTCCGTGTTTAATTTTAATTGATTTTAATTTATAGAATTTTGATAAATATCGTATCAAGTTTCTCTTTTTTAACTGAATTTTTAAAACATTTTACGTTTAATAATTTTAATGCAAGATGCATTAATATAGACTGAAATAAATTATTTTAATAAAATACACTAATACAGTTTAATAATACAATTTAATAATACAGTTTAATAAAGATTAAACAAATATTTTTACCTTCTTGTTTTTAATCTTTATTTATTTAATAAAAATGTATAAAATATAAAATATAAATGAAATAAAATATATAATAAAATAAAATATATATATTAAGTGAATTATGAATTATGAATTATGAAAAGAAAACATAAACAAATTATTTCATAGAAAATGCGATTTTAATGTTTGCGATTTATTTATTTAATATTGCGGTTTATTTATTTAATATTGCGATTGATTTATTTAATATTTACTATTTTCACGATTTTCTAAATAATATTTACAAAATCATGAAAAAAAAATATATATTTAAAATAAAGCAATCGCTTTCTTTTTTCTCAGGAAGGATATGATGGCATATACGGAGAGGGAGCAGAACCTACGGAAGAACCTTGCTATGAGAGGAAATGCATGTACAATGATCATTGTTGTCCAGGTTCCATTTGCATGAATTTCAATGGAGGTAAATAAAAACTCTGCTAATGAAAAATCGTGTAAAATACTTGTGAAAAATTAATTCGATTTTTTAAAATAATTGAAAATAATAAAGGCACCCATTATTTCTCATATCGTATTCTATATTATAAGGTAATATAATTATGAACATAATGTTCTAGTTTCTGGAACATGCGTCTCCGATTTCGGCATGACACAAGGTGAACTCTGCAGGCGGGATAGCGATTGCGAAACCGGCTTAATGTGCGCCGAGATGTCTGGACGTGAAACAAAATCGTGTCAACCGCCGACCACTTCAAATAAATTATACAGTGCGTTGACAAGCATAATTTATATTTGCGAAATATAAAAAAATATAATCCTGCGCGAGATTAAAAATACGTTTCATCAATAAATAATATATATTAATAATTAAATAATAAATATATTAAATAATTAAATAATTAAATAATAATATGTATTTGTTACAGATGAAGAATGCGCCATGTCAAGCGAGTGCGATATCAGTCGTGGACTATGCTGTCAACTACAAAGGCGACACCGACAAGCTCCTAGAAAGGTAACGGAATATATCTATTGTTTAAATTGTAAAATATATCTATATATAGACTTTTAAAAAAAATTATTCAAAAAGTTCTCAACCTTTTCAACAGTTTTTCGAATAATTAGCTTTCAAAAATATCTAGTTCTATTTTTGCGTAATCAATTTCTGATTTTCTCTGTGTACGTGTGTGTAAGAAAAAATAAATATTGTTTCACTAAAGTCTACTAAAAATAAAATAATTTTTTTTTATAAAATTAAAATTTTGTTTTCACGTTTAAGTAATCTCTCCTGATAATTAAATAATATTTCGGCAGGTTTGCGAATCATTAGCTTTCAAAAATATAGTTTTATTTTTGCGTAATCAATCTCTGATTTTTTCTGTATATTTATATGTAAGAAAAAATAAATATTGTTTCAGTAAAGTCTACTAAAAGTAAAATAATTTTTTTTTATAAAATTAAATTTTATTTCACGTTCAAGTAATCTCTCCTAATAATTAAAAAATATTTCGGCAGGTTTGCGAATCATTAGCTTCCAAAAATATAATTCTATTTTTGTGTAATCAATCTCTGATTTTTTTCTGTATATTTGTATGTAAGAAAAAATAAATATTGTTTCAGTAAAGTCTACTAAAAATAAAATAATTTTTTTTTATAAAATTAAATTCTTTTTCACGTTCAAGTAATCTCTTCTAATAATTAAAAAATATTTCGGTAGGTTTGCGAATCATTAACTTTCAAAAATATAGTTTTATTTTTGCGTAATCAATCTCTGATTTTTTTCTGTATATTTATATGTAAGAAAAAATAAATATTGTTTCAGTAAAGTCTACTAAAAATAAAATAATTTTTTTTTATAAAATTAAATTCTTTTTCACGTTCAAGTAATCTCTTCTAATAATTGAAAAATATTTCGGCAGGTTTGCGAATCATTATCTTTCAAAATATAGTTTTATTTTTGCATAATCAATCTCTGATTTTCTCTGTGTACGTGTGTGTAAGAAAAAATAAATATTGTTTCATTAAAGTCTATTAAAAATAAAATTCTTTTCTTATAAAATTAAAATTTTGTTTTCACGTTCAAGTGATCTCTCCTAATAATTAAAAAATATTTCGGCAGATTTGCGAATCATTAGCTTTCAAAAATATAGTTTTATTTTTGCGTAATCAATCTCTGATTTTCTCTGTATATTTGTATATAAGAAAAAATAAATATTGCTTAACTAAAGTCAACTAAAAATAAAATTCTTTTTTTATAAAATTAAAATTTTTTTTGACGTTCAAGTAATCTCTCCTAATAATTAAAAAATATTTCGGCAGGTTTGCGAATCATTAGCTTTCAAAAATATAGTTCTATTTTTGCGTAATCAATCTCTGATTTTCTCTGTATGTGTGTGTAAGAAAAAATAAATATTGTTTCACTGAAGTCTACTAAAAATAAAATTCTTTTTTTATAAAATTAAAATTTTGTTTTCGCGGTCAAATAATCTCTCCTAATAATTAAAAAATATTTCGGCAGGTTTGCGAATCATTAGCTTTCAAAAATATAGTTTTATTTTTGCGTAATCAATCTCTGATTTTCTCTGTATATTTGTATGTAAGAAAAAATAAATATTGCTTCACTAAAGTCAACTAAAAATAAAATTCTTTTTTTATAGAATTAAAATTTTTGTTCACGTTCAAGTAATCTCTCCTAATAATCAAAAAATATTTCGGTAGGTTTGCGAATCATTAGCTTTCAAAAATATAGTTCTATTTTTGCGTAATCAATCTCTGATTTTCTCTGTGTATGTGTGTGTAAGAAAAAATAAATATTGTTTCACTGAAGTCTACTAAAAATAAAATTCTTTTTTTATAAAATTAAAATTTTGTTTTCGCGGTCAAATAATCTCTCCTAATAATTAAAAAATATTTCGGCAGGTTTGCGAATCATTAGCTTTCAAAAATATAGTTTTATTTTTGCGTAATCAATCTCTGATTTTCTCTGTATATTTGTATGTAAGAAAAAATAAATATTGCTTCACTAAAGTCAACTAAAAATAAAATTCTTTTATAGAATTAAAATTTTGTTCACGTTCAAGTAACTCTCCTAATAATCAAAAAATATTTCGGTAGGTTTGCGAATCATTAGCTTTCAAAAATATAATTCTATTTTTGCGTAATCAATCTCTGATTTTCTCTGTGTATTTGTATGTAAGAAAAAATAAATATTGCTTCACTAAAGTCTATTAAAAATAAAATTCTTTTTTTATAAAATTAAAGTTTTTTTTTCACGGTCAAGTAATCTCTCCTAATAATCAAAAAATATTTCGGTAGGTTTGCGAATCATTAGCTTTCAAAAATATAGTTTTATTTTTGCGTAATCAATCTCTGATTTTCTCTGTATATGTGAGAAAAAATAAATATTGCTTCTCTAAAGTTTACTAAAAATAAAATTTATTTTTTGTAGAATTAAAATTTTTTTCACGTTCAAGTAATCTCTCCTAATAATTAAAAAATATTCCTGCAGGTTTGCTCGTACTTCAAGGACCCCCTGGTCTGCATCGGTCCGGTGGCGACGGATCAGATAAAATCCGTGATCCAGTACACCTCCGGTGAGAAACGGATTACCGGACAGGGCAACCGTCTGTTTAAGCGGATGCCGTTCGCCTAAATACCCGCTCGTCGTACCTGTACGCGACGAAGGTGAAGTATACAATGTAAGATAAACTACAAAAAAAAATCAAATCCTCCTCTAGTCGTTGTGAAGTCACCTAGGTCTAAGGTTTGTCGACTCGACATTATCTCGATCTCCTGTAGTCCCAACTCTCCTCCACACCAACGATGCATCGGGAAGTATAAGGGTAGTGTAAGAAAATCACGCGGCAAAAATAAAACTAAATATTATTCGGAGAGATTGTTTTTTTTTTCTTGAATATATGTATAACGCAACTGAAAACACCTATAACACATATCATATTGACCCGTCTCGTAGGTCTCTCTAAGAATAAGAGACACGCTAGCATAGTTATTTTAAGGAAAATACGCGCTGATGAATAAGAGCGCCATATGACAAAGATGTTTCTTAATGATTTAGGGGTAAAATAAATAGGGGACGTTCGAGAGAAGTTCCATTAGACGATTTATCTACCGGTCTATCGGTTGAGCTTTCCTTTCGGATTGTAGTGAGAGATTAGTGGATCACTTAATTGTTCGTGATATAAATCGTACGTGGTTAGTAGAGATAAGTATAATAAATGAGAATAAAGTGGAGAGGCGTGCACAAACGAAGAAACGAAGAGTCCTCATTATCGGTCGCAGGGTCAGCGTTGATTATTTCATTCTGTCAATCAACGATGTTAATACGCTCTAATAGAATGTGCGTCGACAAAGTCCACGTTTCGAGAATTTCCAGAGGTATAATGATGTATGTATCTTCAATGATTGCAGATACAACGATGTTGTTGCATGACAAGTGAGATTTTTCTCGATACGAGAAATTTCAATGTCGACACTGCGGACGATAATGTCATTCAAGTTCTACGATGCATAGGATCTGTGTATTTTTTAGCTGCATTTTCACGTGTCACAAAGTTACAATTTATAATTTCAGAATATACTTCAAAAATAATTAAATAATAAATAATAAATAATAATACATTAAATAAATTACATATGTTAATAGAAATAATTTCCTCTGTGGAAATTATATGCACATATATAATTATATTTAATTATTTTTTTTTCTAATTTTTAAGTAATTTCTTTCTGTACCAAAAAAATAATTCATAGAGTGAAAAAACATCATAAATTAAATTTCAAAATTAGTTCCAAATTTTGAAGCGTTTTATGAATGTTTTCATGAAAATTCCTTGAACTTTTTTGTGTCATTTCATGTGTAAAATATATTGTCATAAATATTTCACAGAATAAAAATTTCTGTACCAAAAAAATAATTCATAGAGTGAAAAAATATCATAAATTGAATTTCAAAATTAGTTCCAAATTTTGAAGCGTTTTATGAATGTTTTCATGAAAATTCCTTGAACTTTTTTGTGTCATTTCATGTGTAAAATATATTGTCATAAATATTTGACAGAATAAAAATTTCTGTACCAAAAAAATAATTCATAGAGTGAAAAAACATCATAAATTGAATTTCAAAATTAATTCCAAATTTTGAAGCGTTTTATGAATGTTTTCATGAGAATTTTTTGAACTTTTGTGTCATTTCATGTGTAAAATATATTGTCATAAATATTTGACAGAATAAAAATTTCTGTACCAAAAAAATAATTCATAGAGTGAAAAAACATCATAAATTGAATTTCAAAATTAATTCCAAATTTTGAAGCGTTTTATGAATGTTTTCATGAGAATTCCTTGAACTTTTGTGTCATTTCATGTGTAAAATATATTGTCATAAATATTTGACAGAATAAAAATAATAATTCATAGAGTGAAAAAACATCATAAATTGAATTTCAAAATTAATTCTAAATTTTGAAGCGTTTTATGAATGTTTTCGTGAGAATTTCTTGAACTTTTGTGTCATTTCATGTGTAAAATATATTGTCATAAATATTTGACAGAATAAAAATTTCTGTACCAAAAAAATAATTCATAGAGTGAAAAAACATCATAAATTGAATTTCAAAATTAGTTCCAAATTTTGAAGCGTTTTATGAATGTTTTCGTGAGAATTTCTTGAACTTTTGTGTCATTTCACATGTAAAATATATTGTCATAAATATTTGACAAAATAAAAATTTCTGTACCAAAAAAATAATTCATAGAGTGAAAAAACATCATAAATTCAATTTCACAGTTAATTCTAAATTTTGAAGCGTTTTATGAATGTTTTCGTGAGAATTTCTTGAACTTTTGTGTCATTTCATGTGTAAAATATATTGTCATAAATATTTGACAGATTAAAAATAATAATTCATAGAGTGAAAAAAAATCATAAATTGAATTTCAAAATTAATTCTAAATTTTGAAACGTTTTATGAATGTTTTCGTGAGAATTCCTTGAACTTTTGTGTCATTTCACGTGTAAAATATATTGTCATAAATATTTGAAGAATAAAAAGATGAGGAAAATGCAGCTAAAAGAAATAAAGGTATCAATGCGAGTCGTGATTTATATTTTTAGTTGGTGATCGAAAGAAAGATCCCAACACGAGTCTGCGGATGCCAGCGGTTTTGCAGGACGTGATGAAGAAAAACGCAATGGCGGATTTAAGGTTCAAATAAAAATAAATGTACTCGATTGGAGAAACAATATTTCTAATCGAATAATATCTTTAATTACGTTTGAATAAATAAAATAAATTAAAAATAAATAAATTAAATAAATACATTGCAATGGCATTGAAAGATGAGCATTTTAAATAACGTAAAACACAATCATAAATTAGCAAAACGAGATCTGATAGAAATCTGAATCCGCGAGGCCAGTTGAAGAATTTTTAAAAACTCGTAAAAAATCCTATAAATCCGCCATTGGATGTCCTGCTGACGATTCATACGCACAGATCGCAAAGATATTCGTTCTTTTTCTTTCGTTCATTTTACGAACGATCGTCTAGCGAACGAAACGCGAAGTCGTTCCGACAGTCTCAATGACGGAAAAGTATTTTCTACAGGGGGAAGAGCTGAAAAAGGCGCAAAATATATTGTAATTCGGTCGATGTTTCGAGTTTACCCTTAAAAGACGTATTTAGACGTTTACTCGACTATGTCGGATACATTTATCCCTATTTCTCCTCTCCAAAAAAACTTCGCATACGCACACATAACACAAACACACACACACACACACACATACGCATACTTTGTCGGTATGTATATGTATTCGTAAGGTAAATCGTATCGTGGAGTTGAAAAACGAGACATTTTAAAATATAGGAGGATTACACTAAATAAACGATACATATCAAAGAGGGAGAAGTTTTGCTTCGCTAGCTTATATTCAGAAATATATAGTGTTAGATATATAAATATATATATATATATATATGATAAAAGAAAGAGAAATACGTTAACTCTTAGTGAAAATATAAGTGTGCATATTGTTCGTTTAAAAAAAAAAAAAAAAGAAAATCCCGAAAGAATATTAAGAAGGGAGTTTATTAAATAGAAGATCGCGGAAATCGCTCTGTTCAGTATTAATCGCGGAAATCGCTCTATTGCGTAATATCTTGTGGAAATCGCTCTCTATTAACCGTACTAATATTAATGAAATCGTAATACTAAATACATAATATATGCATATATATATATATAGTCTGTGGTTATGTGAAATATTACTCTGTGGAAATTCGTTTATAATATTAATCGTTATAACATCGTCGGAAAAAAAAAGAGTGTAATGTTAAATAATAATCGTCTGAAGGATCGCACGATATTTTAAGCATAATCGTGGGAGACGCGGTGTTTTAAGCGTGCTCCTTGAAATCACGTTCGCATACAACAACAATGGCAAATAACAATAACAACAATGCTCTAGGTATGCGTAAAGTACCTGTCATCGCTGTCTTATTATTAAAAAAAAAAAAAAATGGAAAAACTCCCGGCAGATGCTCGCTTTTCACGCGACCGGTGGTGCCACGTGATCGCCAAGAAAGTCCCTCGAAGAGAATCTCTGATCGATATTTATTAATTAATCATCTTACTTACTAGAGTTCTCGAGTACTTCCCCCCCAAAAAAAAAAAAAAAAAAAAAACACGTTAACCTACCTGTGTAAGGAAACTCAAAACATATCATGCGAAAATGCCTAATGCATTTAAGAGAGTTCTAAATATGAATGTTAACTACGAGATATATATATATATTATATATACATATTACATTATTGAAATTATATTTTTATCTTTGATCCATATGTAATCTCTAAGCTCTATATATTTACACAATATTCGTATATTTTCTCGAAAGCGTATATACACAACACACACACACACATACACACATGTCTGTTCACAAAAGATATAAATCTTTTTGTCCTCTAAAATTTTTTTATTTTTTCCTCTGAAATTACGAATGTAAGATTATTTACAATTGTGAATTCACGGTCGATTACATTGTATAAAGTCGATTAATCGATTTTTTATGTGCGCGTGACATCTTATTTATCGTCAGGATCTGTAAATATTTTTCAAGAAAATATTAATAATAATTAAACAAACTTTAAAAATTGTTTTAATAATAAATTTTTATCTCTATCTAATTATGTACAACACCATTTCAGTGTATTGTGTGTATAAGATCAATAAGAAATATTCTGAAAAACATTTCTCAAAATTAATTTTTATTATTAATTTTTATTTTTATTCTTTATAAATATGAAGCGATAATTCTAAATAAATATTGAGCCCATAATTATTTATGCAATATCTGTACGTGTTTATGTATCGTATTATGTGTATTATATTTCTTCTTTAGACGTAAAATAATATCGCGATTGGTTAATATTTTATATATATATATATATTTATATTTTATTTCGTAAATATGTGTGTGTGCGCGTGCTATTATATAACTTTATATATACATATATATATATACATATATATTTTATCAAAAATCTCTGCTGTGAGAACATATCTTTTTTCCTCTTAGTCGGGCTAAGGAAGTGAATTGAAATGTTATGAATTGCACACAAAAATTACATATCATAGCCTGTAAGAAAGTTTGCCTTGTAAGGAAGTTCGAACGCATGTTCGCAAAACACGGAACATGATGTGGTAACGAATAGATACATACATATGTACAAGCTATCACAGGTCTTAAGAGAAATTCGGCCACTTGGCCTTGAGTCGAAAGTACCTCTATCGTAAGAATTAATCCCAGCGTAAAAACTTTATGTGTATGACGTATATGTAAATGTATCGTTCAAAATTACAATACTTAAAAAAAAAAAGTTCTAATAGCTAAATGTGAAATACATGATGGTGCATATAAAATAAACCGAATATATTTCTCTGTCACTCCTTTTGGCTGTCGAGTTGTTTTCTCCCTCGAATACGTTCTCACGTTCGATATTTGCGAATTTATATTATTTTATTTTATATATTATTTTATTTTATATATTATTTTATTTTTAGTCCACAAAGAAATTGGCAATATTTTGTCATTAAAATACATCCTTTTGCGTTTACCATTTTGTTGTGTACTCTTTATGATGTTCGAATAGACAATCAATCAGGCAAGAAATTCTATAAAAAAGAGGGAGATTAAATAAATTAGATTTACATAAATCGAAAATTAATTTAATTAAATCGAAAATTAATTTAATGAAAAATGTTTTCATCTATTTGCGATTTTAATATGTATAATTATATTTTTTATATTTTTATTTTTCGTTTATTTTTTGTAAGAATTGAAATAAGCTGATATAATTACATTTTTTATATTTTTATTTTTCGTTTACTTTTTGTAAGAATTAAAATAAGCTGATATTTGAAGAAAGAAATAGAAAAAAATAAGAAAGAATTCAACAATCCTGTTTAGTTTGATCGAATCCATAACTTCATGAAACCCAATTTTTTCATATCAATTTTTTTAGATGCATTTTTCTACTTTTTATAGAAGTTCATGAGTATGTAACATACCTTTTCCAAGTAGAACATGAAACTCATAATGACATCATTATGACGTCACCTAAAAGTCATTTTAGAAAAATCATAATGATCTCATTTGATGTACCTTTGGTAATGTTTTGGTGACTTATTTTTGATATTAAACAATTCTAGCAAACTCTGTTGGAAAATATATATATACTTCGCATATGAAATCTTAAGAATCAATCATAATATCATTTTATATATATATATATTACGCAATTACTTGTTTATTTAATTGTTCATGTATATTTTAATTATATTTAAGCAACACAATCTTTTTAAAATTAAATAATGCGATTATTGAACTTAAAAATTCATGATTCTTTTTATCATCTTTAACTCATTTTTTTAATCATTTTTGTTTAGGTAACTTTTAAGTGATAAATAAAATCACGATGACGTCATAATGATGTCATTATGAGTTTCATGTTCTACTTGAGTCGCATATGAAATCTTACGAATCAATCATAATAATATCATTTTTTAAATATATTACGCAATTATTTGTTTATTTAATTATTCATGTATATTTTAAATATATTTAAGCAACACAATCTTTTTAAAATTTTATAATGCGACCCTGGCGAAAATGAATATTCGGAACGTAAGCCTAAACGTTACCTAAACAAAAATGATTAAAAAAATGAGTTAAAGATGATAAAAAGAATCATAAATTTTTAAGTTCAATAATCGCATTATTTAATTTTAAAAAAATTGTGTTGCTTAAATATAATTAAAATATACATGAATAATTAAATAAACAAGTAATTGCGTAATATATATATATATATATATATATATATATATATATATAAGAAATGATATTATTATTATTGAGCTTCGTTTACGCTTCTATTACTCTTCTATTACATTCAGCTTATGCTCCGAATATTCATTTTCGCCAGGGGATTATTGAACTTAAAAATTTATGATTCTTTTTGTCATCTTTAACTAATTTTTTAATTATTTTTGTTAACTTTTGATAATGATAAATAAAATCATGATGACGTCATAATGATGTCATTATGAATTTCATGTTCTATTCATGTATATTTTAATTATATTTAAGCAACATAACCTTTTTAAAATTATAATGCGATTACTAAACTTAAAAATTTATGATTCTTTTTATCATCTTTAACTAATTTTTTTAATCATTTTTGTTTAGGTAACTTTTAAGTGATAAATAAAATTATGATGACGTCATTATGAGTTTCATGTTCTACCTGGGCTAACTTCATTCTATCGACTTTCGATCGAAGATCTGATCTTTTCACGCTTTATTTAAATATATGTGCTAAAATTAGAATTTTCAGACAAATGTGTTAATAACTACAAAAATATTGTATCTAATTTTTTTTAAATACTTGTAATTTAATTTTTGAATCAATTTTTTAATCATTTTTGTTTAAGTAACTTTTAAGTTATAAATAAAATTATGATGACGTCATTATGAGTTTCATGTTCTACCTGGACTAACTTCATTCTATCGATGATTTTCGATCGAAGATCTGATCTTTTCACGCTTTTTATTTAAATATATGAGCTAAAATTAGAATTTTCAGACAAATGTGTTAATAATTACAAAAATATTGTATTTATCTAATTTTTTTTAATACTTGTAATTTAATTTCTGATTCAACATTTTCAAATTGATCTCTTCGCGCCTCGAACGGAAATGATAAGGACATTAGTGGCGCCACCTACCATTAATCTTATTACGTAACATTTTCCTTGTGGATAAAAATCCGTATTTTTTATAAGCTCCAGATGTAACATGTGTATCATATATTGAGATAATATGAATATTTTTTTCCTTTTAATAACGCACAAGGTGCCATCAAGGTTTCATGAAATTACAAATGCTTTCATGAATTTGAAGATATATCGAACATAATTTTTTGAAAAAAAGTTACAAATAAAACAATACTTTTTTCCTATGTTTAATAATATGACAATTATATTCCTGAGCAAATACTTCAAAACTTGTCGATTGTTGAAGCTTAATAGTCCGAAATGATGACCCTACGTTTGTTTGACAATCAGGTAAGATTGCACACGCAGAAGTTATTTTTACACAGAAGATTATTACCATGATTGTTTTTGATATTACATGTGACATGATTATACATTGTATCCCCAACAACTATTAAATTGCATATTATTATTTTATCTTTTAGGATTATTCGACGTTAGATGTTATACCAAACATATGTATGGAGAATTGCGAGATAGGGAACTACGACTATTTGGAAAAGTGCATCGATAATCTTGAAAAAAAAGATTCTGGGATCAGCTCATCAGCCATAGCTACAAATGCCGCTGACATTGATTTACAAGACAACTTGGACGATGTTAATCTGAATAACATTGATTTTCATTTCATGAAAATTGAAAACTTACTCTTGCAAAATGAAGAGTCTAAACCTTGCACAAAGAGCAAAGAAAAATCATCGGAAGTTAACATTTCATGCTCGATTAAAAATTTTGACACAGTGAATCTAGATCGCAATACCTTTTCGTGTAATCTAAGCAAAGAATCAGATGGAGCAACTATTAACAAGAATGAATCCGATACATTTAACAAAGATCTAACGATTCAGTGTTCAGAAAAAGGGCCAATAATAGAGAATTTTAATTATTCTACCAAGCTTCACAAAAAAAATAATAAGCATACATATTCTAATGTAAATGAAGATAACAATTGTATAAAAAATCAAAATGTCATATCAAAGTTAAAACATGGAATTAGAGTTGATAATCATTCCCTAAAGCTATCGGATGGAAATGAACAAGTTCAGAAGTGTGAACAATGTCTAATGACATTTAGATACAAGAGACACTTGGATCGTCACTTGGAAGGTCATCAGAAAAATAATTGTTCTCATTGCGATGAGAAATTTGCTAGACGGAAGCATCTGGAGGTTCACTTATTTCGTGTGCACGGAGAGAGAGTGCTCAGACATGCTTATTTGTGCGACGTGTGTCCCAAGAGTTTTCCTAAACGTATTCTTTTAAATCGCCACAGAGCGAAGCATAGCTATCAAAATGGTAAAGTCTGTTCTGAATGTGGAGAAATGCTAAATGCAGACATAGACAAAAAAGAGCACGAGGAAAATCATTGTAAAAAGAGACAATTTAAATGCCAACAATGTTTACAGACGTTTAGTATCAAACAGACCTATTTGTCTCATATTCAAAATCACAATAATTATAAATGTCCAAATTGTAATGTCAGCTTTGCGTCGAAAAAAAAGGCACGTGAGCACTTTAAGGCAGCTCATGTGCCAAAATTAAACAAGCCAGAATCGACAAATAATAGTGGTGAATATATATAAAAAATTTTTAAATTAAATATTTTTTAATATTAATCTAAATTAATTGTTAAATATTTTTAAATATTAATTTAATTAATAAATATTAATTTAAATATTTAAATTAATATTTATTAATTAAATTAATATTTAGAAATTAATTTAAATTAATATTTAAAAATATTTAATTAAAACATTTTTTGATATATTAATTAAATATTAATTTTTAAATATTAAAATAAAAAAAAATCTATCATTTATCATCTAATAATTTGACGTTGCAGGTCCATACTTTTGTGACAAATGCAGACATACGTTTATCAAGAAGGATGACTATTCTCGACACCTGGAATCTACGTTGCATCTGAATAAAATTAACAGGGACACTCCTGTGCGAGCCATATTTTCGTGTGTTATCTGTTTGAAGAAATTATTCACGCAAAGAGCCTTGGATCAACACATCAGGCGTATTCATAAGGGCGAAAAGCGATTCGTATGCAACATGTACGGATGCACATTTCAATGCGCTAGAAGGACGGATTTGGATAGACACCAACAACTGCACGTGGAAGAGCGAAACGTCGTGTGCGAACAATGCGGCAAGACATTCACCAGCATCAGTATTCTTAAGGATCACGTACTTTATGTTCATAGCAAAGAGCGACAGTTTATTTGCGAGGTGTGCGGTAAAGCGTTCAAAAGAAACAGTTTACTTAAGAGGCATAAATTGTCGCACGAGCAGCATCGTCCGTTCGTCTGCATGCAATGCAACACCGCATTTAAACGCTCGCATCATCTCACTCGTCACATGGAATCTTGTCACAGAATTACACTGGAAAAAAAGAAGAAGGTAAATACTTTTTCAAGTGTCATATTTCTTTTCAAAATTATATTGGAAGAAAAGAAGAAGGTAAATACTTTTTCAAGTATATTAAATATCATATTAAATATCATAAATTCAATATAATATTTCAAGTGTAATCTCACTTAATCTTCATACAGGATGTCCCAAAAGTCTCGGACCAGTCGAATATTTCATAAACTATGCACTTTAGAAAGAAATGTTTCGGACAAAAGTTGTATGGCTTGAAGGGAGTCATAAGATGCTGTCATTAGTTTGACTTTGAAGAGTCACATGAAGATTACGTGAAGGTCATTTTGAATTTCTTAAATGGAACACCCTATATATTTTTGCATATTCTTGTAGCTTTTCTCAAGAACTTTCCAAAACATTATAATAAATTATTTTTTCGTTAAGTACTTTCCGAGTTATGAGGCTTGAAATCATTTCTTAATTTTACATAAACCGTAAAATATCTTGTAAAATATTCATTTTCGATTATTTTACCTTAATACCTTTATGTACAAAATAATGAGAGGAATCAATTGATGTAAAAAAAACACGTAATTTTTTCGAAAAAAAATGTAATTGTTAATTGTAAGTTATATTTTTTTTGTCGAAACAATTATGTATTTTTTTACCCAATTGATTCCTCATTATTTTGTACATAAAAGTATTGAGGTAAGATAATCGAAAAATGAATATTTTCAGATATTTTGGTTTCTAAAATAAGAAATGATTTCAACCTCTACTCGGAAAGTACTAACAACTAACTATTATAGTGTTTTGGAAAGCTCTCAGATGAGCTACTAGAATATGCAAAAGAAGTGTCCCATTTAAAAAGTTAGAAGTTACTTTCACGTGACCTTCAGGTGACTCTTCAAGGTCAAATTAATGACAACATCTTATGACCCCCTTCAAGCCATACAATTTTTCTGAACATTTTTTTAAAGTGCATAGTTTATGAAATATTCGACTGGTCCGGAACACCCTGTATATTTATCTGTACCAAATATATCTAATACAATTATGATTACGTACACAGGTAGTAAAACTCATGAAAACGGAAGATGGTCATCTGGTGCCAATGCCGGAAAAATTAAACAAAGACTGTAATAAGATGAAAACTGAGAAAGAGTGCGAATCAATCGCAGAGGACAAGAAGAGAGATTGCTCAATTACAAATATAGATGAACAAGTTGTAAATGTTGAATCACCATTGAAAATACAGCCATTGTCAAATTCTGAGGAAAACTCCGAATGCTCAAGTTTATCGGCAGAACTTACGAATTTATCCGTTATCGATTCCATTCCGCAAATTCTTTCATTAGTAGATGTAAATACAGGACAAGTACTTACTGTGGAAGTCGCCAATCCGGAATTTTTATCTACTAACGAATTAATCGATCAATTTGGAACAAATTGCAGTGAGATATTAAATTTACCGGATTATCAAGATATAGAATTTCACAATCTTTTGAATAACGATCAAACGTATTGCACAAACATATCAGAAGATAATACAAATTATTCGGAGATATCGTTAGAAAATATCGAAGGTTCGTTCTCGCTTATCAACAGTAATGGTAAGATGGAAACAGCGGAAAGTTATTTAATAAACGAATTTTCACCGTTTCTTAATATTTAAAGATTTGAAGAATACAAGAATATGTACACTTTAAATATACGGTTTGCATTTGCTCACATTTCAGGTATATATTGAATACTAATACAAAAATATTATTACTTTTTTATTGTTAACATGTTAAGGATGTTATTAAATTTTATAAGATATAATATATTTTTTATGTCACAAGTTTATTTAATCTAACATTACATAGGAAATCTCGTTTTTCAAGATCTACGAACGTATATATTCTTTGAAACAAAATAGAAAAGATTTCACTTACCTACCTCATACATGAAATAAGAAAATCTCTTAATTCTATTTTTAAAGCTGTCATTATGTTATACATATGTATAAATTTGATTTTAAACGTGTATAAGATATGTTTTTCTTTTTCATATTTTATAAAAGCGAAAATGTATAGAGTGTAATATATGTGTGTACATATGACATTATACATTTTTTATTTAATTTTATAGTATTAAATGGTTATTTATATATGAAATTATTTTCAAAATATATAAGAAAGAAAATATATCAATATGAAATTTAATTTTTCTCAATTTTTTAATAAATAACATATATAAATTTCATATGTATAATTTATTTATTCGAGCTAAATTGATTTGAAAAAATATATAGAATAAAAATTATATAAAAATAACTAGTCTAATTTTGTACTATTAAAATATGAGTGGAGATTGTGTAAAGAAATTGAAAAAAATTATTCAGCTTTACTGTGTGAATTAAAAGAAATATAAATATTAATTAAATCGGATTAAAAGAAGTATATATATATATATATATATATATATATATATATATATTAAAAAAATATATATATATATATATATATATATATATATACACATAGAGCTGTATATAATTTAACAATAGAACTGTATATAAAACTATATCGTTTATATTTTTCTTCTAATAACATGTTAATATTTTGTAAATTTTAATCATGTATTACAAGGAAAACTGCATTTTGTAAACTTTAATCATGTATTATAAAATCGTAATATATACAGTATAATTGTATTTCTATTTAACTATGTATTACAAGCACCTTAGAAATCACCTCGCCTAATTATTAAATATTTACAATGTAAGAAATGTAAATTGTCTTAATAAATGATATATATAATCAAAGGTCAAATATTTTTTGCATTTTCATTATTTATTAAATATGCTTATATTAGGTATATAATATTTTATATGTACATATGTTATAGTTAAAAATATTTAGAAAGAACGAATATAATTTGACAGATTAAATATTCTATTTCCTTAAATAAACAAAAGACTTATCATTTTTCACCATGTAATTACTTGTGTAATTTGTCTTTATTAATTTTCATCGCTTATTATTCATAATTTTTTTTAATTAAAAGAAATTTTCAAATTACAAAAAGTTGATACTTATAAAAAGTTAATATGATACTATATAGTGCCAACTCCCACTTTATTTTTTAAACATAAAGAATTTAATAATATTTCATATTAACTGACATCTGTATTTGTACCTTTTTTTCATGAAATAAACTTGTGAACAAATATGCTAACAGCAGCAACAGACGCTGCCCCGACTAACGTCCATAAAATTCCCTTAGTAAACTTTTTTTTATCATCTGGTTTGACATTCTTTGATGAATTTTTAGTATCTTCAACTACACCTAACATTTTACGATACAAGTGCTTTTCTTTCTTTGCGTCCTTTGAAAGCTTATCTTTCAAAGTTATTAATTCTGCAGTACATATTTTCATTTCTGGATTTAATCTTTGCATTTCTGTGAAGATTGCATAAGCTTTCGCATATTCCCCTTTGAGTCTCAATATTGTTCCTACAATACACATATATTTGATATATACAATATATACAATATTAATATATACAATATTTAACATATATTTAAATTTATTTAAAATAAAATATAATTTTTGCCCTACCTTTCCTAAATAATGCTTTGACATTTTGTGGTTGACATCTCAAAACGTGTTCCACATTTTCTAAAGCTGCATCATAGGCTTCTGTTTTAATCAACGCAGCTGCTAAATTATTGTGTACTTTTATGCGATCCTCTAGTAAAATTTGTAACTCAGCATCGCTAAATGAGTCTTCCTCCTCATTTTGATTTGTATTACTTTTTGCCGATGACAAATATTCTAACGCTCTCCGATAACATTGTATTGCAAAAGGCAACTCCTCTCGAACAAACCACCAATTTCCGCGTTCACGTTTTTTATTGCTTTAGAAAAATAAATTCAAATTAATCCAATATAAATCACTTTTATTATAATAGAATATTTATTATATAATTTAATAAGCAAATTATTACCTTATTTCTCTTCTTTGACTAATGCTTAATGTTTCTATCTCAGGCTCTAACTCTACTGCTTTCAATTCAACCGTATATGTAATAGTGGCATCGGGTGGTATAGGTTTTTTTCCTTGCTTTCCATAAGCAAATCTAGGATCAACTATGATTTCAGCAACTTCATCTACATCCATCAATGCAATTGCTAAATCTAATCCCTGCAATTTAAATACAATAATTACAAATTAAATATTAACAAATATAAACAAATAAATATTAACAAATTAAATATTGTATTTAATTAAAATTAAAAATTAAATTAAATATTAATAATATTAAATATTAATTATAAATATTATTAAATATTATCATATATATAATACCTGTATCACTTCCATATCTCCCAATTGTATCACAAGATTTTCATATTCTTCTACTATGTTACTATCCTCAAGTTTTCCAGTGATGTTTAATGTACATATTTCACCTCTGTTTGGTCGTGTTCCATCTTTACCTTTTTTTATGATTTTCTTTTTCAATTGATCGTTACCCAATATATCTACCCATTCATCCACATGATGATCATTTAAGGAAGCTTTTGTCATCGGATCCTCGGTATCAATATTAAAATTTAATTCCTCACGAATAAAATCAGCCTGTGTTCCTTCTTGTTGCATCGTACTTTCGTCCATCTTAAACAAAAATATTTTATTTTAATTATTTATTTAATTATTTATTACATTTAATTATTTATTTTAATTATTATATTTTTATTTTAATTTATTTTTATTTTAATTATTAAAAATCCTAAATTAGAATTTAATTAAACCTAATAGAAAAACGATTCACCATTTCTTGCTTGCGATATTATAATCCAATATAATTATAAGTCTTGATAATATACATTAAAATTTTTCCCAATTATAATGGATTTTTTTTAATGATCTTGATTTATATAAAGCATAAAATATACAACGCATTGTAAATAAATTATACAAACAGGGTAAATATGCAAAAATTGTAAATAATTACAATCTTCTATAAACAATTTACAGAATAATTTATACTAGCTTTTATAGAATTATGTGATATGATGAACTTAATTTATTCAATGATCGTTTTAATTATTTTTGATTTTTAGGTTATTTAAAATTCTGAATATATACTTGATACTTTCTAAGCTCGATATACATTGAAAATAAATATTGTAGAAGAAAAATTTACTTCTTGTTTATTACGTTAAATTTTATGCAAAGGTAACGAATACGATGATGAATAAGCAATAATGCAAAGATGTTATTTAATGTGTTCAGAGAGGGATTAGATGGATTTAAATCGTACTTTATGAAATATAATTGACAATAGGATAAAAATCGTACCTCCTTCTGCGCGAATTTATCAACAGACATCGAAAACGCAATTTGTCACGCAAGATTGAAAATGATAAAGAATGAAACTGAACAAGACTAAATCACCTAAGAAGTCAGGACTCAGGAAGTTACTGGAAAAGTTACACTGGAAGACATTGAATCTCGCGCACGCGTAGAAATAACTGCTTGAACTTCAGAACCAACTCAGAATTTTAGTATTCAATTTTTTTCCATTTTAATTTTAAATCACAATCTGACTTTTAGATTTTTTGAAAACTGTCGAGACAGGTGATAATAATAATTGGCGATTATCTTGTAAAATTATACTCCAGTTTTTTCCTGTTTAATAAATTAAAAAAAGAATTGAAAAATTATTTTAAACTTTTTGTCAGATGAAAAAAGTTGAGATATTAATTTATAATATATTATTAAATATTTTACTTTAAAATTCTGTTGGATTTTATTCCGAATAGAGTTCAAAATTTAAAAAAAATTAATAGCATTTGAAAATGCTATTAATGAAAATTAAAATATGTGCTCGATTCTCATAAAGATCTCACACTTACAAATGGAACTTATCCCTTACAAGAAAGGAATTTATCAGAACTTTTTATCAGATAAAAAAAATTGAGATATTAATTTATAATATATTATTAAATATTTTAAAATTCTGTTGGATTTTATTCCAAATAAAATTCATCCAACTTAAAAAAAAATTAATAGCATTTATGAAAATTAAAATATGTGCTCGATTAATTTATAATATATTATTAAATATTTTAAAATTCTGTTGGATTTTATTCCAAATAAAGTTCATCAAAATTTAAAAAAAATTAATAGCCTTTGTGAAAATTAAAATATGTGCTCGGCTCTCATAAAGATCTCAACTTTACAAATGGAACTTATCCCTTACAAAAAAGGAATTTATTAGAACTTTTTATTAGATGAAAATTGAGATATTAATTTATAATATATTAGTAAATAATTTAAAATTGAGATATTAATTTGTAATATATTATTAAATATTTTAAAATTCTGTTGGATTTTATTCCAAATAAAATTCATCAAAATTTAAAAAAAATTAATAGCATTTATGAAAATTAAAATATCAGAACTTTTTATCAAATGAAAATTGAGATATTAATTTATAATATATTATTAAATATTTTACTTTAAAATTCTGATATATTTAACAGTCGTTCAAAAAGATCCAGATTAACGCGCAAATGTCGGATTATAATTTCTTTTCGGGCAGATAAGGAATTTATCAGAACTTTTTATTAGATAAAAAAAATTGAGATTTTAATTTATAATATATTATTAAATATTTTAAAATTCTGTTGGATTTTATTCCAAATAAAATTCATCAAAATTTAGAAAAAATTAATAGCATTTATGAAAATTAAAATATCAGAAATTTTTATCAGATAAAAATTGAGATATTAATTTATATATTATTAAATATTTTAAAATTCTATTGGATTTTATTCCAAATTAATGTTCATCTAAATTAAAAAATAATTAATAGCATTTATGAAAATTAAAGTATCAGAACTTTTTATCAGATGAAAATTGAGATATTAATTTATAATATATTATTAAATATTTTAAAATTCTGTTGGATTTTATTCCAAATAAAAAAGTTCATCAAAATTAAAAAAAAAATAATAGCATTTATGAAAATTAAAATATATATGTGCTCGATTATAATTTATAATATATTATTAAATATTTTAAAATTCTGTTGGATTTTATTCCAAATAAAATTCATCAAAATTTAAAAAAACTAATAGGATTTATGAAAATTAAAATATCAGAAATTTTTATCAGATAAAAATTGAGATATTAATTTATATATTATTAAATATTTTAAAATTCTATTGGATTTTATTCCAAATTAATGTTCATCTAAATTAAAAAATAATTAATAGCATTTATGAAAATTAAAGTATCAGAACTTTTTATCAGATGAAAATTGAGATATTAATTTATAATATATTATTAAATATTTTAAAATTCTGTTGGATTTTATTCCAAATAAAAAAGTTCATCAAAATTAAAAAAAAAAATAATAACATTTATGAAAATTAAAATATATATGTGCTCGATTATAATTTATAATATATTATTAAATATTTTAAAATTCTGTTGGATTTTATTCCAAATAAAGTTCATCAAAATTTGGAAAAAATTAATAGCATTTATGAAAATTAAAATATGTGCTCGATTAATTTATAATATATTAATTATTAAATATTTTAAAATTCTGTTGGATTTTATTCCAAATAAAATAGTTCATCAAAATAAAAAAAATATTAATAGCTTTTATGAAAATTAAAATATGTGCTCGATTAATTTATAAAATATTAATTATTTAATATTTTAAAATTCTGTTGGATTTTATTCTAAATAAAAAAGTTCATCAAAATTAAAAAAAAAATTAATAGCATTCATGAAAATTAAAATATATGCTCTCATAAAGATCTCACCCTTACAAATTTTTTTATCCCCATAGACCCCGGTCACGCTCCTTTCACTGTACCAACGAAACCGACCAATCGGGTGCTCCCACATTTCACAAGTCCACGTCCGCGCATCTCGATTCGCATCCGGTCCCAGCTCCCGGCTCTGACAGACAGGCCACCACAAAGGATCAGTGATCGAGGGTTCTTTGTTCGCGCCGTTTGACGCATCATGAAACTGCTGCTGCTTCTGCTGGGCTTGGTAGCCGCGGTTTCCTGCGGGAACGGGCCAAAAGTCACCGACAAGGTAAGGAATTCCGAAAATTCAATCTTCGAAACAACTCATGTAATTTCGTGAAAAGACTCAAAACAATGAATACGTGGCATATTTTATTCTTTACCTCGGGTTTGCACAGATAGAAAGAGTCTTGGGACCTAACAATGTCTATTTTCTCGAGACTTGTCAAGAAATTTGTCGATAAATATTGATTAATATTGATAAGTAAAATAATCAAATTGAATTTTTAGGTATGGTTCGACATCAAGATCGGCGATGCCGATGTGGGAAGAATTGAAATCGGTCTCTTCGGTAAAACCGTCCCGAAGACGGTCAAGAATTTCGTGGAACTCGCCAAGAAACCAAAGGGTGAGGGATACAAAGGCAGCTTGTTCCACAGAGTAATTAAAGATTTCATGATCCAAGGAGGAGACTTTACGAGGGGAGATGGAACTGGAGGTGTGTTATACTTCCCTGTTTTATTTATTATCTGGTTTGATTGATTAAGTTGTTGCATTTGTTGTCTGACAAATTTTTTTAAGTGTGTTTGATCAGCTACAAAATAGGAAATAGAGATTCGAGGAATTTTTATCCTGCAGTCAATTCGACATGTTTAAGGATGTTTTGTGTACAATCCCAGCAAAAAGTAGCTGAAAATCAATATTGACGAATATATCCACTTTTGGTGTATTTTGAGTAAGAAATTGGATGGAATATTATAATTTGATTTTAGCTACAGTGCAGAGATGTATTTTTTTAATATTTATTGCGTTTTTACTGAAATGTTCCGAATTTTGTTAATCGAAATGATTAACTTTTGGCAGAGAATTTCAGCCTTGTGACAGATACATGATTAACTTTATTGAATTATATTTAATATCTTTTTAAACAATTAGTACTGTATAATATTATTTGGTCAGATATTTCCTCTGTATCTAAATTTTTGCAAATTTTCAACAAATTCTGAATATTATTTCCATATGTTTTTATTACCTGAATCGACATGGTTATACATTTTGAATAAGAATACATATTAATTCGGTACAAATTAAAATTCTTATATTAATTTGTGAATGCTTTACCTAGGTCATGAAACCCAGAACATGAAACTCATGACATCATTATGACGTCATCATGATTTTATTTATTTATTACTTAAAAGTTACCTAAACAAAAATGATTAAAAAATGAGTTAAAGATGACAAAAAGAATCATAAATTTTTAAGTTCAATAATTGCATTATATAATTTTAAAAAGATTATGTTGCTTAAATATAATTAAATTATACATAATAATTAAATAAACAAGTAATTGCATAATATATAAAAAATAATATTATTATGATTGATTCTTAAGATTTCATATGCGATCCAGATAGAACATGAAACTTATAATGATATTATTATGATTGATTCTTAAGATTTCATATGTGATCCAGATAAAACATGAAACTTATAATGACATCATTATGACATCATCATGATTTTATTTATCACTTAAAAGTTACCTAAACAAAAATGATTAAAAAATGAGTTAAAGATGACAAAAAGAATCATAAATTTTTAAGTTCAATAATCGCATTATATAATTTTAAAAAGATTATGTTGCTTAAATATAATTAAATTATACATAATAATTAAATAAACAAGTAATTGCATAATATATATAAAAAATGATATTATTATGATTGATTCTTAAGATTTCATATGCAATCCAGATAGAACATGAAACTCATAATGACATCATTATGACATCATCATGATTTTATTTATCACTTAAAAGTTACTTAAACAAAAATGATTAAAAAAATGAGTTAAAAATGACAAAAAGAATCATAAATTTTTAAGTTCAATAATCGCATTATATAATTTTAAAAAGATTATGTTGCTTAAATATAATTAAATTATACATGAATAATTAAATAAACAAGTAATTGCGCAATATATATAAAAAATGATATTATTATGATTGATTCTTAAAATTTCATATGCGACCCAGATAGAACATGAAACTCATAATCGTCATCATGATTTTATTTATCACTTAAAAGTTACCTAAACAAAAATGATTAAAAAATGAGTTAAAGATGACAAAAAGAATCATAAATTTTTAAGTTCAATAATCGCATTATATAATTTAAAAAAAATTATGTTGCTTAAATATAATTAAAATATACATGAATAATTAAATAAACAAGTAATTGCGCAATATATATAAAAATGATATTATTATGATTGATTCTTAAGATTTCATACGCGAAGTATATATATTCTCGAACAGAGTTTGCTAGAATTATTTAATATAAAAAATAAGTCACCAAAATCAATTGCCAAGAGTATATCAAATGATATCATTATTTTTCTAAAATGACTTTTAAGTTATGTCATTATGAGTTTCACATTCTACCTGGGATAGTGAATCGATTTAAAAATTGTACTGAAGATTCTAAACATATATAAGGACATTCTGTACAGTTTTCATTAAATTTTCAATATTTTGAAAAAAGGTACAAAACATTCTTAATTGATTAAGTTACTGCATTTGTCGTATGACAAATTTTTTAAGTGTGTTTGATCAGCTACAAAATAGAAAATAGAGATTTAAGGAATTTTTATCCTGCAGGCAATTCAATATGCTTAAAAAATTTGTTGTCTGACAAATATAATATAAGCTTTAATATACATATATCTTATATATACATATCTAACTGAGTGTTTGTATTGATTTGTGTTATTCTTCAGGTCGCAGTATCTATGGAGAGCGTTTTGCAGACGAAAACTTCAAACTGAAGCACTATGGTGCTGGATGGTTGTCTATGGCCAATGCTGGCAAAGATACTAACGGATCTCAATTCTTTATCACAGTTAAGCAAACACCATGGCTTGATGGTAAACATGTTGTTTTTGGTAAAATAATCAAAGGAATGGTACGTAAAAATACATCTATGCATGATGATATAATCTGTCAAAATATAATTTCTCTTATTCATGGAATTATATTCTTATATTACAGAGCATAGTACGTAAAATTGAGCAAACAAGCACAGATCCGAGAGACAGGCCGCAGAAGGATATTGTTATTGCTGACTGTGGCGCAGAGACTATTGACGAGCCATTTAGTGTATCTAAAGAGGATGCTACCGATTAAATGTCAGTGTTCATTAATAGATCACACTATTATTTATTGGTCAGTCTGATTTTATACAAAGCGATTTCTTTCAAATTATGATCTCTATTTTCATTAATTTTTTTTTTTTTTTTTTTTTGTTTGAAAGTATGAACAATGGCATACAATTTCGATCTTTCTGTTGTGATGCTCAACTGTTCAACAACAATTAATTGGTTTAGTAATAGAAGATGCCATATCAACAGTAATCGTAAAAAACAGTACAGCATTTTTTTTTTTAATAATCAAAATATTAAAGTGATCGGTATATTGTAGAGTAATTTGTCATAGAAATAATGATTTCTATTCCAATTGTTATAGCTATACTTACATTGCACAACAAATTTTATACATATGTAAGATTTTCTACATTCACGAATAAATATAAGTTGTTTGAAGTATATGTATTATATTTTGTTTTTACATAAATCTATTTTATCGTAATATTCCATAACATTAATCCTCTGTAGACGTACGTTTACTTAGAAAGTACGGTTTCGGATACGTGGGATCGACGTGACATTTTATTGTTTGGAATCCCTTTCTAAAGGAAAGGAATGTTATCGATGTAAGGCTCGAAGTATTCTTGTCGATTGCTTCATTATTTTTCTCAGCTATTAATCAGCGAAAAAAGATATATTTTTTTCAGACTATTATAATAATATAAAATATTATAAAATATATAATAAAATATATAATATATAATAAAATATAATAATATTTTATTACATAATATTTTATTACTTAATAGAAAGAAGTAAATAGCGCATGCTTTATAATGTTTTAGGGTTTTATGTTTATACAAAATTTTCTGCTCAAGAAGTCAGATTGAAGCACATACATGCTCATATACAGGGTGTCCGGATCACCCGTACACCCCTTTTAAAATGAAAATAAATGGCTTTTATCAAAAATCGCGAACAATTTTGAAATAAATAAATTGTACGCTCTATCAAATGATATTTTCAACTTTTGATTCCGACCGGAAATACGCTATTCGGATCGGAAGTTGAATTTTTTTAGGGGAACATGATACTTTTTATTGCAGATTCGAATTGTACGTGAAAAAATAAGAAACTTTTGTATCAAACGTTTCTTCTGAAAGTGCCTTTGTCAGTCTTAAAATTGAAGTTCATTATTTCATCACAGTTACTTTCAAGGTCAATTTTAAGATTGACAGAGACACTTTCAGAAAAAACGTTTGATACAAAAGTTTCTTATTTTTTCACGTACAATTCGAATCTGTAATAAAAAGTGCCATGTTCCCCTAAAAAAATTCAACTTCCGATTCGGATGGCGTATTTCCGGTCGGAATTAAAAGTTGAAAATATCACCATTCGATAGAGCATACTCAATTTACTTAAAATTTACTAAAAATTCTTCGCGATTTTCGATAAAAGCCATTTATTTTCATTTTTTCAAAAGAGATGTACGGATGATTTGAGACACCCTGTATATGTTTACAAACATGACGTATCCCATCTGCACCTGACGCATGCCCATTGACATTTGAATATTGAAAGATCAATGCGCATGCTTGAAGTGAGAATGCACTGGCCTTCATTCAAGCGTTTCTTTAGACTTTCTCAATTTTATATCGAATAATTAAAATAAAATATGTTGTCAAGAAGACAAATACAATCTATGTATAAATGGATTAAAAGGCGAAATGGCAATTTTTCACAGCGATTTCTTTCATCTAACACTGAAACAGAAGTAAGGTGAGTAATTAGGTTATGAAAAATATTTACATGTGAAGATGTAAATAATACTTATACATGTTGCTGCGACCAATAAATAAATAAATTAATTAAATAATTTATATAAATAATTTATATAAATAAATAATTAATTAAATAATTTATATAAGTAATTAAATAATTTATATAAATAATTTATATAAATAAATAATTAATTAAATAATTTATATAAATAATTAAATAATTTATATAAATAAATAATTAAATAAATAAATAAATATATATATCACATTTAATTTGAGAAATATTCTGATACATGCATAAGATATTCTAATTGATTGTAATTAATCATATTTCTTCTCTCTGACAATTTCAGAAAGAAATGGAGATCCATCGTGGGCTTGGAAATTCACGCTCAGATTGCGACAGAGTCAAAGTTATTTTCTAGCGCATCCACGAATTTTGTCAGTCCCATCAACTCGTGTGTCTCATTTTTCGATTGCGCCACACCAGGAACGCTACCTGTAAGTTGTGGATAATTAGTAAAAATCGCCTAAATTGTTGCGATATGTATTAATTATTGTTGCAGATACAAATGTGTTGCAGGTATTGAACAGGAAATGTGTGGAAATGGCAGTGCTGACAGGCTTAGCGTTATCATGCCGATTGAACGAGACCTCTCTGTTTGAGAGAAAACACTACTTCTATGCAGATCTACCTGTAAATATCGTACGATTCAGTACTTTCTTATATTTGGCGTGTTTAATATCATTTAATTATTTAGGCAGGATTTCAAATCACTCAACAACGACAACCTATTGCTGTCGATGGTGAAATTAAATTTCATGTGTTCACTCCAGGAATACACAAGTCACCGTATTTGAAATCTTCCAAAATCAAGCAAATTCAATTGGAACAAGACAGTGGCAAGAGTTTGCATGATGAAAATATAACAAGGTATTAATTATACAGGTTGTCCCATTTTAAAGGACTCACTCAAATATCTCAGAAATACTGCGTTAAATCGAAAAATGTTTCAAACAAAAGTTGTGTGGCTTCAAGAGAGCCATAAGATAGTGATAATGATTTGACCTTGGAAAATCATTTGAAAGTCATGTGAAGATCAATTTTAAAATCTTAAATGGAAACCTCCATTTTTTATTTGGTATTCTTGTAGCTGACATCGAGAGCTTTCCAAAACACTATAATAAATTATTTTTCCATGAAGTATTTTTCAAGTTATGAGGCTTGAAATCATTTCTTAATTTTACATAAACCATAAAATATCTTGTAAAATATTGATTTTTCGATTATTTTACCTTAATACTTTATGTACAAAATAATGAGAGGAATCAATTGGTGTAAAGAAAAAAACATACTTGTTTTTTGTAAAAAAAATATGTAATTAGCAATTAACAATTATATATTTTTTCTTCGAAACAACTGTATGTTTTCTTTACATCCAATTGATTCCTCTCATTATTTTGTACATAAAAGTATTAAGGTAAGATAATCAAAAAATGAATATTTTACAAGATATATAAAATTAAGAAATGATTTCAAGCTTCATAAAAATACTTCATGGAAAAATAATTTATTATAGTGTTTTGGAAAGCTCTCGAGGCAAGCTACAAGAATATGCAATGAAAAATAGGGGGTTCTATTTAAGATTTTAAAGTTGACCTTCACATGCCCTTCAAATGATTTTCCAAGGTCAAATCATTGTCATCATCTTATGGCCCTTTTGAAGCCAGACAACTTTTGTTTGAAACATTTTTCGATTTAACGCAGTGTTTTTGAGATATTTGAGTGGGTGCTTTAAAATGGGACACCCTGTGTATATATTTTTTTATTTTAGAAAATGAAAAAAATTGTAGTATTCTAAATGATTTAATATTTTTGTAGAAGCTTAATTGATCTTAATCGTGCTGGAATGCCATTGATGGAATTTGTATTTGAGCCAGATTTGATTGATGGCGAAGAAGCAGCTGCACTTGTTAAGGAGCTTACGCTTATATTACAGTTATTGGGTGTCTGCAGTGGCAAAATGGAAGGTCATTCTTAAAATTATTTGGCTTTTGAGTTGATATATTTGTAGGTTCAATATATCACTTTATATTTTACTTTATTATTCTTATAAATTATAGAAGGAGCACTTCGTATCGATGCCAACGTTTCTGTAAGTAATCGAGACGACGAGTTGGGTGTTCGAACGGAAATAAAAAATATCGGAAGTGTGCGTGCCGTTGCTGCCGCTGTTAAGTATGAAATAAATAGACAAATTTCTATCCTTGAAGCCGGCAATGAAATATTTAATGAGACACGCGCATGGAACATGGTGAATAAGATGACTATTCCCATGCGTGAAAAGGAAGAGAAAGAAGTAATGTATCATTTTATTTTTTTTATGTTCTCCATAGATTGTTCTATTTTTAAAATTATTATGAAAAACATTTATAAAACAGGATTATCGATTTATGCCTGAAACAAACTTGCCACCTTTACGTATACATGTCAGAGAAGATTTACCGAATGAAAACAATTTAGTCGATGCTGTGATATTAAAAAAACAATTGCCTAAATTGCCGGAACAGATACGTGAGAGATTAAAGAATGTTCTTCAGATATCTCCTGAAATAATTGTAGCTCTAATGGTAAGTTTCAGTGCACCACGATCAAATAAATACGTACGAAAGATGTTTTTAATACTTCGTATTTTTTCAGAGTGACTTAATATTGCTACAATTGTTTGATAAAATAATAAAAAATGGCAATCGCGATCCAAAAGTGGTTGCAAAGTTTCTTGTCAGGGATC
Organism: Camponotus fellah; assembly: GCA_030586385.1. Classification (NCBI taxonomy): domain Eukaryota; kingdom Metazoa; phylum Arthropoda; class Insecta; order Hymenoptera; family Formicidae; genus Camponotus; species Camponotus fellah. The sequence continues at coordinate 44,183 of JAPIVC010000672.1, read as the reverse complement.
TGTTGAATTTTCTTAATAAAAACAAACTTACAATTGAATTTTGGTAAGAAATTTTCATTTTACTTTTAATTATATTTCTCATTGTATAAAATGCTCATCTAACAAATTCTTAGCATACCACATGCAGATTTTATTGGCCAATTGACTGATTTATTACAAAACAAAACGGTTAATTTAATAATAGCGAAGAAGATTTTGTACGAAATATTATCCGATACAAAGAAATCCCCAAAAGAGGTATAATTTCATTTATATAAAAAATATACAGTGTCCCATTTTAATCTATCACCTCTTTTAACTTTGTAGGGAGTAGTCGTGGAGAAAAATATTTCAGACAAAAGTTGTATGGTTTGAAGGGGGACATAAGATGGTACTATTGGTTTGACCTTGAAGAGTCATTTGAAGATCATGTGAAGGCCATCTCAATTTTTTTAAATGGAACCTTCTATTTTTCATTATATATTCTTGTAACTTATCTCGAGAGCTTTCCAAAACACTATAATTTTTTCACTAAGTACTTTTCGAGTTATGAGGCTTGAAATCATTTCTTAATTTTACGTAAATCATAAAATATTTTCTAAAATATTCATTTTTTGATTATCTTATCTTAATATTTTTATGTACAAAATAATGAGAAGAATCAATTGGTGTAAAGAAAAACATAATTGTTTCGAAGAAAAAATATGTAATTGTTAATTGCAAATTACATATTTCTTATTCGAAACAACTGTTTTTTCTTTACTCCAATTAATTCCTCCCATTATTTTGTACATAAAAGTATTAAGATAAGATAATCGAAAATGAATATTTTACTAGATATTTATGGTTTATGTAAAATTAAGATATTATTTTAAGCCTTAATAACTCGAAAAGTATTTCACGAAAAAACACTTTATTATAGAGCTTTGGAAAGCTTTTGAGATAAGCTATAAGAATATGTAATGAAAAATAGCAGGTTCCATTAAAAAAAATTGAGGTGGCCTTCACGTGTGCTTCAAATGACTCTTCAAGGTCAAACCAATAGTACCATCTTATGTCCCTCCTCTAACCATACAACTTTTGTCTGAAACATTTTTCTCCACGACTACTCCCTACAAAGTTAAAAGGGGTGATAAATTAAAATGGGACACCCTGTGTAATGTGCGAATTTCTTGTTAAATTTATTATGTATGATTGTTTTTTTTTATTTCTTATATATAGATTGTTGAAGAGCATAATTGGTTCTTGATATCGGATGAAGAAGAATTAGAAAAAATGTGTTTAGAAATTATTGAGAAAAATCCGAAAATTGTATCAGGATATAAAAAAGGCAAGGAAAAATTATTTATTGCACTAATGGGACAAATGGCGAAAATCACTAACCAACGTGCAGATATGGCTCTTGTTGCAAATATTATGGAAAGATTATTAAAATCATAATACATGGAGATTATATAAGATTGAGCAGATTTATAGAATTAGTTTCTATAAAGAAATATATTGTAAATGTAAAATATATATAGCATATATTTGAGAATAAATAAAATTATATAAAATAAAATATGTAAATGTTTTATTAAAAGTTACTTACCTTTCAATAAATATATATGATGTAGTTGCTTAATCATATGTGATTCTTATATATAAATATTCAAAAGACATGTCACAATATGTATAAAACATGTATAGAAATTTTATTTGATTATGATGCGACTTAAAAGCTAATAAAATAAAACTAAGATTCATATGTTGTGTAAGTTATGTATTAAATATTTACACAAATATTATTTTCTAATAAACTTCATTACGAAATAACTACATTGAATCATCCTTTTTTTTTACAATTGTTTACAATACTATCATGTTTACAATAATATCATTAAAAAAAAACATGCCAACTGTCAGTTTACACATTCCATAATCCAATATTTATAAATTCGTTTTTATCCAGAGTGTATATTGAACAATCATTTTTTTTTTATTAATGCTATAAGAAAATAATAGGTAACAGCATTTCATACATTAGACAAATAGTTAAAAATAATAACACAGATTCTACCACATCAACAGTTCGAACTCAAGTTTTTTTTTTTACAGCCACAGCTCTAACATATAGTAATTTTAGCACTTTAAGGAGTTTAAAAAAAATCCCAATGTGTATCTTAAGTATATTTTACATGTATATCTGTGATATTATAAGAAAATGTATTAATATTACAGAGTAAAATTAAAAACATTTATTCTCCCGTACATGCATCAAATTTCTGCTTATACTGCAAAAATGGCAATGATGGAAGGATTTATTTAATTGCAGTCTTCAGAGAAAGGCCACTTGAGTAGCAAGATCATGTTCTTTGTGACTCCATTCTTCTTTACTAGCTGTATAATTTAACCAAGCGAAACAGAAATATCGTATTTATTGCTTTTCTTTTCATGTAAATGGACTCGTTTTTTTTACTGTGTTTATTTGTCTGCAGTCAGAGTATTTCAGAGACTTGCTCCGTAAGTAAAAATTTTTTCTTTCAATCATTAAAATGCCGCATTGTCATCATCATTGTCTATTATCATATTTACATAAAAATATCCTCAATAAAGAAACTCAACATTGATAACGTGATTTGTTAAAAAAAAAGAAAGCTGTAAAAAATCAACACTTTTTCTTCTCTCTAGGAAGTCAAATATAAAGTAAATCTGGATTTCATTTTTTTTTTCTTTTTACTATCAAAGCATCGAATTGATTTTAGTGGATTATGAAAAATTTATCTTTCTATATATATATAAGACGATAAAAAATAATTCCGCAAAGTAAAATTTCTCTCTCCTAAGTCTTTTACAAAAATCAAATATATGCACAGTCTAAGAGTAGGAGTCTAACATCTTTTTTCTTTCGCCTCTGGCACAGCCATGCGATCAATAATTTGTTCTCATCATCGGAATAAGTTAAATTACTAGCACAAAGGATAAATTCATCGATAGCGTGATGTGCGTTTTGTAAGAATACTAGATAATAATGCTGCGATAATTAAAGCAATTCATTTCGATATACAAATTAATAACATAGAATTAACAATTTTAAAATTTCATTGCGGTGTGTAGTCGAGACTACAAGATTTATTTGGACAATTTGCTGATTACTCTGATCAAGGCACCATTTTCATCTTTTAGCCTCTGATTTTCGCATTTTAGTTGGTCCATCACCTAGAAAGAAAAATGTCACACTAATTCTCATGTGCTAAACGAAAAACTTAACGGAGGAGTTACATTATACAGAGGAGTACAAAGAGAAATGATGAGTAATAAGTGCTCACAAAAAACAACAGGAAGATAAACGGAAAAAGAGAGAGGCACTCACAAGTATTACTGCAACCAAAAGTCATTAAAGTATACGGAGTGTCCCATTTTAACGTCCCATCCCAAATAACTTTCTTATTTTTAATTTTAGAAAAAGATGTTTCAGACAAAAGTTGTATGATTTCTAGGGGGACATGAGATGGTGCCATTAGTTTGACCTTGAAGAGTCACATGAAGGTTACGTGAATGTCATTTTGAATTTCTTAAATGGAACACCCTATATATTTTTGCACATTCTTGTAGCTTATCTCGAGAGCTTTCCAAAACATTATAATAAATTATTTTTCCATGAAGTACTTTTCAAGTTATGAGGCTTGAAATCATTTCTTAATTTTACATAAACCATAAAATATCTTACAAAATATTCATTTTTTTGATTATCTTACCTGAATATTTTTATGTACGAAATAATGAGAGGAATCAATTGGTGTAAAGAAAACGTACAGTTGTTTTTAAGAAAAAATATGTAATTTGCAATTAACAATTTCATATTTTTCTTAAAACAACTGTATGTTTTCTTTACATCAATTGATTTCTCTCATTATTTTGTACATAAAAGTGTTAAGGTAAGATAATAAATGAATATTTTACTAGATATTTTATGATTTATGTAAGATTAAGATATTATTTCAAGCCTCATAACTCGAAAAGTACTTGATGAAAAAATGTTTATTTATAGTGTTTTGGAAAGCTCCCGAGATAAGTTACAAGAATATGTAATGAAAAATAGGAGGTTCCATTTAAAAAAAATTGAGATGGCCTTCACGTGATCTTCAAATGACTCTTCAAGGTCAAACCAATAGTACCATCTTATGTCCTCTTTCAAACCATACAACTTTTGTCTGAAACATCTTTTTCTAAAATTAAAAATAAGAAAGTTATTTGGGGTGGGAAATTAAAATGGGATATCCTGTATATTCGGATATATTGTATACTAGCAGAAATTAATATACGTGTTCAGATAAAGAAAAAAACGATAAAAAATAATCGAATGAATCGAGCAAGTAGCATTTCATCAATTTATGATGTTCGTACTACATTTGACAGCAACATCGTAGATTCTTTATTTCTTTTGATTATAATTGAATATTGCATTTGTATACACAAATTTTCTCTTGATAATTATATATTTATAGATTTTTCACTATTTTTTCATTACTAAATTCTCTTCATAATTATTTACAAAATTACAGAAACCTGACACACTTAAACTTAAAAGTAATAAATCATCTTCATATGTGTCTAGATCTTACACAAATAAATATTTATATCTGTGCTTGGAAGACAATAATCTCCTTAGGCTCGTATACAATCCAAGTGAAGCTTAGTTATGGAATTAAATTTAACACTGTTTAGAAGATATGCATAGGTTTAATCAATGATTCGATTTCAGGAGCATTTTATAAAAATATTAAAAGAGCGTATTAAATGTGTGTTATCGATTATGATTCATTTACCACATACTTTCCCTTCGAGCACTTTTAGAACACTACAAAATAATATTGTTGATTATGAAAGCTTTCTAATGCATACCACGTAATAATGATAAATGTGTAACATTATGTACATAAAAATTAAAGTAAGATTAATGCCAATCTCAATATATGGATCGACAAAGTAGATCTATGTCAATAAGATGCGATAAAAATGCAACGATTTAACATTTAACATGCTTTCTGAGAAATAAAGAGAGATAGATAGAGGAGTGAAAATCTAAGTTAATAAATGTGTAGTACATGTTGATTTTAACGTATGTCGACAGTGTTTGCTGGTATCTAGATAAAATTATCTAGATAATCATCTAGATAAAGAAATGGATCATCTTTATCTTTAACTAGATGAAAAAATACAAAATATCTTTATCTTTATCTTAAATGAAAAATATATGTCATCTTATCTAAAAATTGTCTAAGATGACGTTTTCATTATGCAAAAAAGTTTTCCAGGCAAGCTTCTAAAAATCTATCTAAAATATATTTTTTATATTATTATTATTAATATATTATAAATATATTATTATTATATTATTAATATATTATAAATATATTAATAAATATAAATTAATAAATAAATATTTATCATATCATTTATATAACTTTTTGCTATTATTTAAATATTATTTAGGAAAAGAGAAGGAATATGTGTTTATGATTTTAATATCCCATTATTTATAATCTGCGTCATATTTGTTACAAATATTTATAGTCTTCTAAAATAAACAAAAATATCTAGATAATTATCTAGATCATCGCAATAATTATCTCATCTTTTATCTAGATTAAGTTAAAGTAAAATCATCTTTATCTCATCTAAGATAAATTTACGGATTTTTATCTTTATCTTTATCTAGATAATTTTGAAATTATCTACGGCAAACACTGTATGTCGAACATATTTCGGGAACTGCCACACAATTACGATTAAGATGAATAAATGAAAAAAAAAAAAGAAAGGAATAATCAGTTGCAAAGTCATGACTTTGTTTTTGATGTGTAACACGTGCCAGAGATGATTATCGATGCTTGGTGATGACGCATTCAGTTTACAAATGTTATATTGCATGTTGAATGGTGGTTTTATTGATGAAGGTAAAATTTCTCCTAGAGAGTTATAAAACTGAGGAATTCTATATTCATTCCTATGCATCCTCAATATATGACAGACTGCGTTCTTCTGTTTCTTGTTAAGACTTATGCAATGATCTTTTTTAGTAAATATATTATTAAGGATGTATTGGACGAAAGTTAATCCAAAGTACCAAAAAATTAAAGTTGGACAGAACACGAATTTTAATTGAGCAAATTTTTTTTAAAAATCACGAAATCATACTTCAAAGTATTCTTTAATATAAATTATTAATATATTATTAATATAATTATTAATATAAAATATTAATATTTAATATAAATTATATTTTTTAATATAAATAGGTCTTAATTCGCAAGAAAATGTTGCCACATTTTATCATCAATATCGTAAACCGATAATCACAGTTATTTTTTAATAATAATTTCAAAACGAGCAGGTAAATCGTTTGAAAATTTTGTGGGAACATTTTTACATGTATGAAGAATATAATATTACAAAGTGAAATTTTTATCATTGTTTTTTTATAGTTTGCGAATAATTTATTACCTGTCTCTTGAACGTTTACATAAGATCCTATGTTAAAATCGCAAAGTTCAAAAATTAATAACTTTTAAAGGAGCGAGTGAAAAAATTTGAAATAATTCCTGACGATTTAGAATGTTATTAAGAATGTTAAATTAAAGATTCAAAGGTCTCATTGATTGTAATATATCTCCAATACTCCAATACATCTTTAAAACTTTGTGGGAACATTTTTACATGTATGAAGAATATAATATTACAGAATGAAATTTTTATCATTGTTTTTTTATAGTTTGTGAATAATTTATTATCTGTCTCTTGAACATTTACATAAGATCCTACGTTAAAATCGCAAAATTAAAAAATTAATAACTTTTTTAAAGGAGCGAGTGAAAAAAATTTGAAATAATTCATGACGATTTAGAATGTTATTAAGAATGTTAAATTAAAAATTCACGAAGATCTCATTGATTGTAATATATCTCCAATACATTTTTAAAACTTTGTGGGAACATTTTTACATGTATGAAGAATTTATTACCTGTCTCTTGAACGTTTACATAAAATCTTACGTTAAAATCGCAAAATTAATAACTTTTAAAGGAGCGAGTGAAAAAATTTGAAATAATTCATGACGATTTAGAATGTTATTAAGAATGTTAAATTAAAAATTCACGAAGATCTCATTGAGTGTAATATATCTCCAATACATCCTTAAGTCGCGTTTATAACATGCATCACACAAACAGTCGCGAATAATTCATTATAATTGCCACGGTTTGAAATTTTACAGCAATCTTAAATAATCGTACACGTGTATAATGTTATACATATATAATCTCTCTCTCGCGTTAAAAATTCCCGTCGATTTTGCAAAGATAGAAGTGTTATTAGTATCACATTAGTAAAAGGATGCGCGATCGTATAATGTTTATTATGATATTCGGGATGAAATGTACGTATTATTAAAAGGACTGAAGTCTCTCCTTTACAAAAAGTATAAGCTGCTAGTGTCGTTTAATTAAAGATTGATTAACGATCGCTTTGGAATGCACTTTATAAAGCTGAATTATATAATTAGCTGAATTATATAATAATTATATAATATATAATATATAATTATATAATATTATATATATAAAGCTGAATTATATAATAATTATATAATAAATGAGTAGCATCGTTTTTGTTGTTTTAATACTGGCGGTACTCGAGGAACACGAAGTTTTAATCAATCATTCGATTAATTAATTAATTAATTAATTAATAATGCTATACGTGAGACACGATGTCTATCGTTAACGCAGATGCTGTCATTGTGTTCTTTACCTATTTAGTATTGGTGAGTTTGGATACGACACGGGTAAGTGCCCGATTTTCGGCTTTCAATCTCTCATTTTCAGCTTTGAGTTTTTGCAATTGCTGTAAACAGTTAAACAATTAGCCTAAAATCCCGCCATTATTTATTTATTTTTTTGTTTTGTTTTTTTAGTCCCAAAATAGCCCCAAGAAACATACAACTGACGCGTTTCGTTAAAACAGATAAGTAAAACCGCGTGCAATTCCCCGCTAAACTACGCTAGAAATTCTGAAAAGCGAAACACAGAGGAAGAGATATACAGAGTGTCCCATTTTAAAGGTCTCACTCAAATATCCCAGAAACACTGCGTTAAATCGAAAAATGTTTCAAACAAAAGTTGTGTGGCTTCAAGGGGGCCATAAGATGGTGACAATGATTTGACCTTGGAAAATCATTTGAAGGTCATGTGAAAGTCAACTTTAAAATCTTAAATGGAACCCCCCCCCCTTTTTCATTGCATATTCTTGTAGCTTATCTCGAGAGTTTTCCTAACACTTTAATAAATTATTTTTTAACACATTTTAAAACACTATAATAAATTATTTTTCCATGAAGTACTTTTCGAGTTATGAAGCTTGAAATCATTTCTTAATTTTATATAAAATATCTTGTAAAATATTCATTTTTCGATTATCTTACCTTAATACTTTTATGTACAAAATAATGAGAGGAATCATTTGGTGTAAAGAAAACATACAATTGTTTCGAAGAAAAATATATAATTGTTAATTGCAAATTACATATTCTTTTTTCGAAACAACTATGTTTTTCTTTGCACCAATTAATTCCTCTCATTATTTTGTACATAAAAGTATTAAGGTAAAATAATCGAAAAATCAATATTTTATAAGATATTTTATGGTTTATGTAAAATTAAGAAATGATTTCGAGCCTCATAACATGAAAAGTACTTCATGGAAAAATAATTTATTATAGTGTTTTGAAAGCTCTCGATGTCAGCTACAAGAATGTGCAAAAATATATAGGGTGTTCCATTTAAAAAATTCAATATGACCTTCACATGATTTTCAAATGATTTTCCAAGGTCAAATCATTGTCACCATCTTATGGCCCCCTTGAAGCCACACAACTTTTGTTTGAAACATTTCTCGATTTAGCGCAGTGTTTCTGAGAAATTTGAATGGGTGCTTTAAAATGGGACGCTCTGTATAAACGAGCGAACAGAAATGATTATTTCCCGATTGAAAAATCAATCAAGTAGACTAATCTGAGTAGAGAATAGAGAGTAAAGCGCCTTCAAAAAAATGATAGGTAAGGAAAAGCATACAAAATAGATGCACCGAAGCAATCGGATTTTTACAAAAAGGATTATCGATGTTTTCTTGCCGCCACTAGTCGTAGCAACGCAACAAAAAGAGATGACGGGTGTATAACTAACTAAAAAGAAGGAAAAAAATCTAGAGAACAAAATCTAAAATTGTGAGTATACAGATATACATTGAGATGTATATTCGTACACAGAGATAAAATCACAGAAAATTGTGGTCCAGCCTCGTAATTATTTAATTCAACGTATGAAAGCGAATCTTTGTTCCATTTGCTATCACATAAATAGGAATTGTTGATAAATTGAAGGAAATTAATTACGTGAAATTAATTCCGAGCTTACCTTTAATTCTTCCTCCATTTCCGAAAGTTTTCTTTCCATTGCTCGCCTCTCTCTCTTTTCTGCCTCAGAGAGAATTACTTTGTTTTGGTTGCTTTGCGCTTTCTCCAATAAACTTCTAACTTCCTTCAATTGTTCATCGGAACGCTTCAATTTGTCCTTTAACCTTTCGTTCTCGGCCTGAGATTCCTCATACAATTTCTTATAGTCTAATTCGCCATTTTCGGAATTATTGGATTTTAATCTGATCGGCGTTGATGACGCTTCTGATGATAATGAAGATATTGAACCTAATCTATTAGTCCTCACAGAAGAACGATCGTTTCCACTCTAAAACAGATGTAATATTAAGTCATTAATTTTCATTAATTTTAATTTTAATTATCGTTAATTTTTGTTAAATGCATTATTGTCTGAATTCCCTTAAAAAAAATTCTGATGGATTCTGTAATATTAGCACTGTCGAGAATATTACAAATATTTGTAAGGATATTTCAAAAGATCAGCAAATATATCTCTAGCAGATTCTTCAAAAGTTTGGTTATACAGGGTGTTTTAGACTACGAATTTAAAAACTAGAGAAGTGGTTATTTCAAAAAAGTAAAAACATTTTCTTTATAAATCGCGTGCGCTCTGTCGAATGGTGATATTTTAAACTTCTGGTTCCAGCCGGAAATAGGCGATTCAGATCGGAAGTTCATTCTTTTAAATGGAACCCTCTATTTTTCATTGCATGTTCTTGTAGCTTACCTCGAGAGCTTTCCAAAACACTATAATAAATTATTTTTCCATGAAGTACTTTTCGAAATCATTTCTTAATTTTACGTAAATCATAAAATATTTTGTAAAATATTCATTTTTTTGATTATCTTATCTTAATACTTTTATGCACAAAATAATGAGAGGAATCAATTGGTGCAAAGAAAACATACAGTTGTTTTTAAGAAAAAATATGGAATTGTTAATTGCAAATTACATATTTTTTCTTAGAAACAACTCGGTGTTTTCTTTACAGCAATTGATTCATCTCATTATTTTGTGCATAAAAGTATTAAGGTGAGATAATCGAAAAATGAATATTTCACAAGATATTTTATGGTTTATGTAAAATTAAAAAATGATTTCGAGCCTCATCACTCGAAAAGTACTTCATGGAAAAATAATTTATTATAGTGTTTTGGAAAGCTCTCGAGGTAAGCTACAAGAATATATAATGAAAAATAGGGGGTTCCATTTAAAAAAATGTACTTCCGGTTTGAATCGCCTATTTTCGGCCGGAACCAGAAATTGAAAATATCATCATTCGATAGAGCGCACTCGATTTATAAAGAAAATGTTTTCACTTTTTTTAAAAAAACCACTTCTCTAGTTTTTTAAATGGATGGTCTGAAACCTGGTTTATGTAAACTTAAGAAATGATTTCGAGCTTCATAACTCGAAAGGTACTTCATGGAAATATAATTTATTATAGTGTTTTGGAAAGCTCTCGAGATAAGCTACAAGAACGTGCAATGAAAAATAGGGGGTTCCATTTAAAAAAATGCACTTCCGGTCTGAATCGCCTATTTCCGGCCGAAACCAGAAATTGAAAATATCATCATTCGATAGAGTACACTCGATTTATGAAGAAAATGTTTTCACTTTTTTGAAATAACCACTATTTAGTTTTTAAATGGGTGATCTGAAATCTGGTTTATGTAAACTTAAGAAATGATTTCGAGCTTCATAACTCGAAAGGTACTTCATGGAAAAATAATTTATTATAGTGTTTTGGAAAGCTCTCGAGATAAGCTACAAGAACGTGCAAAAATAGGGGGTTCCATTTAAAAAAATGCACTTCCGGTCTGAATCGCCTATTTCCGGCCGAAACCAGAAATTGAAAATATCATCATTCGATAGAGCATACTCGATTTATGAAGAAAATGTTTTCACTTTTTTGAAATAACCACTATTTAGTTTTTAAATGGGTGATCTGAAATCTGGTTTATGTAAACTTAAGAAATGATTTCGAGCTTCATAACTCGAAAGGTACTTCATGAAAAAATAATTTATTATAGTGTTTTGGAAAGCTCTCGAGATAAGCTACAAGAACGTGCAATGAAAAATAGGGGGTTCCATTTAAAAAAATGCACTTCCGGTCTGAATCGCCTATTTCCGGCCGGAACCAGAAATTGAAAATATCACCATTCGATAGAGCGCACTCGATTTATAAAGAAAAGGTTTTCACTTTTTTGAAATAACCACTTCTCTAGTTTTTAAATGGGTGATAAGGGTGGTCTGAAGCATCCTGTATAAATCTTTTTTTAAAAATTTTCTTGAAATATGTTTTAAGAAAAATCGCTTACAGCGTATCCCTCGGAACTAGTTAGACTAGTTAGACTGGAACTCCTGGATCTGATATTTAAACTCGGTTTTATTTTAGATCTGCTAAAACTCTCTGTTTTTTGCACGTGTGGGCGAACGTTTAAGTTGGGCGTTACGTTTAAATAATTGTAACTGGGAGAAGGGCTCAAATTTAAGGAATTTACGGCTGCGTGAGAGGGTAGAGTCACACCACCGTATCCCGTATTCGTTCCACCATACGTAGTGTAGAGGTTTTGATACGAATTCGTATTGTTCGTCGACTTCACATACGGACTTATACGGAACAGATCGCTATTCTTTGCGCTTTTGTTCAGGAAACTCGACCCGGTGTATAAATTGGGATTTTTCGCGCTCAATAAACTCGGATTGTACGTTAAATTATTCTGATTTAGCGACAGCAATCCACCGATTCGTGACCTGTTTCCATAAATTGATTTCCCATTTGTTGACGCTTGAGCTCTCAGGCCCGCAGCTGTTGTTGGCTTAGTCTGGGCTCCCTTTCTGTACGAAGACATGGTTTACGTCACGTGCAAAGCTATTACGAGCCGTTACAACATCGGCAATTTTTTTTTTTTTACAAAATTCCTCACTCAACTTCTACACGTTATTCGTACATCAACGGTTGAAAACTGTTGTCACAGCTTACACGATACCACAATAGCGAAAGCTTTATAATTTCTAGAGCAAAACGGATCCAGTACTGCGAAGAACAGATGATGGACTGACGGAGATTGGGCAGGGGAACCCAAGACATCTCTCTCTCTCTCGGGCAGTTTACTTTAAAGCATTACTACTATGCGCTATTTTTGGAATGCACGCGTAGACACACACACAAATATCAAGGTTTCGGAGAATAAATGCAGCCTGTAAGTTTAAACACATTTTAACACACAACTCTCATAGAAATATATGAAAATTTCAATTCATCAATGTATCAAGTATAGGGTTGCACAAGACCCAAAACAAGAATATTGTATTGGTATTGAAAATTTTCAAACATTTAAATCTTGTCTTGGTCTTGAGTGAATATTGGTAGCACAAATCTCGTCTTGTCTCGATTTTATTAACAATTTTTTAGCTGATATTAAAAAATTATTTAAATAATATTTAACATAAATTTTGTAATATAATTTGAAATAATTATTACTATTGTATTATATTTTAATTATAATTATTACTGTGTAATCGATATAAATGCCGTTTATTTACATAAAAAAATATTTACTGTTTCATAGAAAACAGAAATTAATAATTTACAGGCTCTAAGGGAATGTGCAGATATAAATATTTTGAAGTGGTAAAAAAATCAGGTTCATATTTATCCCACATTGTCAAAAATGGCTCGAGACATTTTAAGTTCAACTGCCTCGTCCGTGCCAGTAAGAAAGACTTTTCTCAATAGGAACTCTGAGACTATGTCAAAAAATAGAACCAGATTACAAAGTAAATTTTTAAAAGCACTAATGTGCATCAATTCCTCGGTGAAATGCTCTTTATTAATGTCTAAAATTTGTGAGTTTGATTTCTAATTTATAAAAATGTTATATTGTATTAATATTAAACGTTTTTAAATTTATTAATATAAATGTTTTTATTGAATAAAATTTTTTTAAATTCGTATATAGCGATTTTTTCACTTACAAATATAAATATTTTAGTTTTTTTGAGAACCAATAATCTTGACAGGACTAATAATCTTGACAGTCTTAGTCTTGATAACTAATTAAAAATTTTGTCTTGATCTTGTCTTGAAGTTCAAGACAAGACAAGACAATATCAAGACTAATCTTGGTATCTCGTGCAACCCTAATTGTTTCATATATACGCAACAATTTATAATCTTCTTAGAAAAATTTAATAATTTTAAATTTCAACAATATTATTGTCTTATTTTAATATTACAATTGTCACCACAAGAATATATAATTATTTAATTCTACTTTAAGAAGATTATAACCTTTGATTTAAAAATGTTATTTTCTATCTAACATTGTTTCTTTTTTATTCAAGAAAAATCTTAAATTATAAGAATATATTTTTCTTGATTGAACTATAAATAATGGCTTTATTCAAGTAAGCAATTATTCAAGCAATTATATTTTTCTATAATTAACGCAATAAAATTTCATTTCAAGATTTTCATGTTGAAATTAAATATATTTTCAAAACAAGAATATCCTTTTTAATATAAATGTTTTTATTCAATAAAATTTTTTTAAATTCGTATATAGTGATTTTTTTTCATTTACAAATATAAATATTTTAGTTTTTTTGAGAATCAATAATCTTGACAATCTTAGTCTTGGTATTATCTTGATAACTAATTAAAAATCTTGTCTTGATTTTGTCTTGAAATTCAAAACAAGACAATATCAAGATTAATCTTGATATCTCGTGCAACCCTAATCAAGTACATATGATATATATCTAATTTTGTACTAGAAATAAGATCAAGAGAATCGGTAAACGTGAGAATATGAGTATTATAGAGAGATTTCCTAACATTAGCTCCCGATATATAAGTTTTATATAGACGCGTTGATGATTTGTTTATTATGGATAAAAGATTGACTGACGTTTAGCAGTGTTCATGAGCAGTAAACGTATACGATCCTAAATGTCAAAGCGTCAAATTGTATTCTGGGCACATTAATAGAATACTTTTAGACACGGGCCATGTTCACGATCATCTTTTTTTATTTTAATTGCCGATCATCTTTCCGAATGAAGTTTTACCATTACTTGCTAAAATCTATTCGATAATTTTAAATTAAAAAAAGAACAGAAGAGAAATATTTATTTGAAAAGTGAATTGCAAATTACATATTTCTTTTTTAAAAACGACCATGTTTTTTCTTTACACCAATTAATTCCTCTCATTATTTTGTGCATAAAAGTATTAAGGTAAGATAAAAATGAATCGAAAAATGAATATTTTACAAGATATTTTATGGTTTATGTAAAATTAAGAAATTATTTCAAGCCTCATAACTCCGAAAGTACTCAATGAAGAAATACTTTATTATAGTGTTTCGGAAAGCTCTCGAGATAAGCTATACGAATATGCAATAAAAAATAGGTGATTCCATTTAAAAAATTGAAGGTGATTTTCACGTGACCTTCAAACAATTTTTCAAGGTCAAACTAATGACACCATCTTATGGTTTCCTTCAAGCCATACAACTTTTGTCTGAAAGATTTCTTTCTGAAGTGTATAATTTATGAAATATTTAACCCGGAACTTTTGTTAAGCACTGTATATATATATTTTTTTTTTCATATAGAATATTGAACACATAAATAACAGAACAAATAAAGATTATTAAATAATCGAGAAACAAAGAGTTTTTTATTGAATTATTTTATCAAGAATGTGCGAAATAGAAGTTATTCTTCCAAGAAGCTAAAAATAACACCAAGCTCCGGTAGTCTACTAAAGTCATTTATATCTGGTGAATGAAAAAGTTACACTGGAACTTTGTGCGAGAACGAGCTGTCTTTGAAAATTACAGAAATATATTTAATACTGGACATATTGAATATTGGAAGAAAGAGAGAAAACGTCTGTTCTTTTCTTGTTATTTGCATCATTTGCGGAAACTTTGGCAGAATAGTTATGGCACAATCGTCCGACCTGTCCAACAATCGAAAGCCACAGAAACTTATCGAGGCCAAAACGAGATGATGCCTCATCATTCTCTCCTCCCTCTCTTTCCTTATGTTTTTCTCGCGTCACAAAACTGCGCGTTATCCAATTTTGGTTTCTTGGCACATGTCTAGTAAATCCGTGACAACAGACGTAAATTGAAATTCGGACAGACACTTTGGCGTCAAAAGGATTTAGTTGGTACAAAAAAAATAAAGATGGCCCCGAAAATGGGGAAACGATATATTTTGGATCAACGGTAGAATTCGTCCATCAGCTTTATTACTCGTGCAATATAATTTTTCTTTATTATTTCCAACTAACTTATTTCAATTTTAAGCAGTGCTTTCTATATTTCTAACGATAACGCTCTAATAAAATAAAATTGACGCATTATGTAATAGAAATTGCAAGGCTTTAAAGTAGAAAAGGATGAATTTTACTTACTTCATTGTGATTGATCTTGGAATCATCACAGTCACCGCCAGCAATTACATCTTGTTTCTCCGGATCGATTTCCTGTAAAAGATAAAATGTTGTTTTAGATATATTTTTAAACATGTTTATTTATAAATATAATTTCTACAGAATAATTTTCATTACATATTATTAGCGTTCAGCTAATTTTTGTCATTTTAAATCTATGTTATTTTTTTCTCAAAATATACAGGATGTTTCAGATCATCCGTACCATCTATTTAAAAACTAGAGAAGTGGTTATTTCCTATAAAAATTTTCCTATAAAAAAGTAAAGTAGTAGGTATCTTGTAAAATATTCTTTTTCTTTATAAATATTCTTTTTCCTATAAAAAAGTAAAGTAGTAAGTATCTTGTAAAATATTCTTTTTCTTTATAAATCGAGTGTGCTTTATTAAATGGAGATATTTTCAACTTCTGGACCGGAAATGCATTTTTTAAAATAGAACCTACATTTTTAATAGAACCCTATTTTTTATTGCATATTCTTGTAGCTTATCTCGAGAGCTTTCCAAAACACTATAATAAATTATTTTTCCATGAAGTACTTTTCGAGTTATGAGACTTGAAATCATTTCTTAATTTTGCATAAATCATAAAATATCTTGTAAAATATTCATTTTTCGATTATCTTACCTTAATACTTTTGTGCACAAAATAATGAGAGGAATCAATTGGTGTAAAGAAAACACATAGTTGTTTCTAAGAAAAAATATGTAATTTGCAATTAACAATTCCATATTTAACAATTCAATATTTTTTTCTTAAAAACTTCTTAAAAACAACTGTATGTTTTATTTACACCAATTGATTCCTTTCATTATTTTGTACATAAAAGTATTAAGGTAAGATAATTGAAAAATGAATATTTTATTAGATATTTTATGGTTGGAAATTAAGAAATGATTTCAAGCCTCAAAACTTGAAAAGCACTTGACGGAAAAATAATTTATTATAGTGTTTTGGAAAGCTCTCTAGGTAAACTACAAGAATACCAAATAAAAAATGGGGGTTTCCATTTAAGATTTTAAAGTTGACCTTCACATGATCTTCAAATGATTTTCCAAGATCAAATCATTGTCACCATCTTATGACCCTCTTGAAGCCACAACTTTTGTTTGAAACATTTTTTGATTTAACGCAGTGTTTCTGAGATATTTGAATGGGTCCTTTAAAATGGGACACTCTGTATAAAGAAGCGAACAGAAATGATTATTTCCCGATTGAAAAATCAATCAAGTAGACTAATCTGAGTAGAGAATAGAGAGTAAAGCACCTTCAAAAAAGTGATAGAAAGAATATGCAATGAAAAATACGGGTTCCATTAAAAAAAATACACTTCCGGTCTGAATCGCCTATTTCCGGCCGGAACCAGAGGTTGAAAATATCACATTCGATGGAGCGCACCCGATTTATAAAAAAAATGTTTCTATTTTTTTGAAATAACCACTTCTCTAGTTTTTAAATGGATGGTCTGAAACACCCTGTATAAGTCTTTCTTATTTTCTCCTGTGAATTGGAACATTTTTAGGAAAGATTAGTATAACTTTTTCAGATAACTTCTACTGAAATTATTACTAACATCCATATCCACGTGGACTACACCCGTCGACCTTCTTTTAGGCCTACGTCTCCTTTGAATAACTGCCTGCGTAGCTTGTGCATTTCTGCTATCATTTTCCTTATCTTGTTCTACAACATAACACAATTTCGATCTTTTATATAAATGATCGCCAACTAATAAATCGCTGCACAAACTAACTCTATATTTTCATTAAATATTCTATAAAAAACAAGTTTTATATTATTTAATGTATAATTTTATTTTATTCATATTATTTTATTTATTTTATTTTATTTATATTATTTAAATTATTTTATATCCTTACCCTTGTCATCAGATTGCTTTAATGATCTCCTAAGGGGTAAAGTAATTGTGGTTTCTGTACTACTGGTAGCAATAGTTTCTACTGGCGCTGATGATGGTCTAGGTATACCAGTTCCACCAGACGGTCTTCTCATGTAGGCCGTTGAATTATCGGTAGATTTATTATTAGCGTCTTCTAACTGAAACTATACAATGAATTACAATATACAGGGTGCGCCAAAAGTCTGGATACATCTAAATATTTCACAAACGCATTTTAGAAAAAAATGTTTCAGGCAAAAGTTGTTTGGTTTCGAGGGGGCCATAAGATGGTACCATTGGTTGACTTGAAGGTCACGTGAATGTCACCTCAATTTTTTAAATGGAACCTCCTCTTATCATTACCTATTCTTATAGCATATCTCGAGAGCTTTCCAAAACACTATAATAAAGTATTTCTTTATTGAGTACTTTTCGAGTTATGAGGGATGAAATCATTTCTTAATTTTACATAAATCATAAAATAGCTAGTAAAATATTCATTTTTCGGTTATCTTAACACTTTTATGTACAAAATAATGAGAAGAATCAATTGGTGTAAAGAAAAAACATAATTGTTTCGAAGAAAAAATATGTAATTGTTAATTGCAAATTACATATTTCTTCTTCGAAATAACTATGTTTTTTCTTTACAGTAATAGATTCCTCTTATTTTGTACATAAAAGTATTAAGGTAAGATAATCGAAAAATGAATATTTTATTAAATATTTTATGGTTTGTAAAATTAAGAAATGATTTCATCCCTCATAACTCGAAAAGTACTCAATAAAGAAATACTTTATTATAGTGTTTTGGAAAGCTCTCGAGATATGCTATAAGAATAGGTAATGAAAAGTAGGGGGTTCCATTTAAAAAAATTGAGGTGACATTCACGTGACCTTCAAATGACTCTTCAAGGTCAAACCAATGGTACCATCTTATGACCCCCTCGAAACCAAACAACTTTTGCCTGAAACATTTTTTTCTAAAATGTACCGTTTGTGAAATATTTAGGTGTATCCAGAATTTTGGCACAACGTATGTTATTATCTATCTTGATTTATACAATGATATTTATAATGCTTCGTTTCTACTGTTGTGATTGAATTTTTTTCATCACATTTTACATCTTGTAACGCATTGCATGGCGTAGCATTGACTATAATCGCGCGAATAAATATAAATAAATAATAATTTCGTAAGAAAATACCGCACAGACCTTGCTCCCATTGTCTACCCTTAATCTCCAAGATGGTCGTCTTTCAGGCAAATTAGATTCTTCTATTTTATTCGCAGTAGTCACGGTAGCAGTAGTTGAAGTTGCAGTTGTTATTGTAGCTGTGATCGAAGCTGTATTGCTGACAGTAGTTGTAGGCTGTATTATTTAAAAAAAAAATGAATAAATGTATCGACCTCGTCTGGACTTTATTTAATCGTCCTATTGCATTATATTTGAATATAATATATAATAAAAAATAAAATATAATATGTACTTTCAATTTTAAACAACACAGGTACTTCATGGTAGCCATGGAATAATATATTAGATCGTCGTTCGTTTATTATGCACAATCAGTAATATAATTCAACAAAAAATAATTTGGAAACCTGAGAAAGAGGAAAATCATTTTCTTAGCAGATTTTTGATGCTGAATAGAATTCCGGGCTTCAAATCGATGATGTGACAGAACAATTTAAAAGCCAGAATTATAGTCATCATACAAAACTACGAGAAGTAATCTCCTTTCTTCTTCGATTTAAAAAAAAATCATTTTTTCTTGAATGTAATTAATATTCACTTTTTATCAACATTCTCATATAAAGATGAGAGAGGGCGTTTTTTCTCAACACTAGCGTACACTGCGAATGAAAAGAATTTCTTTCAAACGGTTCACCTCGTGCGATTAGTCATTCTTTAATCAATCGATAAGACAATCCGTATGAGATAAAAATATCGATACGATCTTCACCTGCGTGGATGGTGTTCCTGTCGACGATTCGTTGTTCTGTTGCTTCTTCTTGACTAATTGTTCCGCGCTCTTGATCTCGTCCAACGTCACACCTTGAGTTGATCTTCTGGTTTCTCTCACTCTCTTCGCGTGGGCTTTCCTTTGGGTTTCGCTTTCCTCGTCGCGTACCGGTGGAACGAAGGATCTGTACAGATGTACACAATAATACATACGAGATGAAAAAATATCTGTGAATTTACAAATTGCAACAAAAGATATTACAATATATCATCAGGTCGGTTTTATCTGTGCAATGTAACAAACTTTAGTAAGCATTATGTTCAATGCAATTTGTAAGCAATTAAAAATTTCACAGAAAACAGCAAAAATACAGGCCATTTTAATATGGGACGTAAATATATATCGGACGTAAATATCTCGTATAGTAAGCAAGATGGAAAAAAATGTTTAAAACAAAAATTTTTTGACTATGAGAGGGACATAAGATGGTGTTATTGATTTGACCTTGTGTAATCATTTGAAGGTCACATAAAGGTTACCTTCAATTTTTTAAATGGAACCTGCTATTTTTCATTACATATTCTTATAGCTTATCTCAAGAGTTTTCCAAAGCTCTATAATAAAGTGTTTTTTCGTGAAATACTTTTCGAGTTATAAGGCTTGAAATAATATCTTAATTTTACATAAACCATAAAAATCTAGTAAAATATTCATTTTTCGATTATCCTACCTTAATACTTTTTATGTCCAAAATAATGAGAGGAATCAATTGATGTAAAGAAAAAACATAGTTGTTTTTAAGAAAAAAATATGTAATTTGCAATTAACAATTACATATTTTTTTTAAAACAACTATGTGTTTACACCAATTGATTCCTCTCATTATTTTGTACATAAAAGGTTAGATAATCGAAAAATGAATATTTTACTAGATATTTTATGGTTCATACAAAATTAAGAAATGATTTTAAGCCTCATAACTCGCAAAGTACTTAATGAAAACTAACTTAATTGTAGTGTTTTGGAAAGCTCTCGAGGTCAGCTACAAGAATATGTAATAAAAAATAAGAGGTGCCATTTAAAAAAATTGAGGTAACCTTCATGTGATCTTCAAATGACTCTTCAAGGTCAAACCAACAGTACCATCTTATGTCCCCCTCATAGTCAAAAAACTTTTGTTTTAAACATTTTTTTCCATCTTGCTTACTATACGAGATATTTACGTGCGAAGATTAAAATGGCCTACCCTGTATATCCTTGTAAATGTTATAATATATATCCCTGTAAAATATAATTAATACATCTTCTTTGTGTGTTCCAGATGTATCTTTGGTGTCATTAAGAATTCGTTTTTCCTGCAGTAGAATATATTAATAATTTTTCGATTGATTAAAATATTAAAGAAGTAGATATGTAATGTTTAATTCTTGTATATGATAAAAAATTGTTTCAATTAATAATTTTTCACAGACTATCAATTGGACTTTCGTGTCACAGTGAACTGATGCAAGTATCACAGTGTTTAAAAATTTGACAATACAAAAATCAAATAAAATATATCAAGATGTAGCAAAGTGTGTCCATTTATCGATTATGATTATCTAACAGATTTTGGTAAATTCAAATGTGTGATTGCTTGTGAATGAGACAACTATCACAAAATTCAAATATAAAACGATTAATGTGCAAATAAAAAAAAAGGATAATCACACTGCAAAAGCAAAATTTCATGCTACTGCCAGCAAATTAACGTAAATTAAACACGTAAACATCTGAAGATATATATATATATATATATGCAAAAGTCATATTTCAGGAGGATCTTCCGAGCAGAGTGAGTACCCACTTGAAGAAATTCTTGAAGATGTTTCCTGGACTTAGTTTGCTCCCGCCTGGTGTAGTGGGAGTTCCAGGAGCAGATGTTACTGCATTATTTGTATTTGATACAACTGTAGATGCAGCTTCCATTGGTTGAACACTATCCAGCCACATTCATATTATATAATGTATATTAATATCAAAATATACATGTCAATTATGTGCATGTAATAATGTATTCTGATGTTGTAAATAAGTGTTTAGGACTCTTACGCGCCTTGGAAATACGAAATTTTATATAATATCAATTATGTGGCAAAAATTATGCATATTTGAAATCCTTATAATTTTAAGACATATCGATCATTCCGAAATTTAAAGAATTATGGAATCCTTCTTCTTGTATATAAAAAAAATGGAAGTGAAATGTGGAAAAAAAATCCACTATATTAACCAAACACTCTTGGTAATATTGCAGACAGATAATTAAATATAATTTTACCACAAAATATTTTACATAGTTTTTTTCATAAAGTACCGCAATCCATTTACAATTTCTTGTAAAATAAATTAAGTGATATAAGATAAAGTTTTAGAGATTTATAGAAATATACATTTCTATATATACAGGGTGTTTGATTTTAATCGCCCCAGGCAAATATCTTGAAAAATATGGAAATTATGAAAAAATATTTCCAACAAAAGTTGTATAGTTTCGAGGGGGCCATAAGATGGTACCATTAGTTTGACCTTGAAGAGTCATTTGAAAGTCACGTAAACTTAAATTTTAATGTCACCTCAATTTTTTTAAATGGCACTCCCTATTTTTTTATTGCATATTCTTGTAATTGATCTCGAGAGCTTTCCAAAACACTACAGTTAAATGTTTTTCCATTCAGTACTTTTCCAGTTATAAGGCTTGAAATAATATCTTAATTTTACATAAATCATAAAATATCTAATAAAATATTCATTTTTCGATTATCTTACTTTAATACTTTTATGTACAAAATAATGAGAGAAATCAATTGGGTAAAGAAAACACATAGTTGTTTTAAGAAAAAAATATGTAATTGTTCATTGCAAATTATATATTTTTTTCTCAAAAACAACTGTATGTTTTCTTTATACCAATTGATTCCTCTCATTATTTTGTACATAAAAGTATTAAGGTAAGATAATCGAAAAATGAATATTTTACTAGATATTTTATTTGGTTTAAAATTAAGAAATGATTTCAAGCTTCATAACTCGAAAAGTACTTAATGAAAAATACTTTATCATAAGTGTTTTGGAAAGCTCTCGAGATAAGCTACACGAATATGTAATAAAAAATAGGGGGTTCATTTAAGAAATTTAAGGTGACCTTTATGTGACCTTCAAATGACTGTTCAAGGTCAAACCAATGTTACTATCTTATGGCCCCCTCGAAACCATACAACTTTCGTCCGAAATATTTTTTCATAATTTCCATATTTTTCGAGATATTTGCCTGGGGCGATTAAAATGAAATACTCTATATATGTATACATATATCTAATAAAAATTTATTTACCTGCGAATTTGATTGACTGGAATAGGACTTGTTGTTGTGGTGGCAGTGGTAGTTGTTGTGATGGATGACAATAAACTCGAAGCCAATGTTTTAGATGCGGATGTTGGTGAAAGTGTATTGCTTCCTTGTGGCAGTCTTGACAATTCCAAATTTAATTTCACGTCTTTTTTTCTAGAGTATCAGAATAAAATAAATAATTAAAAAGAAATAATATATAATAATAAATTATATTAAATATGTAATAATAATACATAATAATATATTAATGGTAGCATACATTTTAATGACAGACATATTGTCGTATATTATCAGCAAATATATTAAAATAAAATTCACAGAAGTACATACTAAAAATAAGAATATCTTATTTATTCATCTTTTCGTGATTAAGAATAAAATAATTTTTATAAAAAAATTTCTTATAAAAAATTTTGAATGTTCTTTGATAAATATATATTTTTTAAAATTTATTTCTCAAAAAGACGTAAATATATCAAATTTTAAATTTCTGAATTTGTCATATTTATTTTAATCATGAGAGAGTTATAAGTGTAATATTGAAGAAAATTGCTCCTATTAAACTTATATACATATATATATAAGTTTTTATAAAATTGTTCAAAAATTGTTAAGAGTTAAGATTTCCATCAAAATTATTGTTTTAAATTAAAGCATTTTAAAGTTTCAAGCTCAAAGATAATAAGTAGCAAGCCACATTGAAAACCCATTCCATACATAATGTATAAAACAAATATTAAAACCACATCTTTTATGGATTTACACACATTTTTGAATCATACAAATAATATAATATGCATCGCAATGCTCTACATATTATGCAAGATGATTGAATATCGAACAATTTGATATGTGGAATTAACACGATTGCAGTTCGTGTTGTAAAAATTAAAGCTGTATACACATCGAGTAGAAGCAAGCGGCATATACCTGTGTGTTTCGCGTAGAGATGCAGAACGAGTCGTAGCATTGGTGTGAGTAGTAGCAGCTGCATTGCAGCGATGGAGCGTAGGACACGAGAACGTCTTGATGCGAGCACGTAATGCCAAATACTGCTCATAAAACCTGCATCACATGCATTACCGTGCCATGCATATTTCTACGTTAATTTTCATGGGTACAGGGACATACGTTACAAAGAGACACTAAGTTTGCAATTAAGATGCAGACACATGGGATATGCGTATAATACAATATCTTAGTTGGAACGTAGCACAGCTGTTAATAGCATTATACAGGGTGGCCGATTTATTTGAAGATATTGAAATATCTCGAAAACCAAGTCCGAGAGAGAAAAATGTTTCAGACAAAAGTTGTATGGTTTCGAGGGGGCCATAAGAGGGTACCATTGGTTTGACCTTGAAGAGTCATTTGAAGGTCATGCGAAAGTTACATCAATTTTTTTAAATGGAACACTCTATATATTTTTGCATATTCCTGTAACTCATCTTGAGAGCTTTCCAAAACACTATAATAAAGTATTTCTTCATCGAGCACTTTTCGAGTTACTTTTCGAGACTTGAAATAATTTCTTAATTTTACATAAACCATAAAATATCTAATAAAATATTCATTTTTCGATTATCTTACCTGAATACTTTTATGTACAAAATAATGAGAGAAATCAATTGGTGTAAAAAAAATGTACAGTTGTTTTTAAGAAAAAAATATGGAATTTGCAATTAACAATTCTATATTTTTTCTTAAAAACAACTGTATGTTTTTTTTATACCAATTGATTCCTCTCATTATTTTGTACATAAAAGTATTAAGATAAGATAATCGAAAAATGAATATTTTACTAGATATTTTATGGTTTATGTAAAATTAAGAAATTATTTCAAATCTCGAAAAATAACTCGTAAAAATGACTCTTCAAGATCAAACCAATGATACCCTCTTATGGCCCCCTCGAAACCATACAACTTTTGTCTGAAACAAACTTGTTTTTTTCTCTCGGGCTTGGTTTTCGAGATATTTCAATGTCTTCAGATAAATTGGCCATCCTGTATATGTTGATTTTATTAATAAAAAAAGAAAAAAAAAAAAAGAAAAGAAAACACTCAATATTTCTACAAATATAAAGCTGTAGACACATGTAATTTTAAATAATGACAATGATAATGATAATAAAAATAATAATAATAATAATAATGACGCGCTAAACAAAGGACATAATTACACACTCACTTTTCATCTGTTTCAAAACTATGTGTTCTTCTTAACACCACATCGGGCTCTCCGCTAATTTTATTTGGTACTGGTGTTATCTTAATGTTGTTATCCTTATCCTTATCTTCGAGTTCTAAAAAGTGACACATGAGATTATTAGAGAAACTCGACTTAAAGGAAGAGAAATGTAATTGAAATATATTCAATGAACTTACTCGTAGAATTAGTAGTTTCAGTACTTTGCATTTTATTTCGAAAGGAACCTGAACGTCTCCAAGATGGTACAACACCTTCTTCATTATCCTCAGTCTGTTGTTTTGGTGGCAATATTGGAGCCTTGCAGGAGATAACACGAGTAAAAAAATTATTTAAAGGAACACAAAATTAACGATTTGCTAATAAAACAATTAATATTTTAGGAACTTTATTAGTTACCTGATTAGGAACTTTATTAGTTTCGACCGGAGATATTGGACTATGGAGTGCATTTTCATCCTTGTTTACTCTATTTTTCTTTTCTGCAAAACAATTGATTGAAAATTATTACACTACTACTAATTTTGAAAGGAGGAAATATTTGAAGTCTCGGAAATATCTGACTCTCTGTGAAACTAAAATAACTAAAATCCAATATTTCGTTTAAAATATTCTGATATAAAAATATCTGAATATACATGCAATATATAATAGTAAGCAATATAGTTTGTATTTTACATGAAGAAAAAAGAAAACGGTCTTACAGATCAAACTTACCATCGTCTGTAAGACATGTCACATGGTTAGACTTATCAGATTGATTGGAGAAAGTGGAAGAGTGTGATTCTGAGCTAGTCTCAGATTCACCTTCACCATCACTCTCTTCCATGTGTGTTTCACGTGTTGCTTCTGTCCATGCAGCAAATGTTATAAGAAATACAGATTACAGTTAACAGTATATAAAGATTAGATTCGCAAAATTGGACAATAGCAGATATATAGAGATTTGTGTGAAAATGAAAGTTTGCAAACATTATTTTCTTTTCCCTTTTCTCAGAAAAACATGGAAGTTGCAAAGTAGATAGATAGATATTAATCTAATTTCTTAAAAAAAAAAAAAAACGTGCGGATTAGATTATCGTATGTCGCAATCTAATGCAAAACAAGAACTTACCAACATCGCTGTTTGTACTAGTGCTGGAATCTTCTTTGTCAGATTGAATCTCCAATTCAACCTTCTTAACTTTATTTGGTGTTTCTTCTTCAAAGATCTCTGCAGATTCTTGTGCCATTACTGCATTATCAGCACTCGTTGAAACGCTATAATAATAAATTAATATTAATACATTAAAGTAATAATAATAATAAATTAAACAATAATAATAAATTAAATAATAATAACAAATTAATATTAATACATTAAAATTAATACATTAAAATAAAAGATTGATGCCTTATATTACATTATTACAATTATCTTGTCGCGTACCGTTTCTTTGGTATAGATATTTGCTTCTTATTATTTGTTTGTGGATTTTCTTTTATTATGAGTGCTTGTTGCTCTTTCAGATTTTCAAGAGCTTTGAGGATGTCTGCATCAGCAACATCAAAAGCAGTTTGGCCCTAAAAGCAATATACTAATAAGAAAAATATATTGTATTTAAAAAAAAAAAAAAAACATTTGTGTCATGCATCATAAACAGCCTAAATTAATCTTTAAGTTGGATTAGCCTAGGACTATCTAGGATCAATCCAGAGTCAATATAAATATTTTCAAATAAATAAATTTCAAATCAAAAGCAGTTTGGCCCTAAAAGCAAGATACCAATAAGAAAAATATATTGTATTTAAAAAAAAAAAAACATTTGTGTCATGCATCGTAAACAGCCTAAATTAATCTTTAAGTTGGATTAGCCTAGAACTAACTAGGATCAATCTAGAGTCAATATAAATATTTTCAAATAAATAAATTTCAAATCAAAAGCAGTTTGGCTTTAAAAGCAAGATACCAATAAGAAAAATATATTGTATTTAAAAAAAAAAAAACATTTGTGTCATGCATCGTAAACAGCCTAAATTAATCTTTAAGTTGGATTAGCCTAGAACTAACTAGGATCAATCTAGAGTCAATATAAATATTTTCAAATAAATAAATTTCAAATCAAAAGCAGTTTGGCTTTAAAAGCAAGATACCAATAAGAAAAATATATTGTATTTAAAAAAAAAAAAAATTTGTGTCATGCATCGTAAACAGCCTAAATTAATCTTTTGGATTAGCCTAGGACTACCTAGGATCAATCTAGAGTCAATATAAATATTTTCAAATAAATAAATTTCAAATCAAAAGCAGTTTGGCCCTAAAAGCAAGATACCAATAAGAAAAATATATTGTATTAAAAAAAAAAAAAAAAAAATTTGTGTCATGCATCGTAAACAACCTAAATTAATCTTTTGGATTAGCCTAGGACTACCTAGGATCAATCTAGAGTCAATATAAATATTTTTAAATAAATAAATTTCAAATCAAAAGCAGTTTGGCCCTAAAAGCAAGATACCAATAAGAAAAATATATTGTATTAAAAAAAAAAAAAAAAAAAAATTTGTGTCATGCATCGTAAACAACCTAAATTAATCTTTTGGATTAGCCTAGGACTACCTAGGATCAATCTAGAGTCAATATAAATATTTTCAAATAAATAAATTTCAAATCAAAAGCAGTTTGGCCCTAAAAGCCAGATACCAATAAGAAAAATATATTGTATTTAAAAAAAAAAAAAAAAATTTGTGTCATGCATCGTAAACAGCCTAAATTAATCTTTAAGTTGGATTATCCTAGGACTAACTAGGATCAATCTAGAGTCAATATAAATATTTTCAAATAAATAAATTTCAAATCAAAAGCAGTTTGGCTTTAAAAGCAAGATACCAATAAGAAAAATATATTGTATTTAAAAAAAAAAAAAATTTGTGTCATGCATCGTAAACAGCCTAAATTAATCTTTTGGATTAGCCTAGGACTACCTAGGATCAATCTAGAGTCAATATAAATATTTTCAAATAAATAAATTTCAAATCAAAAGCAGTTTGGCCCTAAAAGCCAGATACCAATAAGAAAAATATATTGTATTTAAAAAAAAAAAAAAAAAATTTGTGTCATGCATCGTAAACAGCCTAAATTAATCTTTAAGTTGGATTATCCTAGAACTAACTAGAATCAATCTAGAGTCAATATAAATATTTTCAAATAAATAAATTTCAAATCAAAAGCAGTTTGGCTTTAAAAGCAAGATACCAATAAGAAAAATATATTGTATTAAAAAAAAAAAAAAAAAAAAAATTTGTGTCATGCATCGTAAACAGCCTAAATTAATCTTTTGGATTAGTCTAGAACTACCTAGGATCAATCTAGAGTCAATATAAATATTTTCAAATAAATAAATTTCAAATTAAAAGCAGTGTGGCCCTAAAAGCCAGATACCAATAAGAAAAATATATTGTATTTAAAAAAAAAAAAAAATTTGTGTCATGCATCATAAACAGCCTAAATTAATCTTTAAGTTGGATTATCCTAGGACTAACTAGGATCAATCTAGAATCAATATAAATATCTTCACTTAAACTAATCTATACTATACGTATTGTAAATGTTTATTCTCTTACGGCGTAATTTTTTATATCCATATCACAGCCATTCTCAACAAGAAGTTTGCAAGATTCCAATTGACCCCAATGAGCCGCACCATGTAAAGGCGTCCATCCATCAAAGTCCTGTGCATCAACATTGCATCGAGCTTGTAGTAATATGCTGCACAGAAGTATTAAAAGAGTTCAATAAAAAAAAACTCGATTTCACATAGAATTTCATGTTCAAATTTTATACAAGAATTTTACAAAGAATCTTATACAAATCTGTTATTATATAAAAAAATAACTAAAATTTTTTAAAATAACTTTTTAAAAGAATATTTTGTTACATTACATACATTATATTTTCAATATGAGAAGTACACTTTCTTTATCTTCCTTTAGTTAATATATTACATTATATAATTTTTTAATTATATGATGGTATAACATCTCTTACTGCATGACTTTGATGTAGCCTTTGGCAGCAGCAACGTGAAGCGCAGTAGCTCCTGATCTAGGATGTACAGAGTCCTTGCCTGATGCACCTGACCGCCAAGCTTTCGCATCGTTCAGCATTGATTGTTCTTCTTCACTTCTAGCTTGATCACAATCGATGCCTATAAAATTAAGTTTATTAATTAACAATTCATATTCAACAATTACTTTTTTTAATCTTCTAATCTAATGTTTTAAAAGTGTATTTATGGTGAATTTTGGTCAACAAATTCAGTATAATATTATGAGAAAAAAACGCTTTTGATATCAACACTTTGGAAGATATCTCTTATCAAATATTTCTACTTGAATAATTAATATTTGCATACGCAAAATATGAATAAATCATATATAAATAGACATTGCCTAGAAACTATTTCAGTATTGTATATAAAATTACATCAACATTATGAAAAGAGGTCAATGAAAGAAGGAAGCTTTGCCAATATGCGATATTTGCTACGTCTGAAGGCGCAAAATTTTAACCGAATACTGACATGAATTTTAGATGTGTGTTTAGTATTTCAGTTGCTCATCAACACACATGCATGACACAGAATTTTTATCTAAAGTGTTAGAAATAGAAAGAGGAAAGCGATAAGTCAATTTTTTGCCACTTATATAATTAGATTACTCGCTTAAATTATCGCAAAACGGATATTTCGGGACTACGATATATATATATATATATATATATATATATATATATACATACTACGATTTCCAGCTACGATTTTCCTCTAGGAGATCTATAATTAAAAGTTTTACGCAGGCCTCATAGACATCCTGCAAATATACATATATAAATACAAACCTGCTTTATTTATATGCTGTTGGAGCATGTCTTCCATCTCGTCGCTTTCTGCAATATCCAACGCCAGTTCACCATCGTTGTTAACTGCTGCCAGATTACATCCTTGTTCTATTAAGTATCTGTAAAAAAAAATATACATAATTTTTCATTTAATATAATAAATACGATAAACATGATGATTGGAATCTTGAATATTTTTATAATATATAGAAAATATATATTAAAATATATATTAAATATATATATTAAATATATATATTAAATATATATTAAATATATTAAAATATATATTAAATATATATATTAAATATATTATATATTAAAAATTTATATTAAATATATATTAAAAATATATATTAAATATATATTAAAATATATATATTAAATATATATATTAAATATATATCAAAATATATATTAAATATATATCAAAATATATTATACATTAAATATATATTAAAATATATATTAAATGTATATATTAAATATATATTAAAATATATATTAAATATATATATATATATATATATATATTAAATATATATTAAAATATATATTAAAATATATATTAAAATATACATTAAAATATATATTAAAATATATATTAAATATATGTATATTAAAATATATATTAAATATATATATTAAATATATATTAAAATAAATATTAAATATATCTCCTTTTTTATAATTGTGTAAAAATTTCAACTCACTTGGCAATGGATATGAATCCACAAGATGCCGTAGCGTGTAAGGGTGTCCATCCTTCGTTATCTCCACGATTGATATCCGCTCCTTGCTCCACCAAAAATTCCACCATGTCCAAGTCATCATCGATGCAGGCCTATTACACACAAAAATTACAATATAATATGCGAATATAAGAAGAATACGATATTATGCGCTGATCGTATATCAATATGGATAGGTACACGAGTCAGACAAGAAGGATGAAAGGCGTGCGCGATTGGCAAGATGTATTTCGAGATCCCGGCATCGGGACTGCCGATTTTGCTCGGTCTGGTCGCGATCCAAGCTTCGAATCGACGTTATGTTACAAATACGCTGTTAGATTTTCCATACATTTTATTACCTTTTTAATGGCAAGCATTACATAATTTCATGGCAATATATGATGGAATGTTTTGCCATCAAATATGTGATAAATTTAAACCACATAAAATTTTCTCATAAAATGATCAAGCCTTTCAATATAATTCTCTGAATAATAAAATATAAAATCATGGAATAATTTAGAGATAATAATATAAAGAAATATATTTATGACAAAAATACATTTAATCGCAATCTTTTTGTCACCGTTTTAATTAAGTGATCTTTCTGTCGCAGATTAAATGCAAATGGCAAATATATTTTCGTGGAATTATTCGCATCAAATTCCTCTGGTTTTCGATATATTTCGGAGGTAAAAAAAGTAGGCACATATTACAACACATTGCTAGACACAGAGGATTTAAACTGAACACAGATGCTGCAGCCTGCGACTTCTAACAGAGAGCTATAAATAGCATTTGATGCCTGATGTATTTTCACATTCTATTTTCGCAAATCCATGAAATGCCTTAACTTCCTCCTTACTTAAATAACGATCATAAATTTTTCATCTTATGGAAAATATCGTTCCATCGAATAAGACTCGAGTAACTCCTGATTGCTATTACTATCACATACATACACACATATATATATATATATATATATATATATATATGTATGTGATAGTAATAGCAATCAGGATTTATTTATGTATGCATTTATATATTGAATAATAATATAAAAAATATTTTTAATAATAAAATAAAAAAATATTTTTAATACCATTTACCAATTTCATTAATTTACAATTATAATTTCAGAATAAACCTTGAAAAGAAAAGCTTGAAAAAATAAAAATTATTCTATATACTGTAATATATTCCTCGCCATACACATTTATTATATTAAATATTTTTCAGTTGTTTTTCTTTAATAATAATATAAAAAATATTTTTAATACCATTTACCAATTTCATTAATTTACAATTATAATTTCAGAATAAACACTGAAAAGGAAAGCTTGAAAAAATAAAAATTATTCAATACACTGTGATATATTCCTCGCCATACACATTTATTATATTAAATATTTTTCTGAAATCGTTACAATTAATCAATCGAGTTGGAAAATAGGACACTAAAAATTTGTGCGAGACTTCATTTTCAAAAATGAAGTTTATAATGAGAAACGTTCTTCTTTAGGAAGTATTGGAGATATATTACAATCAATGAGATCGCAGTGAATTTTTAATTTAACATTCTTAATAACATTCTAAATGAATTCGTGAAATATTCAAATTTTTGTCGTGAATTATTTCAAATTTTTTTACTTGCTCCTTTAAAAGTTATTAATTTTTGAATTTTAACATGCGATTTTAACATAGGATCTTATGTAAACGTTCAAGAGACAGGTAATAAATTATTCACAAACTATAAAAAAATAATGATAAAAATTTCATTTTGTAATATTATATTCTTCATACATGTAAAAATATTTCCACAAAGTTTTAAAACGATTTACTTGCTCGTTTTGAAATTATTATTAAAAAATAACTGTGATTATCGGTTTGACACAATATTGATGATAAAACGTGGCAACATTTTCTTGAAAATTAAAACCTATTTATATTAAAGAATACTTTGAAGTATGATTTCGTGATTTTTAAAAAATTTTTGATCAATTAGAATTCGTATTCTGTCCAACTTTAATTTTTTGATACTTTGGATTAACTTTTGAGACAGACGGTCCGTCCAATACATCCTTAAGCGACGATTCTTTATCACGTCTTATGCGACTTGCTACATGCAATATGCAAATTGATGTTCCTGATCACTAATTTAAACAGTAAAATAAGATTTCACTGAGAATCAGTGAGTATTTTATTGATCTTCAGTGAAAACACTTACTTTTTTGTTATTTTATCTTATATCTCACTGATTATGGTCAGTTAAAATAAAATTCACTGTAAAATCAGTAAATTTTACTGTAAAACCAATAATCGCTAGTTCATTTACTGCTACAATCGCTATCTCTCTCGTATTTAATTTTAGTTATAAGAATTATATAAAGTTTGCAAAGAGCGACATTTAAAATTAGAAGTATTACTTCGATTTAATTTCTAATACAATCTCAATAGAGAGGCTTCAGATATTAAATCTTTATAAGTCGGACAAATAAATGTCTGGCGATTTAATGAAAATTATTTGTTTGTTATCTATTTAAAATAACAAGTTCAATATGCATGTAATATAAATAAAATAAAACTTTTATATAAATATAAAACTTTAATATAATAAATATTTAGTAAATATAAATAAAATTTTTAATTTTATATGAAATAGATAGAGAGATGAATTATAGTTAAATATTACTGACAATAACGAAAGAAATATTATTGATATTGAGAAATATTACTGATTGAAACAGTCAAAATTATTAACTGATTCTTTCAATAAAATATCACTGATTTACAGTGCTGTAAGTCAGTGAATATTTACTGTTTTTCAGTGATAATACACTGATTCACTTTTAGAGAGTAGGCTTTGAACGACGAGGTAAGGGGGGAGCTAGCTGAAAATCGGCTGAAATGTGCAAATCTTGTCGAGCTCTGTCTTGTTAGATCATTTAATATTCGCATGCGGAGGCGATTGTATTGTAAAGATGAAGAAGCTATATCTTGCTGCCATAGCGGGTACGTAACGTATATGCGTTCACTGAGATAAACACGGAAATAAAAATATTTCGGTTACATTTACATATTCATTATTACTTTATAATTATATATAAATGTTTACAATAATTATAAATGTTTACAATAATTTAAGTTCCTTTTTTATTAAATTCTTTTAAATAACTATGCTTGAAGCTGAATGTGTATTATACATAAAGTAACTGAATCATTAACTCAATCACGTGAACGTAAAATTAAATATTTTTATATAAATTTTAATGTCAATAATATTCGGTGATTCTGCAACAATTAGTTTCTCTATTGCTTTGTTTGAAATCTATATAAGATTTGATGTTAATATGACTATGATATCACATGTATATTTAACTTAATTTATATTTTTTCAATCCTTTTAATAAATATTTATTCTTTATAATTTTATAACAAAACTTATATTTAATTATTATACATTTTGTCTTATGCATTTTTTTTGTTATCCTAATAATTATTTGTTAAGTTATTATTATTACATATGTATTATATCTTCCATAACGGAATATATAAATTTTTTTACATCTATTTATTTAGAATATCTATCGGCAACTTTAATTACGTTATATTTTAAAATTATGTTTATCTATTCGAAATGTTATTTTAATCTAGAATTTATTTTATCTGGAAGGAAATCTGGGCATGCTGTCAGTTGGCCAATTTTTTGGTTGGTCGTCGCCATCTTTGCCTGTATTGATGCAAGGGAAGGATGAAAAATATTCTATGCGTCTGACTCCGGAAGAAGCCTCTTGGGTGGCATCTTTACTTACATTCGGTTCAGCTGCAGGTACCATTATTTGTGCAGTCATTGTGAATATCTTCGGTAGAAAAAATACCATGTTATTTAGTGCTGTGCCTTCGATAATCAGCTGGTTGATGATAGCTTTTGCAACATCTTCGAAAGTAAGTATCTAGAAGAAAAACAAAAGAAACAAAAAAAATATCGTATTTACACCTTGAGATTCAAACTCATTAATTAGTGAAATTTTGATTATAGTTTCAGTCTTTATTGTTTTAAGTTTGAAAAATGCACATCTTTGTGACGCTTATCAATGTAATGATGCTTATCCTTGTTTTTCTTGAAATTGTTTGAATATAATACACAATATACACATCGATTCTAGATTAAATTTAAATTCTATTCCATTTTATTTTATACAAACAAATTTCTAGTCTATATAGATCTTATAAGTAGGAATAATAAGATTTATCTATAAAACTTTCTTTCCTCCTCAGCATACAAAATTTTATTAAATGATAATTACATATGATTTTCTATTCCATGAACACATTGAAATTAAAGTGTTCACACACTGTTACCTAAAAAATATTATATCATTAAATTGTCACAGAATAATTATTCATTGACATCTAAAACAAAAATGAAAAAATTTATTTTGTACAAAAATGAAAAAATTTATTTTGTACCTATTATTATATGCATATATTATATCTGAAATTTAAAATTCAATAATTGCAAACACAAAGAGTGCTAAACATATTTTAAACAGTATATAATTATATATTTTTCAGAAATTTTTGAATATATTTTCACAAATTTATTTGTTACTTATATAACGCTTTAGCATATTTAAATTTAATGTTAAATTTCCATTTATCGTCACATATGATGCGTATAATTAATGAAATCTTAAGTGTCTTAGTGCCTCATTAAAAACTTAAATTAAGGCCCTGATAACATGCATAATATGTTATCAATGATTGTGTAAAGATTTTAGATTGATTATCTGAGAATGACGAAAAGACACAAGAACATTGTTGATCCCGCGTATTTTATATATATATATATATATATATATATATATATATATGTGTATGTGTATATATATATATATAAAACATAATAAAAAATATTGTGTTAAATTTAACATATTTCACATGTCCCAATTTATCCACTCTAATTTTAATGTTAATTTAACAGAAGGCAAGTATGTAAATAAATAACACAAGTAATATGTTTAAAAATTAACGCAAAGTGTAATACTTAAACTTTATCTGGAAATAAAATTTATGTTAAATTAACATACTTATAATGTTAAATTTAATTAAAAGGAAATGTTATTCTTACATTTTTATGATAAATAACAGAAGAGATATGTCGATTTAACATATGGAAACTGTTATAAAGAGAAAAATAACACAACTTATCTGTTCATTTTAACATATAACATATTTCATCAAAAATTCATGCATTTACATATTAATTGTGTTGTTTTAACTTTTAGAAACGGTGAATATTAACTCAACGCAGAAATGTCAAAATAATGCAACGATAATATGTTACATTAACATAAGAGTATGTTAAAAATTTAACACAAAAGTTTTTACACGAGAAAATTTTAACAAAAATACAAAATGTTTTTTACCGTGTACTGTAGATATTTTATTTAAATATTTGTAAATTGACGCATTATTTAACTACTTTATCTCGCTACGTATAAACAGTTTGGAGCGATCAAGCTCTTTAATTTCTTATTTTTTTCTTTGTTTTACAGGAACTATACATATCAAGATTTATATCCGGTTTGGCTACAGGCATCGCTTATACAGCCACGCCGATGTATTTGGGTGAAATTTCACCAGCACACATCCGCGGTAATTTAACGTCCATGTTAACAGTCGCTGCGAAAATCGGCATTTTACTGGAGTTTGTGATAGGCCCATTTTTATCGATACAAAATCTCACCTTTGTATCTTTGGTTGCACCGTGTTTATTTATGCTTGTTTTCATCTGGCTACCGGAATCTCCATACTATTTGATGCATCGTAACGCCAAACAGAAAGCCATAAATTCTCTCGTTCAATTGAGAGGCAAAGAGGACGTTTACAAAGAGGCATATAATATCGAGCAGTTCGTGAAAACCAATTTAGATGATCAAACTGTTTTTCGAGAACTTTTCTGCGTGCCAAAAAATCGCAAGTGAGATGTTAAATTTCCATTTATCGTCAGACATGATCATTAATGAATCGATAAAAAATGTTTGAAAATATCTTTTCTATTTAATTAGGGATGTATTGGACGGACCGTCTGTCTCAAAAATTAATCCAAAGTATCAAAAAATTAAGTGGGGCAGAATACGAATTCTAATTGATCAAAAATTTTTTAAAAATCACGAAATCATACTTCAAAGTTACTATTCTTTAATATAAATAGGTTTTAATTTCCAAGAAAATGTTGCCACGTTTTATCATCAATTCGTCAAACCGATAATCACAGTTATTTTTTAATAATAATTTCAAAACGAGCAAGTAAATCATTTGAAAACTTTGTGGGAACATTTTTACATGTATGAAGAATATAATATTACAAAATGAAATTTTTATCATTGTTTTTTTATAGTTTGTGAATAATTTATTACTTGTCTCTTGAACGTTTACATAAGATTCTATGTTAAAATCGCAAAAATCAAAAATTAATAACTTTTAAAGGAGTAAAAAAAATAAGAAATAATTCATGTCGATTTAGAATGTTATTAAGAATGTTAAATTAAAAATTCACTATTTCATTGATTGTAATATATCTCCAATACATTCTTAATCTTACACATAATCTGTAATTTTGTACAAATCTATTCCTTTCTCTATGTATTAGGTGTATGCAAAAGTTTTAGACTTTTGTTTTATTTATTCATAAAACAGTGCCTATAAATCAATCTCAGAAAAATTTTTCCTTATTTTCTATAACTTTCTACCATCTTTCGGGCAATTTTCCGATTCCTTCGCGAAAGAAAGATATCGATTTGGAAGCAATGAATTTTTGATCGAGTCATTTTCGTACTTCTGTCACATCTCGAAAGCGCTGTCCTGCTGCATCGATCGAAATAGGTGATAATCCGAAGGCGCTAAGTCAGGAGAATACGCGTGAGAAAGAACTTTCCCAAGTTAATGATAGTTTGTTGAGTGACCTGAACAACGTGCGGCCTAGCATTGTACAGCAAAACGATTTTCCGCCCTCCTTGTCCAGTAAATGTTCTTTTTTTTCAATTTAATCAACTTCAAGTTCTTCTTGTGTTTAACATGGATTTTCATTCAACAACGCTTCCCAATTATTAGCTTCAAGCTTTCCAGAACACGGACGATTAGGGTTGCACGAGATACCAAGATTAGTCTTGATATTGTCTTGTCTTGTCTTGAATTTCAAGACAAGATCAAGATAAGATTTTTAATTAGTTATCAAGACAATACCAAGACTAAGACTGTCAAGATTAGTTGTAATTATTGGTTCTCAAAAAAATTAAAATATTTATATTTGTACATGAAAAAATCACTATATACGAATTTAAAAAAATTTTATTCAATAAAAACATTTATATTAATAAATTTAAAAACATTCAATATTAATACAATATATCATTTTTATAAATTAGAAATCAAACTTACAAATTTTAGATATTAAAGAATATTTCACCCAAGAATTGATGCACATTAGTGCTTTTAAAGATTTACTTTGTAATCTGGTTTTATTTTTTGACATAGTCAGAGTTCCTATTGAAAAAAGTCTTTTTACTGGCACGGACGAGGCAGTTGAACTTAAAATGTCTCGAGCCATTTTTGGCAATGTGGGATAAATATGAACCTGATTTTTTTATCATTTCAAAATATTTATATCTGCACGTTTTCTTGGAGCCTGTAAATAGTTATTAATTTCTGTTTTCCATGAAACAGTAAATGTTTTTTTTTATGTAAATAGACAGCATTTATATCGATTACATAGTAATAATTATAATTAAAGTATAATAAAATAGTAATAATTAATTCATATTATATTACAAAAATTATGTTAAATATTATTTAAATAATTTTTTAATTTTAGATAAAAAATTGTTAATAAAATCGAGACAAGACAATACAAGACGAGATTTTTGCTACCAATATTCACTCAAGACCAAGACAAGATTTAAATTTTTGAAAATTTTCAATACCACCCATATAATATTTTTACAAATATTGTCTTGTCTTGGGTCTTGTGCATCTCTACGGACGATCACGCGGAAAATCATCGTCTTTAAAGCGACGAAACTAATATTTGCACATATTGTGGGACATAATGTTTTCTTCAAAAATAGAACAAATGGATTTACATGCTTGAACAGCCCTTTTTCCTTGCTGAAATTCATATCGAAAATGCAGTGTCAAATATAAAGTTTTCCGTCATTCATCATAACAACTGTTATTTTTAAAATTATGTATACCATTAAACAATAACAAATGACGATTTAGAAAGTTCAATACCATCCTTACAAAAGTACAAACCGCGGGAGAATATTTCAATTAAAAATAATTTTATTAAGGGGCTGAAAATAAAAGATTAAAACTTTTGCATACACCTAATAGAATAATTATATTTCCCAACAGTATAATAATTTTCGAAAATATTTTGATTGATTTTTGACCTTATAGTAATTTGAAATTTCAACGATAGAATAGTAGAGCTATTATTTCAGCCAAATTTGATCAATAAACTTGATTTTACAGAGCTCTAATAACAATAATGTGCGTGGGCATAACTCAGCAAATGAGCGGCTCCCAAGCAATGCTGCAGTATGCTCAAATGATCTTCGATGAGATGAATGCCGATCTGGAGGACAAGTACTTGACTATGATATTGGGCGTCGTACAACTGATATTTACGATCATCTGTATGTTCATCACTGATCACAGCGGTAGAAGGTCACTGCTGATAATCTCCTGCATTGGTACAGCATGCTCGACCGCTATGGTTGCGACGTATTTCAATCTGCAATACAATCATGTAAATACCAACAATATTACTTGGTTGCCCGTGACAGGTGTCATCATGTTCACAATTATGTATTCCTTGGGCCTGGCTTCGCTACCGTTCACTTTGCTCAGCGAACTATTTCCTACAAATGTGAAGGCACTTGGCAGCACGATTGTTTTAATAGCAATACATTTGATAGCTTTTGTCGTTACAACATTATATTTGATCATTGCCGATATTGCTGGCATACATGTACCGTTCTGGATATTCACTGCATTCAGTTTCGCGGGTGCTTTATTCACATTCTTTTATTTACCTGAAACCAAAGGCAAGACATTAGAGCAGATACAAGAAAAATTGCAAGGTTTATCGAAGTGAGGATTGAAGTTATGTTTTTTTGAATGAATTTTTTTTAATGAATAGTATTCTTAAACGATTTATTGAAAAATATATATTTTGAAATTGAACGTATATCGGATTCGCCACATTAATTATGTTTAAAAAGATAAATCATAAAGAGGATATATACCGAATAATAATTGGAAAATTATCAAAACTGACAATGAGTCATATTCTGAATAAAAAGGAGCTAAAAAAGAAATTCCTTTTTCTCTTTCGAAAGAAATACGAACAATACCTATGAAAACTTTTACAGCGTAATAATTTTTTGTGTTTTTATATAATGTAAATGCGCG
The DNA here is from genome assembly GCA_030586385.1 of Camponotus fellah. NCBI lineage: Eukaryota > Metazoa > Arthropoda > Insecta > Hymenoptera > Formicidae > Camponotus > Camponotus fellah. Next base: position 3,699 of record JAPIVC010000672.1, on the reverse strand, counting down.
ACAATCTGTTATTATTTTAAACGATATTCCTAGCAAATAGACACGAAATTTTATTAATGCTTTAACAATAGCAAGCACTTCTAATTCATAACTTGTATAACGTCGTTCTGCAGGAGATGTTTTGCCGCTTGAATAATAAATGGGATGGAATTTATTATCTTCATTATCTTTTTGTAATAGAATCGCACCGTATCCATCAATCGACGCATCGGTATGTAACTCTGTTTCCGCACCTAATTTATATAGACGTAACACAGGTCTATCGCACAAAATTTCTTTCAAACAATTAAACGCCTGTTTCTCCTCTTCTCCAAATTGAAATTTCGCATTTGATTTAAGCAAGTTAGTCAAAGGACGTGCTATGATTGAATATTTCGCTATAAATTTTCTGAAGTAACCACTCAGACCGAGGAAACTCTGCATTTGTTTTACATTAGTTGGCTCTGGGAATTTATATACTGCTTCGATCTTATGCATGGACGGATATATTCGACCATTTTCCACCACATGTCCAAGAAATTCTACCCTGCTCTGTAAAAGCAACACTTCTTCCAATTTATTATTAGTCCTGCTTCGCTCGCGATCTTTAATACTATTTCTAAATTTTTTATTCCCGTATCTCTGTTTGCGGAAGGAATTATCAAATCATCTAAATAAATTAGCACTATTTTATTGCGAATCGCATCTTTAAAAGTTGCATTTATAAATCGTTGGAAAATTGATGGTGAGTTGCAAAGACCAAAGGATACTTTTAAGAATTCATAATGTCCATCAGGGACTAAAAGTTATATATTTTTGACTCTCTTTATCTACTGGAACATGAAAAAAACCGTTTTTCAAATCTAACGTACTAAAATATCTCGCATTTTGCAAAAGATCTAATTGGTCTTCTATGAGTGGAAGTGGATATCTATCGCGTACAATCTTTTTATTAAGTTGTCGATAGTCGACACACAATCTAGTACTTCCGTCCTTCTTTTTTACCAAAACTACGGGACTTGCATAATCAGAAAGAGAAGGCTGTGCAATGCCATCTCGAATCCACGCGCTAATATGCTCATTTACTTTTTCCTTCTCTAACGGCGATAATCGTCGAGCCTTTTTGATATACTGGCTCTTCATCTTTCAAAACTATAGACATCTTAACGTTTGTTTCTTTAACTTTAAGAGGATGGTAGTTACGCACGGCATTCTCAAGAGCTAAGCGATGTTTGTCATCCGTAATGTGCGTCACGTCCACTTCGTTGGTTTTCTCGCATTCTAAATTTATTTGAAATATTTCAGGCAATTCTTCATGTTTATTATTAATTATCTTTTCCAAAGGATTAATCGATACATTTCCGTTCTTTACGCGTAATTCAATCGTATTTAAGAAATCGATGCCAATAAGAAATTTATAAGTTATCGTATCGTTAGACACAACTCGAATGAGAATAGGATAAGAACGCCCGTCGACTGTTAGTTCCGCACGAAATTCTCCTAGCGTTACATTTTCATTTAATCCTACGCTACGAAATCGCGCGAATTCTTTATTCTCTAATTGAGGCGATCCTAACTCAATGTATTGATCCATGCGCATGAGACATAAGTCGCTTCCTGTATCAATTAAAGCGATAATTTTACAACCGTTGATCGCAATTTCTTTATGACATTTCGTTTGAATTATTTTCGTCGCAACATAAGTATTTTTTACCTCCGCTTCTTTCTTACATTTCGCCGCAATATGACCCCGCTCGCCACACTTGAAACACTTAGGTCCGCTTTCTTTCGTCGGACAGTCCCTGCTAAGATGGTTAGCTAAGCCGCAGTTGAAGCAGTTCTTCTTTTCGCTTTTCGATGTTTTCTGCTCACTCTTTCCATCGCCTTTGTCTACTCGCGCCTTTCCCTCGTTGAATTTCGTCGTGTGGTATTTTTTATCTCTTAATGTGATCCGGTCGAACGCTTCCAACAATGCTGTTTTAGTTTTAAGGCCACTGACATGCGCTTGGTCTCTTAACATGTGGTCGAGTATGCTGTCGATGATGTATTCAGCAATCTCGTCCTCGTCAAGCGGAATACGATTTCCAAGTATAACTTTTTGATGTACGTAATCGCTGAATGTTTCGCCTTTCTTCCATTCGCGCTCTTCGAAATCTTTGCGTAGCTTCATTCTGCTAGGCCGATGGTCAAACATGGTTTTGAGCTCACAGAGCAACGCTTCCACAGATATTTCGAGAAACTCGGGCTTCGAATGTAGCCACTCCAACGCTTTTCCTTAAGTCGCATACCAATTAATAGTTTTGTATGTTCATCACTTAATCGGTATGTCCGTCTCACTAGCCGTAGCTGTTTTTCCCAAGTCTCAAAATTGCCCATCGTACCATCAAAAGTAGCAAGCAATTCGGCTATAGCGTTTATGCTGACTTTCGACTGTGTATGACCAGGCTCTTCTTCAATGCGCGCTCCTGATGCACGAGCTGTTCCTGCTCTCAGTGATTCAAGCTCTCGTTTCAACGTATTCAATTCTTCCTCGAGCACACGTCTATCATGAGAATATTTTTCTAATTGCGCTTATATTCTAGAGATACAATATTTTCCTTCATTTGTCGTCATATCTTCTGTGCTTCTAGCTTCTTGTTCTTCCGGTAGTTTCTCAGTCCAGATACCAGAAGGGTCTATTCTGTTTAAACGGATTATCAACTCGCTTTTGTTTCCATAGGTTGATAGTCCCAGCTTTCGCAGTTCGTCTTTTAGCTCTCCTAATGATAAGTCGCTCGCGGTTCTAGCACTCATGCTGTCCCTCACGAATCCCTCACAAATAGTTAATCCACACGTTAAGTCACTGACGCCTCTTACGTCACCGATTCTCACTGTGGACTCTTTCACGACCACGCGATACTCGTCACTTTCTCGCGATACTCGTCACTTCTTTCAATTTCGCACAACGTCTTACCGCGACACACCGGCTTTACCCCAAACTGGCTAGCTTTATTCCGGACGAGTCCCCAAATTAATATGTGGGATAAAGCATGAGATAAATTAGGTGTGTTAATAAGCGGTTTATTGATATGGATATACAGTAAAGGAGATTCACTCGGTTTGATGCTCTCGGCACGCGCTCTGACCACACTCTGCCTTCATGCATACTTTTTCAAACACTCGACTCTTATTCCAAAGACACACACTGCGTTCTGCGTTTTGTCTTCATTTTATGTCGCACTTGTTAGCTGACACGCGCCGAACGAAAATCGTTCCCACACATTCTCTCTCTCTCTCTCTTTCTCTCTATCTCTCTCTCTTTCTCTCATTCCACACACACACACACACACACACACACACACACACTCTCTCTCTCAACCCTACAATAATATAATAATAATATCTTGTACTTCTTAAGCGACAATTATAATTTTAATTGAATTTAAGTTTTCTTGTCCATTTCAATTTTTAATGGTATATATTTATAGAAGAAATACATTTTAATATTTTTAAAGTGAATTTGGGCTCTAATTGTTTCGAATGCATACTCTTTGATATATTATAGAATCATCATCCTGTGATATATTACACCACACTGTGAAGAGGAATTTGGATTAATCAATTATATCATTAAATGTATTTGTAATTTTTCATTTTATATGTTTTATTGTAATTAAGCATTTTTGATCTTCATATATTTTATTCCTCGCTTTTTATATGCATCTTATTTTTTAAAATACT